>CM038726.1:7062348-7474848 GCA_021613375.1 Megaleporinus macrocephalus
AATTGAATGTGACATTAATTATATAGTCTTATAGTTTAAAATGAAAAATGTAAATAAAAAGTTGTCCAGTCAGTAGAATTAGTGATGATAATGTGTGAAATATTACTATTATAAATGCTGTTATTAATTCTTATAAGTAATAACAATAAAGTAAAAAGAAGAATAAAACAATAATATTAATTGTTCTTATATTGTATAACCTAATAATAATCTTACTTGTATAATCATATCAACAGAAGAATGTATATGAGCCTCCAGTCTGCAGAAGTAGGGATGATGGTGAACGTTCTCTACATTTGTAAGATCAGCAATACTTGAGTTTTACACATCAGTTATTTCAAGCCAGCTCACCTCCAGCCTGACAGACACATCATGGATTTCCATCAACAAATATTCAAACAAAAAGCTAATTTATTTAATGAACTCAAGCAGAGTTTTAGTGTTAGCTCTAAATCCATTTAGTTCTGTCCTAAATCTTCTTAAATACTGAAAACTGAATGACTGAACTGATCTGAAATATGAACTGCATACACTGTAAAAGTCAAAAAGGACAGAAGTTGGTTTAAAGTGTTTTTGAACTTTTAATTATAAATATTGTTTTTTTATTCATCTGAAGTTTTATTTCCTTTGCATTGTTTTATTCAGAGTGTTTATAAAATCTAAATAAAAACAGATAAATTGTTTGTTACAGTGATATTAATAAGCAAAGTTCTGTCTGATTAATACATGAACAATAACAGATGTGCTGTGGCTCACCGTTCACTGTTTAATAATACTTCAACATGAACTATTTAATTAAACCCACAATATAAACACAGTAAACAGTAAATAGAGAAACACTAAATGTACAGATTCATCATTATAAACTCCAGAAAGTCTGTGTCTGTTTTAGGGCTGATACAGTATATTAGATCTTGTTGTTGGGGATCTATGATATTCAGAACGTCTTACTGTGGTATAAACGAGTCTCCAGTGCAGTCAGTGCAGGATGTTAATGATAGAGGAAGGTGACTCGACTCAGACAAACTCATTTAAATCTTACTTTTCTATCTTTTGTGTAAGATATTTAACTTATTCTCTCCATTATTATGATTTTATCATTTAAATTCAGTTGTAGTTTTAAACTCACGAGATTCATTTATTTCTGAGAGATATTAAGAGTTGAAGTGTTGGCTGTGTTTGAGTATTAAGACTCTCTCCTGAAGATCATGACTCCTGACTGTTACATTCATTAATCTGTCTTTATATCTAGTCTTTATATTCAGTTTATTAATCACTTTTCCTTCAGCTCATGTTCATTATTCATTCAGGAAGTATCACAACACAAAACATACTTCTTTAATTTACTGTTTATTAATAGTTTAATTATTTTTATGATCTCTCTGATGCTACTATATTAGTTAATAATAGTTGTTATATTGATTAATCTTTTAATTTATATATCAGTTAATCTGTCTGTTTATTTTGTAAATGTACTTTATGTGATGTAACTACTGCAGGAAAACACAATTCCTTCTCATGTTCATTCATTATTAATAAAGTATAATACATCATTCTTTTTAATGTTTAATATATTAATTAATAAACTGTTACTGCATAATAACTAGTTTACTACTGAACTTTACTGTAAATTGTTATCAGTTATTTCTGTAAGTGTTGAGTTTCTGCTGTAGGTTTACATTTTAACTGTTTAGCTGAACATCTTTATGAAGCTGTACTGAAAGCATTGAGTGACAGTTCAGTAGTGAAGGATGAAAAACGACAGTACAGATGAGAAAAGGAGATTTCTCATAAGGAGATAAAGAGATTCTGAAGTTTTCTAACTGTAAATGATGTTGTGGATGCTTTTATCTAACATTGTCTCTTTCTGTTGTTTAAACAGGTGATCCAGTAAGTAAATTATATTTACTTCTCCTTCTGATATCTGATAGCTCACATACACCACATTTTAAAATAGCAGTTTTATTTAATGTTCATGTGATGAACAAAGTCTCTGAACACAGATATAACACAGATCTGCAGGAAAATACAAACACAGACAGATAGAGAGACAAAATTACAGCAGTAAATAATGTTAAAATTACTAAAAATAAAAATATGAAATATGAGGTTCAGTCTGTATCAGATCCTCATAAAGAAAATAAACTCTACAAACAGTGCAGTGTTTTCTACATTCACTGTGTTGTTAAGTCTCCAGCTTTCCTGATATTTACATCTAATAATTCACTTATGATTCCATACATGAAATATTCACTTCATATTATCCTCTTCACAGCGGCCTCCAAAGAAATGTGAGTATAAATCAGTGTGTAATGTTTGTATTTATATGAGTGGTGAGTATAGATCAGTGTGTAATGTGTGTGTTTAGATGAGTGGTGAGTATAAATCAGTGTGTAATGTGTGTGTTTAGATGTGTGATAAGTATAAATCAGTGTGTAATGTGTGTGTTTAGATGAGTGGTGAGTATAGATCAGTGTGTAATGTGTGTGTTTAGATGAGTGGTAAGTATAAATCAGTGTGTAATGTGTGTATTTAGATGAGTGGTGAGTATAAATCAGTGTGTAATGTGTGTATTTAGATGAGTGGTGAGTATAAATCACTGTGTAATGTGTGTGTTTAGAAGAGTGGTGAGTATAAATCAGTGTGTAATGTGTGTATTTAGAGGAGTGGTGAGTATAAATCAGTGTGTAATGTGTGTATTTAGATGAGTGGTGAGTATAAATCAGTGTGTAGTGGGTGTATTTAGTTGTGTTGATTGTTGATGAAGAGTGTTTTTGGTGTAAAGACTGAATGTATTTATCTGTACTGAGTGTTCAGAGTGTTCAGCTGAACATCATCAGCAGAGAGAGTTACTAACACACACTTCAGCACTGTATGTATCACTATAGTGTAGAACTCACAGCAGCCTGAGATACTGACACTACACTAATAACACTGTTACCTCATTGACACACAAACTCACACATACACACATACATCAACACTGTTTTCTGCACACACACACACTCCCACATCTGATCTACACACAGATACTGTGTGGCGCTGTGCTTCACTGAGACCTGGCTCACCGAGGCCGTCCCGGACAGCGCGCTCTAGCTCGCTGGCTTTCATCTACACAGAGCGGACCTCGGGGGAAGCTCAGAGGCGGCGGAATCTGCTTTTACATAAACCGCGGCTGGTGTACAGACGTCACTGTGTTCATGAAAACATGCAGCCCTGATCTGGAATCTGTGTTTATAAACTGTAAACCGTTCTACTGCCCGTGGGAATTTTCCTCCGTGGTGCTCGTCGGAGTTTATATTCCACCAAGCGCGTGCATGCGTGAGGCACTGTGTCCCTCACAGACCAGATCTCCAGCGCGGAGCACAAACTCACAGAGTCTGTTTTGATCATTCTTGGGACTTTAACAGAGCGAAACTCACCAGTGAGCTGCCCAAATACAGACAGCATGTTACCTGCTCCACGAGGGAGAGTAATATCGTAGACCACTGCTACACTGTATTAAAAGGTGCATATAGCTCTGTTCCCCGAGCTGCTCTGGGCCTATCTGACCACTCTATGGTCCATCTTCTCCCAAAATACAGACAAAAGCTCAAGTGGGCCAAGCCTGAGGCCTGTGAATAAGTGGACAAGTGAGGCTAAAGAGAGGCTTCAGGACTGTATGGAGGTAACAGACTGGTGTGTGTTTGAGGACTCTACAAGCGGGCTGGATGAATATACTGATACAGTGACATCCTACATCAGCTTCTGTGAGGACATCTGTGTTCCGACCAGAACTCGCATTAGATATAATAATGACAAGCCCTGGTTTAACGCCAAACTGAAGCACCTGCGACAGTCCAAGGAGAACGCATTTAGGAGTGGGGACCAGACGCTTTACAACAAGGCTAAGAACACACTGAACAGAGAGATCAGAGCTGCAAAGAAGGGCTACTCCACCAAGCTGAGCAGACTGATGTCCACAAATGAGCCTTCAGCCGTCTGGAAATGTCTACACAACCTCTCAGGCTACAAATGACCCCCACACCAGACAATAGGGGGTCGTCGGCTGGCTGATGACCTGAACACCTTCTATTGAAGGTTTAAAAAGCCTAGCTCCACTCAACAATACAACACCACTTCACACCCTTCTGACTCTTAGCCACCCATTCAGTCTGCCCTGAAGATCTGTGAAGCAAATGTAATGTAATTAGGGGTAATTACTTAATCCACCAATTAATTAATCAAATTAATTAATTTAGATGAATCAAATTTACCCTTATAAAATAGGGGTTGCGGCTGCGCAGACATCACTGGTGCGGCGGTCTCGTTGGTGCAGACATAAATGGCCTCCCCGCTAGACTGGATGTCGGGTTTCGGGCACGCTGGCTGGCTGGCTGCCTCGCTGGTTCCCTCTGTGACGGCGGGCCGTGCAGACCTCTACTGCGCATGAGCAGTTTGGTTGCTTCGTGCGCCTCGGTAAGATGAATGAAGCACAACTCACTTGCGCACGGTGAACCGTTCATCAAACGAAACTTAACTGAACTTGTGTGACGGGGCTGTGTAGACCGTCTCGGCTGATCTTCATTCTCCGTGAAACTACCGTCTTGTTGAGCTATTGCGGGTTGACCTCAGTTCCCACCCCTGTCGGCTCTCTTGCGGTCGTTGCTTCGAAGAGAGAAGTCTGCCTCTAAGGGCCGACGCCCTGAGGAGGAACTCCTTAGAGTTCTTGGAGGTCTTTGTCCAAAATCAAGAAGAAGAGAGTGGGCCAAAGAGAAGTTTCTCTCGTTTATAGAGTTCCTGAAGGGGGAGGGGTGACGTGGAGGCCCCCCTCTCATGCACATGCATCACTCGTGTTTGTCACATACAGTCATTCGCGCTAAGCTGAGCGCGTCACATCATACTATCCTGATTGGCCGAGGACAAAGCAGGCATCTTTTGAACTTTGAACTCCTCTTACATACCAGATGAGAATGCCGATTCAAACAGAATTAAAGAAAAGAAAACAAGAGTAGATTAAAATGAAAATAAACATAAATCTCCAATTAAAATCAAGTGTCCTGTGTTAATCTGAGCTGCTGTAAATGCTTTGGTAAACGTAAGGATTTAAGTAGATCTTTAAGTTTACTAAATAAACTTACAAAACTTTTAACACACTGCTGAATTCTGCCACTTATAACTACAATCAAACTTGAATATGAGGTTATGAAAACACATATAGCAGGTTGTAAAAGTTTTTTTGTCTCTTATCTGTCCTTAAAGAGGATGTGGTGGAAATCCCCAGAACAGGGGTCATGAATGCCTCTTGTCTCTGGCTTCAATCCAGCTGGCTGTGGGGTTGGGGGTTTCTTCCATGTGCGGAGGAGTCTTATAACAGACCAAATATGCTGTTTGCCAAATCAGGAAAAGTCAATGTATGATTTTTATGCCTGGATCGTTACACAGACGTGCACCGACTCTTCAAAAAACAAAAAGTGAGAAAGGCACCAGGCCCAGATGGAGCGTCACCCTCCTGCCTGAGGAACTGTGCAGACCAGCTTGCTCCTGTCTTCACCAAGATCTTCAATAAATCACTGGAGCAGTGTGTTGTACCAGCGTGCTTCAAGCGCTCCACAATAATTCCCATACCCGAAAAACATCTCTGGACTGAATGACTACAGACCTGTTGCACTAACCTCTGTGCTCATGAAATCCTTCGTGAGGCTGGTTCTCACCCACCTGAAGAAGATCACCAACCCCCAACTAGACCCCCTGCAGTTCGCGTATCAGGCCAACAGGTCTGTGGACGATGCAGTGAACATGGGACTTCACCACATCCTCCAGCACCTCGACCATCAAAGTACATATGCAAGAGTTCTGTTCTTGGACTTCAGCTCCGCCTTCAACACAATCATCCCCGGACATCTACACACCAAACTGACCCACCTCAGTGTGCCAGCCTCCACCTGCCAGTGGATCACAAACTTTCTCACTGGCAGAGAGCAGCAGGTGAGGCTGGGAAAGATCACCTCAGGAACCAGGACCATCAAGGCTCCACAAGGCTGTGTTCTCTCTCCACTGCTCTTCTCACTCTACACAAATTATTGTACCTCCACGGACCCCTCAGTCAAAATCCTGAAGTTTGCAGATGATTTGACAGTCATTGGTCTCATCTGGAACAGTAACGAGTCTACCTACAGACTGGCTTTGGAGCAGGTGGTCCTCTGGAGCAATCAAAACAACCTGGAGCTGAACACAGCCAAGACAGTGGAGATGAGAGTGGACTTCAGGAGAAGCCCTCCACTCACCATCCTCAACAGTACTGTAACGGCTGTGGACTCCAACAAGTTCCTGGGCACAATAATCTCCAAGGACTTGAAATGGGACTGCAACCTCAGCACCATCATCAAGAGAGCTCAGCAGAGGCTGTACTTCCTGCATCAGCTGAGGAAGTTCAACCTGCCCAAGGAGCTGTTGGTGCAGTTCTACACTGCCACCATAGAACCTGTCCTCACCGCATCCATCACAGTGTGGAGCAGCTCAGCCACCAAACACGACACCCACAGACTGCAGCGCATCATCAGGTCTGCAGAGAAAACCATCGGTGTGAAGTTACCCTCCCTACCGGACCTGCACACGGCCAGAACCAGGAAGCTTGCAGAGAACATTGTCCGTGATCCATCACAGCCTGGACATCACCTGTTCCAGTATCTTCCCTCAGGTCGGCGTTTCAGCCAGTTGAGGATCAAGACCTCCAGACTTCAGAAAAGCTTATTTCTACATGCCATCACACTCATGAACAGCTGAACATCACAACACTACATTCTGAATACAGTCTACTACATACATACATCCATATCTAGATGTTCTCTCACTCTTCTTTCTCTGTACAGTCTACCACATACATACATCCATATCCAGATGTTCTCTACTGCACTTTTATTTATCTGATAGAGTCTCAGAACACTCTGTACCATCATCTCCACCAGTGACTCTTCTGTTCTTCATATTTATATCTAATTAATTTAGTCTACACTGTCCTTCACTGCTGCACTCAGCACTTTACTTTTAACATACAACTCTGCACATGTTAAGTTTACAGATGTGTCACTGTGTGTTTGTGTGTGTGTATGTGTGTGTAGGTTGGGTGTTTTACTTCTGTAATGTCAGGTTTTGTTTACTGTGAGCTTCTGTAACCAAACACAAATTTCTTGTATGCGTGAGCATACTTGGCCAATAAAGTCTGATTCTGATTCAGACACACACACACACACACACACACCTGATCTACACACTGATAGTGACAGATTATAAAGTGAAGTTCGCAGTTTTTCACTCGGATTATCATTAATATTATTTTCTTACATGTACTTTAACAGCAGAGTCATATAGAGTCAAAAAAAATAAAAATAAATAAAACAATTCCTTCTCATGTTCATTCATTAAGAATAAAGTGTAATACGTAATTCAACATTAATCTTTACTATATTCATTAATAAATTGTTACTGCATAATTACTAGTTTATTAATGAACTTTACTGTAAATTATCAGTTATTTCTGTAAGTGTTGAGTTTCTGCAGTAGGTTTACACATTAACTGAACATCTTCATGAAGCTGTACTGAAAGCATTGAGTGACAGTTCAGTAGTGAAGGATGAAAAACAACAGATGAGAAAAGGAGATTTCTGATAAGGAGATAAAGAGATTCTGAAGTTTTCTAATTGTAAATGATGTTGTGGATGTTTTTATCTAACATTGTCTCTTTCTGTTGTTTAAACAGGTGATCCGGTAAGTAAATTCTATTTACTCCTCCATTACTGGCAGCTGATACTCACATACACCACATTTTAAATTTATTTAATGTTTATGTGATGAACAAAGTCTCTGATCACAGAATGAAGATTAATAACAAATAAAAGAAACACAGTCATAAACATATCATCAATAATTATAACACATACCTGCAGGACAATACAAACAGAGACAGATAGAGAGACAAAAAGACAGTGAATAATATTAAAATGACTGAAATAAGTATATAAAATATATGAGGTTCAGTCTGTATCAGATCCTCATAAAGAAAAGAAACTCTACAAACAGTGCAGCGTTTTCTACATTCACTGTGTTGTTAAATCTCCAGCTTTACTGATATTTACATCTAATAATTCACTTATGATTCCATACATGAAACATTCTCTTCATATTATTCTCTTCACAGGAGTTTCTACTGAGAGGTGAGTATATATCAGTGTGTAATGTGTGTGTTTAAATGTGTGGTTAGTATAAATCAGTGTTTAATGTGTGTGTTTAGATGAGTGGTGAGTATAAATCACTGTGTAATGTGTGTGTTTAGATGAGTGGTGAGTAAAAATCAGTGTGTAGTGTGTTTGTTTAGATGAGTAGTGAGTATAAATCAGTGTGTAATGTGTGTATTTAGATGAGTGGTTAGTATAAATCAGTGTTTAATGTGTGTGTTTAGATGAGTGGTGAGCATAAATCAGTGTGTAATGTGTGTATTTAGATGAGTGGTTAGTATAAATTAGTGTTTAATGTGTGTGTTTAGATGAGTGGTGAGTATAAATCAGTGTGTAATGTGTGTATTTAGAGGAGTGGTGAGTATAAATCAGTGTGTAATGTGTGTGTTTAGATGAGTGGTGAGTATAAATCAGTGTGTAATGTGTGTATTTAGAGGAGTGGTGAGTATAAATCAGTGTGTAATGTGTGTGTTTAGATGAGTGGTGAGTATAAATCAGTGTGTAGTGTGTTTGTTTAGATGAGTGGTGAGTATAAATCAGTGTGTAATGTGTGTGTTTAGATGAGTGGTGAGTTTAAATCAGTGTGTAATGTGTGTATTTAGTTGTGTTGATTGTAGATGATGAATGGTTTTGGTGTAAAGACTGAATGTATTCATCTGTATTGAGTGTTCAGTGCTTTCCTGCTGTGCCACCACAGGGCAAAGGAGTTGGGTGGAATTGCATTCTAAAGAGTAGATGGGGATTTTTTGGCAGGGAAAACATACAAAGGAGATGACCAAAAGGGCGTGACTCAAACTAAGGCAGATATAATAAACTAAAGGGATCAACTCAAATAATATCACTTTTCTTAGATCGAAAATAAGTATTTGTGGAGCCTGAGCTGTCTTTCGTTCTAAGGAGCATTGTTAGCTCTCTTTTTATCCTTTCTTTTGTGAAGCTTTGGCGCTCTTTTCTTTTGTGTCTTTGAGGAACCAGCAGGTGTAGCAGGTTTGAGCTGATTGAGGCTCTGCCTGCTAAGATTCCCTTGCCGACAGCGCCCTCTGCCGGCAGTTGTGGGTGTAGCCTGACACCTTGTGGGTGCAGCCTGACCCCAACACTCAAATTTGCTTCTTATTAATAGTTAATTTATGTTAATTTAGGATCTTCTCTCTGTTGCGGCTATATTAGTTAATAATAGTTTAATATCGATTAATGTTTTAGTTTATATATCAGTTAATCTGCCTGTTTATTCTGTACTTTATTTGATGTAACTACAGCAGTAAGGACAAATCCTTCTCATGTTCATTCATTATTAATGAAGTTTAATACATCATTTATTATTGATATTTAATAAATTGATTAATAAGTTGTTACTGCATAATTACTAGTTTACTAATGAACTTTACTGTAAATTGTTATCAGTTATTTCTGTAAGTTTTGAGTTTCTGCTGTAGGTTTACACTTTAACTGTTTAGCTGAACATCTTCATGAAGCTGTACTGAAAGCATTGAGTGACAGTTCAGTAGTGAAGGATGAAAAACGACAGTACAGATGAGAAAAGGAGATTTCTGATAAGGAGATAAAGAGATTCTGAAGTTTTCTAATTGTAACCGATGTTGTGAATGATTTTATCTAACATTGTCTCTTTCTGTTCTTTTAAACAGGTTGTTCGGTAAGTGAATTCTATTTACACTTCTTACTGACAGCTGATACTCACATACACCACATTTTAAAATAACAGTTTTATTTAATGGTCATGTTATGAACAAATGCTATGATCACAGAATGAAGGTTATTGACTTCCATCTCCCTCCTTCCTTCCCACAATGCTCCTGTACATAATCCCACTGCACTGCAGAAAGGTAGAGACAGTGAAGTTCACTGATGAGAAACAGACAGATAAAAGCAGTCTGGACTCTGTTGGGAGTGATGTCACTGTTCTTATGTACATCATTATCATTAGAGAGTCTCTCATTACTTTAGTTTTCTCACCTCTGTTACTGAAAATAGCCCAGAACACACACACAGCAGGAGCTTCTGACACACTCACACACACTATCTGCCTGTTTGTATGAGTCTCTATATTAGTGACTCACAACAAGCAGTACATAATGAACAGTCAGCAGCTCTGAAACACTTGATCACTGAGATCCTCTCATCTCCTACACATCCTTTCACTTCATTTAAGAATAATCAGCTTCTCTTATTCAGTCTGCAGATCTCTAATCATAGATTTTCTAGATGATCAGGAAAGTGTCTTAAAGTGTCTGAAGGGAGATTTGAGAGATGTTCTGTTTTTAGTTTTATATTTAACTCAGGGCTTCAATAATGAAATCTTCAGAATGCTTCATTTTCTTACAGCTTAACAACATTAACGTAACGTGATGTTTAGTAAATCTGTTGAAATTCACAATAGAAAGTAGAAACAATATATATGTTACAATATTGTTATAATACTGGGTTTAATTTAGAATGTAGCCTCATTATATTCAGTTCTAAAAAGAGTCTAACAATAGGTGTAGTTTAGTATAGAACTTCATTATATACAGATCTTAAAAAGAGTCTAATACTGGGTTTACTTTGGTATTTAACTTCATTATTTCCTGTTGTAAAAAGAGTCTAATACTGGGTTTAGTAAAGTATCTAACTTCAATATATCAAGTTCTTAAAAGAGTCCAATACAGGGTTTTGTTCAGTATTTAACTTTAATATATCCAGATGTAAAAAGGCTCTAATACTGGTTTTAGTTTGATGTTAAACTTCATTTATCCAGTTCTAAAAAGTGTGTTAATACTGGGTTTAGTTTAGTATTTAACTCCATTATATCTAGTTCTAAAAATAGTCAAATACTGGGTTTAACTTAGTATTTAACTTCATTATGTCCAGTACTAAAATGAGTCTAATACAGGGTTTAATTTGGTATTAAACTTTTCGATGTCCAGGTCAAAAAAGAGTCTAATACTGGGTTTAGTTTAGTATTTAACTTTATTATATCAAATTCTAAAAAGAGTGTAATATTTGGTTTAGTTTAGTATTCAACTTCATTATATTCAGTTCTAAAATGAGTCTAATACTGGGTTTAGTTTAGTAATTAACATCATTATATCCAGATCTAAAAAGACTCCAATACTGGGTTTAGTTTGGTATTAAACTTCATTTATTCAGTTCTAAAAGTAGTCTAATATTGGGTTTAGTTTAGCATTTAACTTCATTATATCCAGTTCTAAAAAGAGTCTAATATTGGGTTAAGTACAGAATTCAACTTCATTATATCCAGTTCTAAAAAAAATCTAATACTGGGTTTAGTTTACTATTTAAGTTAATTATATCCAGTTTCATAAAAAGTCTAATACTGGGTTCAATACAGTTTTAAACTTTATTATATCCAGTTCTAAAAAGAGTCTAATAATGTTTGTTTTTTTTAGAATTTAACGTCATTATATCCAGTTTTAAAACGAGTCTAATACTGTGTTTAGTTTAGTAATTAACGTCATTATATCCACATCCAAAAAAAAAATTCTAATAATGGATTTAGTTTACTATTTAACATATATCATTCTATACAGTTCTACATTGTGTCTAATACATGGTTTAATTTGGTATTTAACTTGATTATTTCCTATTCTAAAAAATGTTCAATACTGGGTTTATTAAAGTAACTTTAATATATCCAGTTCTTAAAAGAGTCCAGTACTGGGTTTAGTTCAGTATTTAACTTCGTTATATCCAGATCTAAAAAGGCTCTAATAATGGGTTTATTTTGTTATTAACGTACATTATGTTCAGTTCTAAAAATAGTCTAATACTGGGTTTGGTTTAGTATTTAAATTACTTATATCTAATTCTAAAAGTGGTCTAATAGTGGTTTTAGTTCAGTATTTAACTTCATAATATACCGTTCTAAAAAGAGTCCAATACTGAATTTAGTACAGTATTTAACTTCATTAAATGCAGCTTTTAAAGAGTCTAATAATTGGTTTAGTTTGGTAGTAAAAATCTCTATGTCCAGTTCTAAATAGTGTCTAATATTGGGTTTAGTACTGTGTTTAACTTCATTATATCCAGCTCTAAAAGTAGTCTAATATTCGATTTAGTTTAGTATTAACTTCATTATATCCATTTCTAAAAAGAGTCTAATACTGGGTTTAGTATAGAATTGAACTTCAATTTATCCAGTTCTTAAAAGAATCTAATACTGGGTTTAGTACAGAATTTAACTTCATTATATACAGTTCTAAAAATAATCTAATACTGGACTTAGTTTAGTATATAACTTTATTATACCCAGTTCTAAAAAGAGTCTAATACTGGGTTTAGCTTGGTTTCTAACTTCATTATGTCCAATACTAAAATGAGTCTAATACTGGGTTTAGTTTGGTATTAAACTTCTCTATGTCTAATACTAAAAAGTGTCTAATACTGAGTTTACTACAGCGTTTAACTTCATTATATCCATTTCTAAAAAGAGTCTAATACTGGGTTTAGTACAGAATTTAAATACAATTTATTCAGTTCTAAAAAGAGTCTAATACTGGGTTTAGCACAGAATTTAACTTCATTATATAAAGTTCTAAAAATAATCTTAAACTGGATTTAGTGTAGTATTTAACTTTATTATACCCAGTTCTAAAATTAGTCTAATATTTGGCTTAGTTTAGTATCTAACTTCATAATATCCAGTTCTAAAAAGAGTCTAATACTGGGTTTAGTACGGAATTTAAATTCAAATTATTCAGTTTTAAAAATAATCTAAAACTGGATTTAGTTCAGTATTTAACTTTATTATACCCAGTTCTAAAAAGAGTCTAATACTGGGTTGAGCTTGGAATTTAACTTCATTATGTCCAATTCTATAATGAGTCTAAAACTGGGTTAGTTTGATATTAAACTTCTCTATGTCCAGTACTAAAAAGAGTCTAATACTGGGTTTAGTACTGTGTTTAACTTAATTATATCCAGTTCTAAAAGAGTCTAATATTGGGTTCAATACAGTATTAAACTTCATTATATCCAGTTCTAAAAGTAATCTAACATTTGGTTTAGTTTAGTATTTAACTTCATAATATCCAGTTCTAAAAAGAGTCTAATACTGGGTTTAGTACAGAATTTAAATTCAGTTTTTTCAGTTCTAAAATAAGTCTATTACTGGGTTTAGTACAGTCTAGTACTAAAAAGAGTCTAATATTGGGTTCCATACAGTATTAAACTTCATAATATCTAGTTCTAAAAAGAGTACAATACTGGTATTATTTTAGTATTTAAATTCATTATATCTACTTCTAAAAGTGGTTTAATAGTGGTTTTAGTTCAGTATTTAACTTCATAATATACCGTTCTGAAAAGAGTCCAGTACTGAATTTAGTACAGTATTTAACTTCATTATATCCATTTCTAAAAAGAGTCTAATACTGGGTTCAATACAATATTAAAGAGTCCAATAACTAGTTTAGTTTGGTAGTACAAACCTTTATGTCCAGTTCTAAAAAGAGTCTAATACTGGGTTTAGTACTGTGTTTAACTTCATTATATCCATTTCTAAAAAGAGTCTAATACTGGATTCAATACAATATTAAACTTCTTTATATCAAGTTCTAAAAGTAGTCTAATATTTGGTTTAGTATCTAACTTCATAATATCCCGTTCTAAAAAGAGTCTAATATTGGGTTTAGTACAGAATTTAAATTCAATTTATTCAGTTCTAAAAAGAGTCTAATACTGGGTTTAGCACAGAATTTAACTTGATTATATAAAGTTCTAAAAATTATCTAATACTGGATTTAGTTTAGTATTTAACTTTATTATACCCAGTTCTTAAAAGAGTCTAATACTGGGTTTAGCTTGGTATTTAATTTCATTATGTCTAATTCTATAATGAGTCTAACACTGGGTTAGTTTGGTATTAAACTTCTCTATATCCAGTACTAAAAGAGTCTAATACTGGGTTTAGTACTCTGTTTAACTTAATTATATCCAGTTCTAAAAGAGTCTAATATTGGGTTAAGTACAAAATTTAACTTAATTGTATCCAGTTCTAAAAGGAATCTAATACTGGCTTTAGTTTAGAATTCAAGTTCAATATATCCAGTTTAATAAAAAGTCTAATACTGGGTTCAATACAGTTTTGAACTTCATTATATCAAGTTTCAAATAGAGTCTAATATTGGGTTTATTTTAGAATTTAACTTCATTATATCCAGATCTAAAAAGGCTCTAATAATGGGTGTAGTTTGGTATTAAACTTCATTATGTCCAGATCTTAAAAGTGTCTCATACTAGATTTAGTTTAGTATTTAACTTTATCATATCCTGTTCCAAAAAAGAGTTTAATACTGGTTTTAGCTTGGTATTTAACTTCATTATGTCCAATTCTATAATGAGTCTAAAACTGGGTTAGTTTGGTATTAAACTTCTCTATGTCCAGTACTAAAAAGAGTCTAATACTGGGTTTAGTACTGTGTTTAACTTAATTATATCCAGTTCTAAAAGAGTCTAATACTGGGTTCAATACAGTATTAAACTTCATTATATCCAGTTCTAAAAGTAGTCTAATATTTGGTTTAGCTTGGTATTTAACTTCATTATGTCCAATACTAAAATGAGTCTAATACTGGGTTTAGTTTGGTATTAAACTTCTCTATGTGTAATACTAAAAAGAGTCTAATACTGAGTTTACTACAGCGTTTAACTTCATTATATCCATTTCTAAAAAGAGTCTAATACTGGGTTTAGTACAGAATTTAAATTCAATTTATTCAGTTCCAAAAAGAGTCTATTACTGGGTTTAGTACAGTCTAGTACTAAAAAGAGTCTAATACTGGGTTTTCTACAGTGTTTAACTTCATTATATCTAGTCCTAAAAAGAGTCTAATGCTGGTATTATTTTAGTATTTAAATTCATTATATCTACTTCTAAAAGTGGTCTAACAATGGTTTTAGTTCAGTATTTAACTTCATAATATACTGTTCTAAAAAGAGTCCAATACTGAATTTAGTACAGTATTTAACTTAATTATATGCAGCTTTTAAAGTTTCTAATACAGCTTCTAATACTGGGTTTAGTACTGTGTTTAACTTCATTATATCCATTTCTAAAAAGAGTCTAATACTGGGTTCAATACAATATTAAACTTTTTTATATCAAGTTCTAAAAGTAGTCTAATATTTGGTTCAGTATCTAACTTCATAATATCCAGTTCTAAAAAGAGTCTAATAGTGGGTTTAGTACAGAATTTAAATTCAATTTATTCAGTTCTAAAAAGAGTCTAATACTGGGTTTAGCACAGAATTTAACTTGATTATATAAAGTTCTAAAAATAATCTAATACTGGATTTAGTTTAGTATTTAACTTTATTATACCCAGTTCTTAAAAGAGTCTAATACTGTGTTTAGCTTGGTATTTAATTTCATTATGTCCAATTCTATAATGAGTCTAAAACTGGGTTAGTTTGGTATTAAACTTCTCTATATCCAGTACTAAAAGAGTCTAATACTGGGTTTAGTACTCTGTTTAACTTAACTATATCCAGTTCTAAAAGAGTCTAATATTGGGTTCCATACAGTATTAAACTTCATAATATCCAGTTCTAAAAAGAGTCTAATACTGGGTTTAGTACAGAATTTAACTTCATTACTTAAAGTTCTAAAAATAATCTAATACTGGATTTAGTTTAGTATTTAACTTTAATGTACCCTGTTCTAAAAAGAGTCTAATACTGGGTTTAGCTTGGTATTTAAATTCATAATACCCTGTTCTAAAAAGAGACTAATACTGGGTTTAGCATAGAATTTAACTTCATTACTGAAAGTTCTAAAAATAATCTAATACTGGATTTAGTTTAGTATTTAACTTTATTGTGCCCTGTTCTAAAAAGAGTCTAATACTGGTTTTAGCTTGGTATTTAACTTAATTATGTCCAGTACTAAAATGAGTCTAATACTGGGTTTAGTTTGGTATTAAACTTCTCTATGTCCAGTACTAAAAAGAGTCTAATACTGGGTTTACTACAGTGTTTAACTTCATTATATCTAGTTCTAAAAAGAGTCTAATACTGGGTTTGGTTTATTATTTAAATTCATCATATCTTGTTCTAAAAGTGGTCTAATAGTGGTTTTAGTTTAGTATTTAACTTCATTACGTCCAGTACTAAAATGAGTCTAATACCGGGTTTAGTTTTTGTAATAAACTTTTCTATGTCCAGTACTAAAAAGAGTCTAAAACTGGGTTCAATACACTATAAAACTTCATTATATCCAGTTCTAAAAAATTGTCTAAAACTGGGTTTATGTTAGTATTTAACTTCATTATATACAGTTCTAAAAATATTTTAATACTGGGTTTAGTACTGTGCTTAACTTCATTACATCCAGTTATAAAAGTGTCTAATATTGGGTTCAATACAGTATTAAACTTCATTATATCCAGTTCTAAAAAGAGTCTAATACTTGCTTTAATTTAGTAATTAACGTCATTATATCCAGATATAATAAGAGTCTAATATTGGGTTTAGTACAGTATTTAACCCCATTTTATGACACTCTAAAAGTGTCTAATAATGGTTTCAATTTGGTATTTAACTTCATTATATCAATTTCTCAATGGAGCTTAACACTGGGTTTAGTTCAGTATTTAACTTCATTATATCCAGTTCTAAAAAGAGTCTAATACTAGGTTTAGTTTAGTTTTTAACTTCGTTGTGTCCAGTTCCAAAATTGTCTAATACTGGGTTTAGTTTGGTATTTAACTTATTTTTTTTCAGTTGTAAAAAATGGAATACTGGATTTAGTACATCTAAATGTATTATATTAAGGTCTAAAAAGAGTCTAATACTAGATTTAGTACATTTATTAACTTAATCATATCCAGTTCTAATTGTGTCTAACAATGGGTTTAGTTTGGCATTTCAATTCAATATATCAATTTCTAAAAAAAGTTTACTACTGGGTTTAGTTTAGTATTTAACTTAATTGTGTCCAGTTCCAAAAGTGTCTAATACTGGGTTTAGTTTGGTATTTAAATTCATTACATCAAGTTCTAAAAATATCTAATACTAGATTTAGTACACTAATTAACTTCATTATATCCAGTCCTATAAGTGTCTAATAAAAGGTTTAGTTTGGTATTTAAATTCATTATATTGATTTCTAAAAAGAGCTTAATACTGGGTTTAGTTTAGTATTTAATTTAATTTTATCCAGTTCTAAAAATAGTCAATTAGTGGTTTTAGTATAGTATTTAACTTTATTAGTATCAGTTCTAAAAATAGTCTAATACTGGGTTTAGTTTGGTATTTTACTTCATTATATCCAGTTCTGAAATGTGTCTAATATTTGATTTAGTATAATATCTGACTTTATTATATCCAGTTCTAAAATTAGTCTAATACTGGGTTTAGTTAAGTAATTAATTTCATTATATACAGATCTAACAGGAGTCTAATACCAGGTTTCATTTAGTAATTAACTTCATTATATCCAGATCTTAAAAAGAGTCTAATACTGGGTTTAGTTTACTATTTAACTTCATTATATCCAGTTTCATAAAAAGTCTAATACTGGGTTAAATACAGTTTTAAACTTCATTATAGAGCCTGAGTGGTTTTAGTATAGTATTTAACTTCATTACAGTGAGTTCTAACAAGAGACTAATACTGAGTTTAGTTTAGCATTGAACTTCATTATATCTAGTTATAAAAAGCATCTAATACTGAGTTTAATACAGTATTTTAAATGATTTAATCCAGTTCTAAAAAGTGTGTAGAACTGGGTTTAGTTTAGTATTTAACTTTATTATATCCAGTTCCAAAAAGTTTCTCATACTGGTCGTAGTTTAGTATTTAACTTCATTAAATCCAGTTTTAAAAAAGTCTAATACTTTTACATATTATATCCAGTTCTAAAATGAGTAAAATACTTGGTTTAGTTCAGTATGTAATATTATTATATCCAGATCTAAAAAGAGTCTAATACAGGGTTTAGTTTGGAATTAAACTTTATTATATCCAGTTCTAAAAAATGTCTAATACTGGGTTTAGTTTGGTATTTAAATTCATTATATCCAGTTCTAAAAAGAATCTAATACTGGGTTTAGTTAAGTATTTAAGTTCATTATATGCAGTTCCATAAAGAGTCTAATACTGGGTTCATTATTGAAGTTAATAGTATCCAGTTCTAAGAAGAGTATAATAGTGGGTTTTGTACAGTATTTAAATTAATTATATCCAGTTCTGAAAACAGTCTCATACTAGGTTTAGTGTAGTATATAATTTCATTATATGCTTTTTAAAAAATAGTCTAATACTGGGGTTAGTTTAGTAATTAACTTCATTATGTCTAGAACTAAAAAGAATCTAATACTAAGTTTAGTTTAGTTGATAACTTCATTTTATTTATACAAAGATTCAAATACTGGCTTTATTTTAGTGTTGAACTTCATTATATCCAGTTCTAAAGAGTTTAATAATGTGTTTAGTTTAGTATTTAACTTCATTATATCTAGTTCTAAAAGGTCTAATACTTAATTTAGTACAGTATTTAACTTCATAATATGCAGCTCTAAAAGAGTCTAATAATGGGTTTAATTTGGTAATAAATTTCATTATATTAAGTTTTAAAAAGACTCTAATACTGGGTTTAGTACAGAATTTAACTTCATTATATCAAGTTCTAAAAAGAGTCTAATACTGGGTTTACTTTATTAATTAACTTTATTAGATCCAGATCTAAAGAGAGTCTAATACAGGGTTTAGTTTGGAATTAACTTCATTGTATCCAGTTCTAAAAGTAGTTTAATATTGGTATTATTTTGGTATTTAAATTCATTACATTCAGTTTTAAAAAGAGTCTAATACTGGGTTTAGTTTAGTATTCAACTTCATTATATCCAGTTCCAAAAAGAGTGTAATACTGGGTTTATTTTGGTACTTAAATTCTGTATATCCAGTTCTAAAAAGAATCTAACACTGGGTTTAGTTTAGTATTTAAGTTTATTATATCCAGTTTTATAAAGAGTCTAATACTGAGGTAAGTTAATATTGAAGTTAATAATATCCAGTTTTAAAAAGTGTCTAATCATGGGTTAAATTCGGTATGTAGCTTCATTATATTCAGTTCTAAAAAGAATCTAACACTGGCTTTAGTAAAGTATCTAACTTCATTACATCCAGATCTAAAAAGGCTCTAATACTGGGTTTTGTTTGGTATAAAACTTCATTATGTCCAGTACTAAAATGAGTCTAATACTGGGTTTAGTTTGGTATTAAACTTCTCTATGTCCAGTTCTAAAAAAATCTAATACTGGGTTCAATGGGGTATTTAACTTAATTATATCCAGTTCTAAATATAGTCTAATACTGGGTTTAGTTTAGTATTTCATTTTATTATATCTAGTTCTAAAAATAGTCTAATAGTGGTTTTAGTTGAGTATTTAACTTCATTATATACAATTCTAAAAAGAGTCCAATACTGAATTTAGTACAGTATTTAACTTCATTATATGCAGTTCTAAAAGAGTCTAATAATGGGTTTAGTTTGGTATTAAACTTCTCTATGTCCAATTCTAAAAATACTCTAATATTGGGTTTAGTACAGTGTTTAACTTCATTATATCCAGTTCTAAAGTGATTCTAATACTGTGTTTATTTTAGTAATTTATGTCATTATATCCAGATCTAAAAAGATTCTAATACTGGGTTTAGTTTGGTATTAAACTTAATTATATCCAGTCCTTAAAGTAGTCTAATATTGCGTTTAGTTTAGTATATAACTTCATTATATCTAGTTCTAAAAAGAGTCTAATACTGGGTTTAGTACAGAATTTAACTTTAATATATCCAGTTCTAAATAGAGTCCAATTCTGGGTTTAGTACAGAATTTTACTTCTTCATATCCAGTTCTAAAAAGAATCTAATATCGGGTTAATTTATATTCATTATATCCAGTCCTAAATGTAGTCTAATATTGGGTTTAGTTTATTATTTAACTTCAATATATCCAGTTCTAAAAAGAGTCAAATACTGGGTTTATTTTGGTATTTAAATTCATTATGTCCATTTCTAAAAAGAGTATAATACTGGGTTTTGTTTAGTATTTAACTTCATTATATCCAGTCCTAAATGTAGTCTACTATTGGGTTTAGTTCATTATTTAACTTCATTATATCCAGTTCTAAAAAGAGTCTAATACTGGGTTTAGCTTGGTATTTAAATTCATTATATCCATTTCTAAAAAGAGTATAATACTGGGTTTAGTTTAGTATTTAACTTCATTATATCCAGTGATAAAAAGAATCTAATACCTGATTCAGTATATTATCTAATACTAGGTTTAGTACAGTCATTTATTTAATCCACCAATTTAATCAATAAATTCACCCTTTTTCGCATTAAATATTTGTTTTCTGAGGTTGGTTTGAGTTCAGGGATCCACACACTTGTAATAAATATTGAAAACACAGCAGAACTTGCTTATATAAAAAAGGTTTATTTAGATGAACAATTATCAAAGAGGGAGAACAACAGGACATAGGTAATAAAAGAAATGAAGTGATAAAAAGGGATAAACCAACCAAAAATAAAAGAATGGAATTAAACTAAGAGAAATCAGAACTTGCTGTATTCTGAATGGCAATATGCACTCTGTGAAAAATACTTTTAACCAAAAACCCTAACAACACCCTCTCGCACCGGACCACACAGATGTTTGCGCATGCGAGTGTGCTGCCTGACTGCTTTGTGGCTGCGAAGATCATCGTTGCTGGGTGGCTGTTGCGCTGGGTTTAATCTCATGGGGTGCTCTGCACGACATCGGCTTCTGGAGCGATGGCGGGTGTCGACTTCTGCGTGCTGGTCACGTGGTCAAGGGTCGTTCATCTGGTGGAGGCCTGTGACTTGCTTCGCAGAATTTGCATGGGCTCGAGCTGGTCACGCGACTTGGTTGCTTTGCGTGAGTCACGTTGTTCGCGTGCTTTGGTTACCGTCTCAACGTGTTGGTTTCCTCGGTAACAGGCGAGCGTGTGCTGGTTCGCACCAAACGCTTTTCAGTCTAAGTGGACTTGGCACCTTGTTTTAGTTGCGTCTCTGCTTCTAGCATGTCTGCAGGTCTAATCTAAGATGAGTTTCTGAGATGAGTTTTTAGAGTCTTCAAAAAGTGCGGTCGGGTGGGAGCTTCTTCTGTACATGAGCCAAGCTTGGTTGAAAAGCGTTGCTCCGTTCGAGCTCTGGCCTGGCTGGAGAATTTGAAGTGCACGTAGAAGTCAGGGGAGCTTCGAGCTTCGAAGTTGATGAAGATGAAGAGAGAGTGGCCGGGTAGGCCCTCCCCACCTTCCTGCCAGCGGGGGATCTAGATGCAAGGCAAGAGCTTTTTCCAAGAACGGGCAGTAGAGAGAAGTCTGTCTGTTTATAGGACTCCTAAGAGGGGCATGGTCAGAGATTCACTCTATTCTGATTGGCTGATGCCAAAGAAGGGCATCTTTCAAAATTTGTCCCATTTGCACAACAGAAGCAAAAACCAAATTAAACAGGATTGAAGAAAAGTACAGAAAAGTATATTATGGTACTCTAAAGAAAAGTAAACAGTTAATTCTTAATTAACAGTTAATTCAGATCCTTAATTAAAAGACCGCCAACCACTGAATTAATCTGAACTTTTGTAAATGCTTCGGTAAACTTACAGATTTAAGTTTACTAGATAAGATAACACACTGATAAGTTTTCACCCACTTAGGATGTTTACAAAGAAAAACTCATATGTTTGGATATGAAAGTGTACAAATTTTCGAAGATTAATTAATCTTAACAATTGTCTTAATTAAATAATTCGGCTTATAATCATTGAATCTTTTTAAAGAAAAAGAAGGAGGAAGGAAAGATCACAGTGGATACACAATTGACAATTGTACATATTTTAATACACATATTGGGGAACAGTTCCATTCCAGATGTCTCTGTTAAAGGCAGAAATTCTGCAGAAGTTTGAGGTCCTGGAATTTGGTAAAAGGGCCTTTATGACTCGTGACATCCTGTGCCCATGGCTACCATTGAGAAACATGGACTGCATAGGTTGAGTGGGGTTGTGTGGGGGTTTGTGTGTCGTAAATAGTTTTAAATAGCTCTGTCTCTATCTGCCCCCGAAGAACTGACCGGAGGTGAGGGTTGGTTCTTCATGCGGAGAAGAGACTATGAATATTTTTGAGGCCACATCAGGCAATCAAAGTTTTCTGCATGGAGTGCAACAGTATTTAACTTCATTATATCCAGTTGTAAAAAGAGTCTAATACTTGGTTTAGTACAGTATTTAAATTTATTATATTCAGTTCTAAAAAGAGTGTAATACTGGGTTTAGTTTAGTATTTAACTTCATTATATCCAGTTCTAAAAAGATTCTAATACTGGGTTTAATTTAGCATTTAACTTCATTATATCCAGTTCTAAATCGAGTCTAATACTGGGTTGAGTTTAGTATTCAACTATATTATATTCAGTTCCAAAAAGTGTCTAATACTGGGTTTAGTTTGGTATTTAAATCCATTATATTCATTTCTAAATAGAGTATAATACTGGGTTTAGTTTAGTATTTAACTTCATTATATCCAGTTAAAGTGAAATAAGGATTAAAGTGTAAATACATACGTGTGAGGTGCCCAAAGCGTTTATAAGTTGAATAAAAATGGGTGGAATTAAAAACAACCGGAGTATAATGAGTATATATGATGATTAAGAGAGTCATGCAGCTATTAACTGGTGTGTTAGCATGCCTGTGAGCATTAGCTCGCATTAGCGTTGTAGTTATAGGCATTGGTATAGGCTTATAAGTCTGAAGAGCTGTTAAATATTGGTCTACCTTTTATTTTGAGTTAATTATGCTTTGAGTACAGTGTGTTGAACGATGTGCTGCATTGCAAAGGTTGTTTTAAAGTTGGGTTGAAACCTCAAGTTTCCCGAGCTTCAGGATGGTGAGCCAGGAGAAAAGTACAGTTCCCAGCGGGCTGTGGGATGTGCGCATGTGTCAGACCAACACAACAGAACAACACGCAGATAAGAGGAGAGATGCACTGACCACCACACACACATAAGAAATAAGTCTACCCCAGTAGTGAAGAACACTTTCAGACATTAAAAAAACAGAACGAAAAGGAGGAACATTGAGGAAAAAACATTACATACATACGAAACACGAAGAATGAAAAAAAAAGAATAATAGCGAATAAAAGACTCAAGTGTTAAAATGGACTTATATTACTTTTTCTGATTGTTAAATGAGTTCTGTTGTGTAAAAACTAGTTTTCATTCCTGCGTCAAGGTACTGTTAACTGTGAGAAACAAGAACTTTGTATGTTTATTTTCTTATATGTTGTTGCAAAGCACTGACTTGGTTTGTTGACTAGAAAAGCTCTATTTGCTATTTTGCTATATATATTTTTTTCTTTTCCTCAAGCCAAGAGAGAGCTATTTCATTTGTTTTTTATTCCCATTTTTATATCGACTGAGACTGCTCTTTTCACTTTTCTTGCATTTATCACTTATACTCAATATTGCACATACATATCTATCTCTGAAGGACTCTGAAGGATCTTTTTTTTTAATTAGTCAATAAATACATAGTTGTAACTCCAGAGCCTTGCATTCTGCCTTTTGCATTTCAGTTAAAAGCTAGCTGGCTAACAGCTAATGTGAACAAAGCTCTTTCCCTCTGTTCACCCCTCCTAGATATTCCACTGTCCACTGTGAACTTCACTGTAACATTAAAGCATTTAGGAAGCTCAGCGTCTCAGACAGGAAGTGTTCAAGTAGTGCAGAACAGTACAAACACTGATCAGTCCATGCACAGCTACTGCAGAGTTCACAAATGCTGTTAGAATTGAAAGACCCGTCCAGATATTAATGCTTATGGGTTTAGAATGTGGTGTTATTAAAATTCCTGTCGGTGTAATGAGCATTAATACTTTCATACAGTGCAGTGTTTCTCAGCCCCGGCCTTCGAGACCCACTGCCTCACATTTTAGTGTTTTTTCTGCTTCAACACCTATTTTAACTAGGTAATGGACTGGTAATGAGATGATTGGACTGGTGATGGACTTGTAATGAGGTGATTAGTGATTAGAACTAATTGAAATGATTTAATGTCATATGGCAGTTATTTTTGTTATAATACAAACTTTAAAAACGTTAATGTTATATTAATGTTAGTTTAATATACTACTAATCAACTGCATCAATTTCGTTAAATACTGACATGAAGTTACAACTGGTGACTTGACTAGGCTTGGAACTTGACTCGAGACTCGCTTGTATTGACTTGGGACTTGACTCGGGACTTGATTGTCAAGACTTGAGACTTACTTGTTACTTGTAACTTAGTGACTTGGTCCCATGTCTGGGTAATCAGGAGCAGGTGGCTAAAAAAAGGGGCAGGTTTGGTGTATTCTTGGCTACGTTATGTTGTCTTTAGATGCGTGGTGAGGTTAAATCAGTGTGTAATTGCTTACATTCTTAAGTGTGTAATTCAGATGAACAGAGATGATTCCACAGCATTTTCACTTACATCCCAGAAACACACATCTGCCCTCATTTCTACTTTCATTTAAATATTTAAACAAATAAATAATCATTACTTTGTTTATTACTTTGTTTACTAAGTTTATTCGTTTATAGCGTGACTCAAATATGAGGCAGTCTGAGTGAATCTCATTAGGAAATAACAGAATCTCAGGTGTAATAATGAACAGAAGGTTGTAATGTGAGGGAGAAGCTCAGAAAGCTCTAGAGAGAAACAGTTGGACTGCTAGCAGAGAAGCTGGAAGATGAAGATTTTTCAATGATCAGTAGAGATACAATTATATACATATACATAAATGTATATATCATCACTGATCTATAATAAAGCCCTGCAGACAAATACATACAAACAGACAGACAGACAGAGGACACAGACAAAAAGACATCAGCAAATAATATTAAAATTACTGAAATAAAAATATGAAATATGAGGTTCAATCTGTATCAGATCCTCATAAAGAAAAGAAACTCTACAAACAGTGCAGCGTTTTCTACATTCACTGTGTTGTTAAATCTCCAGCTTTACTGATATTTACATCTAATAATTCACTTATGATTCCATACATGAAATATTCACTTCATATAATTCTCTTCACAGTGGCTTTCAGATGGAGAGAAACTGAGTGGTGAGTATAAATTAGTGTGTAATGTGTGTATTTAGATGAGTGGTGAGTATAAATCAGTGTGTAATGTGTGTATTTAGATGAGTGATGAGTATAAATCAATGTGTAATGTGTGTATTTAGATGAGTGGTGTGTATAAATCAGTGTGTAATGTGTGTATTTAGATGAGTGTTAAGTATAAATCAGTGTGTAATGTGTGTATTTAGATGAGTGGTGAGTATAAATCAGTGTGTAATGTGTGTGTTTAGATGAGTGGTGAGTATAAATCAGTGTTTGATGTGTGCATTTAGATGAGTTTTGAGTATAAATCAGTGTGTAATGTGTGTGTTTAGATGAGTGCTGAGTATAAATCAGTGTGTAATGTATGTGTTTAGTTGTGTTGATTGTTGATGAAGAGTGTTTTAGTGTAATTACTGGATGTATCAATAATGAACACCAGGGGTTGGATGACGTTGATTTATTGCACACCTGCAATGAATATGGCACCACAGTGTAAATGCTCAGTCTAGCATTGCTACACTTATTAATACTGAGTTTCAAATACAATGAACAAAATATTCACAAACATAGACAACTTACCTGCAATGAATATGGCACCACAGTGTAAATGCTCAGTCTGTTTTTGGACAGCATGCAGCTACAGAGATATTAGCAACATTAGCATAGTTTAGAAATTATCTCTGAATTTATAACTCTTTAAATATAGAGTTTCCAGAAAACCCAGTCGGGCATTCTGGTCTATGATACGTGTATCTTAAGATACTAAGAAGCAAAATGGAAAATTTCATCACTTTACTTGAGTTATTTGCAGTTTTACTGATCTCACATATGGAACTGTACCCAGAGACATTCTACTGCCGACGCTTCACAGATTAACGCAAATATATATATATATATATATATATATATATATATGGGATGAGTTTGACTTGAATATGTGTAATGAAACTTAAGAAAATAGAACAAAACTTGAGAATATGGATTTAAACTTAAGAAAATGGAATGAAACTTGAGAATATAGAATGAAACTTGAGAATATGGAATGAAACTTGAGAATACCCACATAGCAGGGTCCATAAAACGGATCTGGGCCGGTGTATAGATGCACAACATGCCAATGTATTTATGAACACAGTACTTTTCAAACAGATTAAAACAAGGAAGTTATTTTTCAATGAATTAAATTAAAACATTAGCATATACAAAATAAATAATTCATAAGCAACAGCCTTTAACAATTTTATTTTAACATTTTTATTCCACGCAATATTAACAAACAGCCATTTCCTACATTGAGCATTCTTGGACACTGAGACTTGACACGGTGCATCATTTCTTATGTAAGCAGCCTTAAGAGGAGACACGAAAAGATTTTATTTGTGAAACAGCAAAAATTGTGCCCAGCCATTAATACACAGTCACTGGTAACTACAGCTGTTACAGCTGGTGAACTATTAGAAGTTATCTAGCTATCTGCCTGAATAGCTCATAAAATATGCTCTTAGGTCAAAACAATAAAAGACCTTTATATGACCTTCTACATCCAGGTTGTACTTAAACTCCAGTATTGTTAATGCATAATATAAAATTGATAAAATTAATCAAGGAGAGGTTTAAACCACACCCAATGACACTGTTTTTTTATTTGTATGTATTAATTATGTTAGTCTGGAACATAAACACCACCCAGCAACTTTACAAATAATGTTCTGAGGTGCCAATAGTCACTCATCTTAAACTCAGTCAGCCAGAAAATCTCCTGTTGTCTGAAGGGGCCCAATGAAAAACAAAATTTTTGGAGGCAGGCCTGCCCCCTACCTCCGCCACTGGTGTGAAAGATTGTTTTTAAGTAACAGAGGTGTGTAAATATTTATATATATATATATATATATATATGTATCAGCTAAACTGGAGAAATATCGGCCGATCACATATTTGGTTAAAAATCACCCGATATTTCTCCAGTTTAGCTGATCCCGAGAGCTGATCGATGGCGTTAAACAAATGAGCCTAATTTCTGTATTTCCAGCTAGTGTTTCATCCAGGAAGAGGAGAACCCCCTCCAGCCAGCTCCCTGCAATTCCTATCTGAACCGCTAGGTGGAAATACATACCCTTTAATTTTCAACAGACTGACTAAAGCAGCAGCGTCACGAGAAAAGCATGTGCGGATAGAAAGCATGTCGTCCGGCTGAATACAGTGAGTATCAGCAAACAGCAGAGCTAGCATGCGCAGCTAGCACAAAACAAATAGCCCAGAACACCGCGCAGACCAGATATGACCTGTACGAACAGAACAGCAGCTACAATTCAAGATCAACATTTAATGATTACAGATTTTAGTTTAAAATAATCCAGAGTCTGCGTTTAATGACTGCAGTTTTTACTGCATTTATTTAATTTTCTTTTTTCATTTAAAATTAAGGGTATACATTTAATGATTGCAGTATATTTGTTTGATTTACTTTGTTTATTTACTGCTAATGTTGTTTAAAATATTATGCTGTTTCACATGAGCTCATTAAAAATAGTAATAAACTAGTTTTAACCATGTTTCATGATTTGCTTGCACTAATAACTACTTGTCACGCTGCCGTGGCATAAAGCCCCGCCCTTAATCGATATCAGCTATATATATATATAAACTTTTGAGCGAGTGCATATATCTATTCAATTTTACTTGTTAGATCACATTTCGGGTGCAGAACTTCTAAAGATTTAGGTCTACAAACTTTCTCTTACAGCTGTATACAGCATGAGTAGCTGCGCAAATTACCCCTGCATATACTAAGACTATGTGTTTGTTCTCACACTCTTCCTAAACGTGGCGAGAGGTCAGGAATATATTAATTAGTTGTGCTTTATAGTCATAGTAATGTGAGTGTGCATCTTTACCAATGGACATGATACATTACTATTTTACATGAATTATGCATTATAAAACCCTTACCTTTTAATAATTACCTTTCAAATAGATTAAAACAAGGAAGTTATTTTTCATTGAATTAAATTAAAACATTAGCATATACAAAATAAATAATTCATAAGCGACAGCCTTTAACAATTTTATTTTAACATTTTTATTCCAAACAATATTAACAAACAGCCATTTCCGACATTGAGCATTCTTGGACACTGAGACTTGACACGGTGCATTATTTCATTCATATTTTACATGAATTATGCATATAAAACCCTTACCTTTTAATAATCCCAACAAACAGACCACATGGATCCACATCCAATGCTCTGTATAGGTAGTATATCGGGAGTCACAGACACTACGTCTCTAGTTTACAATGGGCCAGCAGACGTCCTGCTGTAGCTCTCACATGCTTTACCTGCAAGGAGAAAAGGAACCACATTATTACTTAAGTTGACAGAAACTGATGCCTCAACATCCCGTGCCCTCCCTCTTAACACAGAGCTAAAACAATACTCTGTCTGTTCATTTTGCCTTTTAGAGAGAAAAGAACGGTAATGTTTTTAATAAAACACAAAAAAGCCACCCTTAAAACAAAACCATTGTTCTTTAAGGGTTCTTTAGTAAAATCATTTAGTTTTACATAGAACCATGAGCACCATATTTTGTTGGATACTTGACCTGACAGTAAATAAAAGCATTTTTGTCTTATTTTATTTAGAAACAACAGTGTTTGAGGTTCATGGTACAGTTCTACACATTGTACACTCATCTTTCAAGTATGACAATTTAAATATAGTTTTCCCTTCAGTACACAGGACAGTACTGTACACACGTCACATATTTACTATGTAGAACATCAGAGAACTTAGAATACATTCATTCAGTATTTTGTGGCCCCAACATATTAGCTGGATAAATTATGCTGTGTACCCTATGAAATACACATCATCATCCAACATTCCAACATGCATTAGATAAATCCAAACCTGTAAAATAATGATTTACTGAACTAAATGTAATTTACATTGTCTGATTAATGCAACAGGGCTGATCATGGGGTCCAATGAAAGAGTCTGTGCACAGGTTACAGGTCAACTGGAGAGGGACTAAACACCAAATACATTTTAACATTATACGATAAACCAAATTGCTTCATAACAAAAGACTGGATTAGCAAAGCAAAACTAGTTAAACTAAACAGTATTAAGGTAGACTTACATGCTGTTGCTGTTAGATCTTTTTGTCTACAGAGCTAGACTCTAGTTAAAAACTTTAAAATACAAACATATCACTCTGTGTTACCTAACACATAATGTATTAGATTAATCCAAACATGTAAAAGACAAATTTAATGAACTGACTTAAATGTAACCTACCTTGAATGGAAGCAATAGGTCTGGCTTTCAGGTGTTCAAACAATCTGTCAGAGATCCTAGTAAAAATATGCATATTATTAGCCCAGTGTAGTAAATTTGTGTTTCCAATGTTTGTGTTTTTAATAGTAATTAATTTCAGACTCAGTTTAATGTTCACTACATTCTCACAATGCGCAGCTTTATACTATCAAAACATTCTAATTAAAAAACATTTTCAGACAAGGGCCTGAAAATCAGCTTCTTCTTTTTCTTATTCTCCTATTCCACCTATTCTCTCCTATTCCTAGCGCTATTTCAGGTGGAACTACCAAATTCAAGTTCGTGATTTTTTAGCACATGGTCCCATGTTAAATTTCTGCTAAACATTAAACACGACTTTTAATTTGTTATAGGAATTAATTTACTTTACGAAAACGACATAGAAGTGCGTTTGAGAAGCAAAACGAGTTGAAGTTATCAGCGTCTGTTCAGCTCTGAAGCTAGCTAACGTTAGCTAACTAGCATTGCTAGCTGAGCTGACTGACTAATATAAGATGTAGAATCATAAAACACAAATAAATCGCCAGCATATCCAACATAAAAACATACCTGTACAAAAACATATTTAAGTTTAATAAACTTTCTTAACTGTAACCTACCTCTGCTGTGTCGTAGCTCTGCTGCTGTCAGTTGGTGGTGATGTCCGTTGGTCGCTCCTCGCACTGAGTTTGAATTAGTGCCGGTTCTGTGCTCCTCCACGGATCTGGACCGGATCCGTATAACGACTCTAAACTACATATGGAGTTTGACTCCGTTCTAAAATCGTACCGAAGATGTGAAATGAGTGCCAGCGTTTAGCGGATTTATCATCAGTAAAACAGATCTATATCAGACTTTAGAGTCGTGACCCTAACACGCAGCGGACCTGGGCCGAATCCGCATAAAGGTTGTGACTGCTACGTGGATCTGCCGGAGGAAACCCGGATCCGGAACGGGCATAGTATTATCTACAATAGCAGAACTAGTCTGCTATGTGGGTATGGATTTAAACTTGAGAATATGGAATGAAACTTCAGAATATAGAATGAAACCTGACGTCATTATCGCACTTGTGCCGATTGCGTTTTGGGTGCTTTTTATTAGGCAGTGCATGACATGAGTGAGTTAGCACGAAATCTAGTAGCAGCAAGAGATAATTAACACCCTGGCTAATGCATGTACGAGCCAAAATAATACTGGTGACCATATTGAATACCGTTCCACCGATTAAGAAATACAGTGAATCTCACAGGTCAGACAATTCCTGTTCTTCAACAGAAAGAAACATGCCTTCCACCTCACAGGAGCACCCCACAACCATCCCTACCTATAACCTTTGCCTGTTCACTCGAAAGGGCCATCTGCACTTAGAAAAAGCTTGGTGGCGCTATTTGCACTAAAGGTTAAAGTGCACATCTAAACTGCGTTTTATGGTAGCAGCTTGCGCTTTCAGTACAGATACTCAAAATGAGAAAGAAACAGGTCTTACAGCCTAATAAACATAACTAAACCAAGTCTAACACATACACACATGTACCAGAAATAAAACCTATTTTAAAACCTATATGGTACATAGTTGTGAGGTGCTCCTATGAGGTGGAAGGAATGTTTCTTCCTGCGTGTACGTTTGCCTGACGAACAGGAATTGTCTGGCCTGTATTCACTGTACTCGGCTGTCTACGGTGAAACAGTGAATACATTTCTTCATCGGTGGAACGGTATTGAATACGGTCGCCAGTACTATTTTGGCTCGTACATGCATTTGTCAGGGTGTTAATTATCTCCTCATTATTTAGGCTTGCTGCTCCTAGATTTCATGCTGTGTCACTCATATGCATGCACTGTACGGAATACCAGACATCGAAAACACAATTGGTGCAAGTGTCGTGATGATGTCAGGTTTCATTTTATATTCTCAAGTTTCATTCTATATTCTCAAGTTTCATTCCATATATTCAGACTTTCATTCTATATTCTCAAGTTTCATTCTATATATTCAGACTTTCATTCCATATTCTCAAGTTTCATTATATATATTTAGACTTTCATCCTATATTCTCAAGTTTCATTCTATATATTCAGACTTTCATTCCATATTCTCAAGTTTCATTCTATATTCTCAAGTTTCATTCTATATATTCAGACTTTCATTCTATACTCTCAAGTTTCATTCTATATATTCAGACTTTCATTCTATATTCTCAAGTTTCATTCTATATATTCAGACTTTCATTCTATATTCTCAAGTTTCATTCTATATATTCAGACTTTCATTCCATATTCTCAAGTTTTATTCTATATTCTCAAGTTTCATTCTATATATTCACTTACATTTTATATTCTCAAGTTTAATTCTATATTCTCAAGTTTCATTTCATATATTCAGACTTTGATTTTATATTCTCAAGTTTCAATCCATATATTTAAAGTATATATATATATAATTATTTCCTAAACGGCTTGCCATTATATTTATATATATATATAGCTGAAATGCACTTACCGAGCCCATTTAGCAGGAATTATAATAACATTTACTTATTACAACTATTGTACATCGTTACATTTGGTAGCGTTGATTGGAGCGAGGTAATCTAGTAGGGCTTTGTGGATTTAAAACACGGAACTTTCAGGTCACTTTAGCTCTGGTATTTAGTAGCGCCTATTAACATGAGGTGTCTCTCAGGGCCCTGGTGTATCTCAAGCACGAAAGCACCCGGTTATATTAGTTTTGCAATCCGTAGCACTTAACCATGCAGACCTTCATGTTTTCATTCGAGTTTCTCCCTTCCCATTTCTTTGAGTCTGCTAGCCCGGCGGCACTTTATTTTGAGAGTAATTTTTGCCTGAGCTGCTGCCCCACTCCAGTAGCGTAGCAACAACGTCGCCGCTTCTCATTCCCCGCAATCCCGGTTTGAAGTCGAACTACCTCATTTGCTTTTTGCCGTGCCCGTTCACGGCTACACGTACACAAGCACAACATTTTTTTATTACCCCTACCTTCTCTCCATATATACATATTTATCCATTTAAATATATACATTTAAATATAATCCTTTTTTCCCCTTCTTCTTCTCTGTTACGCCAGGGGCTCAGTTGTTTAGACAACCACTTCAGCGCAGAGCATCCCGGTTCAAATCCCGCTAGTGTCCCCAGTCCACACTAAGACTTACTAAGTTCTTTTAGTTATGCAGGCATAACAGCCCCATCTACCTGCATTTGGGTCCTTCATTCCCCATCCTAATGTAATTACCTAGACATATATTTTAGCAAAAAAGCTATCTACAGTGCTAAACTTAACCAACCAGAGCAAACCATAAAAAGAAATCACTGAAAAACTCACTGAATAGAAAAAACAGGTTCTTTTATTTTATCTTACAAGATGGAGAGTTTCCATCGTCAATACAGATCAACAGAAACACTCACACCAACATGCAGAAATCCTCACCTTTTATACCCTTATGGGGCGATTCAAAGTCACCCCCCTCCTTTTTTAAAACCTGTTTGCTTGTGAAAAGTACCATTAAGTCCAAGCCAGGAGTTATGTCTTAAATAATACAATTTCATGATGTCATATCTTAGTGCTGGACACCATTATCTCCAACCTGATGAAGCTGTCTTTTAAAAAAAAGGACACCTTATAAGGATTTCCCCCTATCTGCTTGATGTTTGGTTCATTGCAGGTTCAAGTCAAGCTGACCTCCTTTGTCATTCCTCCCTTTGTCAGACTGACCTGCTTTGGCAGACTTCCCTTGACCTGGAGCTTCTGGCATAATTTAGAATACTCAAATTATGACTTTGTATAATACTAAGTGCCATAACTGATGTAAATACACTTTTTTCCTACATTTCTATAGCTTTTAAAATTTCACAGATAAACCTCCTTCCTACATGTCAAAGTCTTCTGTAACACCCCAAAAGCCATAACTTACAGTTACATTTGACACTAACATTCTGATAAGGAGATAAAGAGATTCTGAAGTTTTCTAATTGTAGATGATGTTGTGGATGTTTTTATCTAATGTTGTCTCTTTCTGTTGTTTAAACAGGTGATGATTTGGTAAGTAAATGATATTTACTTCTCCTACAGACAGCTGATACTCACACACACCACATTTTAAAATAACTGTTTTATTTCATGTGATGAACAAAGTCTCTGATCACAGAATGAAGGTTATTGATCTCCATCTCCCTCCTTCCTTCCCACGATGCTCCTGTACATAATCCCACTGCACTGCAGAAATGTAGAGACAGTGAAGTTCACTGATGAGAAACACACACAACACATACAAGCAGTCTGGACTCTGTTGGGAGTGATGTCACTGTTCTTATGTGATGATGTAATATTTGAGACGTTCCATCATCAGTACATCATTATCGTTAGAGAGTCTCTCATTACTGTAGTTTTCTCACCTCCGTTACTGAAAATAGCCCAGAACACACACACACAGCAGGAGCTTCTGACACACTCACACACAACATCTGCCTGTTTGTATGAGTCTCTATATCAGTGACTCACAACAAACAGCACATACTGAACAGTCAGCAGCTCTGAAACACTTGATTACTGAGATCCTATTATCTACTACACATCCTTTCACTTCATTTAAGAATAATCAGCTTCTCTTATTCAGTCTGCAGATCTCTCATCATAGATTTCTAGATGATCAGGAAAGAGTTACACTAAACTTACAGTGTCTGAAGGAGATTTGAGAGATGTTGTTTATAGTTTTATATGTAACTCAGTGCTTCAAGCATGAAACCTTCAGACTGTTTTAATCTCTTAGAGCTGCACGACATTAACATATCGTGATGTTTAATAAATCTGTTGAATGTCACAATAGAAAGTAGAAGCAATATAGCTGCAGTATAAATCATCTCCCCACAGAGCTGTCCAGCAGGGAACAGAGATGATTCCACAGCATTTTCACTCACATCCCAGAAACACACATGTGCCCTCATTTATATTTTCACTCAAATATGTAAACAATAAAATTATCTTCATTTTTTTAGAAAAATGTATTTATTTATAATGTGACTCAAGTATGAGGCAGTCTGAGTGAATCTCATTAGGAAATAACAGAACCTCAGGTGTAATAATAAACAGAAGGTTGTAATGTGAGGGAGAAGCTCTGAAACCTCTAGAGAGAAGCAGATGGGCTGCTAGCAGAGAAGCTGGAAGATTGAATATTAAAAGCAGCTGAAATAGAAAATGAATCTCCTTAAATAAACTCTTTTAATGACCAATAGAGACACATTCATATACATAAACATATATACATAACTGAATTATAACACAGCCCTGCAGGAAAATACAAACAAACAAACAGAGAGACAGACAGACAGAGAGGACACATGTTAAAATTACAGAAATAAAAATATAATATTCAGTCTGTATCAGATCCTTATAAAGAAAAGAAACTCTACAAACAGTGCAGCGTTTTCTACATTCACTGTGTTGTTAAATCTCCAGGTTTCCTGATATTTACATCTAATAATTCACTTATGATTCCATACATGAAATATTCATGTTATTCTCTTCACAGCGGTTTTCAGAGACATGTGAGTATAAATCAGTGTGTAATGTTTGTGTTTAGATGAGTGGTGAGTATAAATCAGTGTGTAATGTGTGTATTTAGATGAGTGGTGAGTATATATCAGTGTGTAATGTTTGTGTTTAGATGAGTGGTGAGTATAAATCAGTGTGTAATGTGTGTGTTTAGATGAGTGGTGAGTATAAATCAGTGTGTAATGTGTGTGTTTAGATGAGTGGTGAGTATAAATCAGTGTGTAATGTGTGTGTTTAGATGAGTGGTGAGTGTAAATCAGTGTGTATTGTGTGTATTTAGATGAGTGGTGAGTATAAATCAGTGTGTAATGTGTGTATTTAGATGAGTGGTGTGTATAAATCAGTGTGTAATGTGTGTGTTTAGATGAGTAGTGAGTATAAATCAGTGTGTAATGTGTGTGTTTAGATGAGTGGTGAGTATAAATCAGTGTGTAATGTGTGTATTTAGATGAGTGGTGAGTATAAATTAGTGTGTAATGTGTGTATTTAGATGAGTGGTGAGTATAAATCAGTGTGTATTGTGTGTATTTAGATGAGTGGTGAGTATAAATCAGTGTGCAATGTGTGTATTAAGATGAGTGGTGAGTATAAGTCAGTGTGTAATGTGTGTATTTAGATAAGTGGTGAGTATGAATCAGTGTGTAATGTGTGTATTTAGATGAGTGGTGAGTATAAATCAGTGTGCAATGTGTGTATTAAGATGAGTGGTGAGTATAAGTCAGTGTGTAATGTGTGTATTTAGATAAGTGGTGAGTATGAATCAGTGTGTAATGAGTGTATTTAGATGAGTGGTGAGTATAAATCAGTGTGCAATGTGTGTGTTTAGATGAGTGGTGAGTATAAATCAGTGTGTAATGTGTGTATTTAGATGAGTGGTGAGTATAAATCAGTGATCTATACACTGATATTGACAGATTACAAAGTTCACAGTTTTTTACTCTTATTATTATTAATATTATTTTCGTACATGTACTTTAACAGCAGAATCATGTTTATTTCAGCATTTATATTTAATACTGATTAATGAAGAAATAATGTGTCTAATAATGAAATAGTTAAAGATTAGTTAAAATGTTGTGGGCTGAATAGACAGATATGTTGGAATGTGGTCTTTGTGACATCACAAACACAGTGTACTCATAACAGGCTGTATTTACTGCTTATTTTACATATATAGAGTGTATGAAATGGAGACTGAACAGCACATTTTCAAATTTTACCAGTGTTTCCAAACTTAAGCAAATTCTTTTATTTAAAAAAAATCATATTAAATTAAATTTTCATGACATGTCCCTTTAAATCTTCTACATCTTCATGTATTACTGTAGAAAACTGTAATATAATGTTTTATCTTATTATATATTTTCAATATTGTAAAAGTTTAGTTTTCTTTCTGTTACAGGTGTCGATGTTTTTCAGGTAAGTACATTATTCTAAATAGACCACATTTCCTTAATAATCTGCTTTAAAATGATTTTAATAAATCTATGAATATAAACATTATTGTGTGTAAAATGTGTTCAAAGTTTATTCTTCATAAAATTTACATTAATTGAGCTTCTTTGATGTTGATTTCTCTTTCATGGTGTTGACTTGATGTTATTATAGTGTTAATGCTGATCAGTGTTCTGTAAGTGATCATGATCCTCAGACGCTGCAGAGCTGGAACTAGTTTTAATTCCTCTTTTCTGATTTGGGTGTTTCTGTGGATCTGTTACTCTCTTCCCATGAGGTCCTGATTGATAAATGATTTACTCTGAAAAGTATAAGACTTAAAATAGCTCTTATTCAGTTTTTAATAAAATATTGTGTGTGATGATCACAGCACAGTCTCTGTAGTGTATGTGTGAACTCTGTCTAACCCTAAGTCCCACAACTGTAAACAAATAATGTACATGATGCCGATAAAACACGACTTTAAAAGATGCTGATTTTTAAAGACAATATCAGTTTAAATCAGTTCAACTCATCAGAGTCTCTACTGTTATTAATATCAGCTCTCAGTGATTCATACTGACACTTCAACAGTGATTTAAACAGAGAAACACTTACTGATCGTATAACACACAGAATGACATCGTACATGAAATCTTCACACTACACACTTTTATTCAGATTGACAGAGAATGGACAAAAGAGGAGAGAATGAAAATGGAGGAATCTGCTCGGCTGACCGGTGAGGATGAACATGTTTATTTTTGTATTTTTGTTGGTATGATGTAGAGTTTAGACTTCTTATGAGTTTAGTTGTTTGAGGTGAGATTAATTTTATCTTCTTTTTCTCTCTAGTACGTATTAACACATCACATTTTAATGCACCATCATTGTTTATTAAACTTAAAACAATAAATTTCATTGTATTTTATTTTTAAAAATAGAAATTAGAATAACGATTTAGTTTGTTCTCTATATATTTTAAATTATTTTCACCAAGAGTGCTTCAACCTTTTCATGCAACTTAAATTTTTTTAGAAGAAAGTTTATTTTTATAGCATATTTTATACACAAAGACAATTCAGTGTCCTTGAAATAAATAAAAGCTGAAGGAAAATCAAAAGAAGAAACAAAAATGTTAAAAAATTAAAACAGGAAAATAAAATCATTACATAATATTAACTGTTATATAATATACAAATGTCATCCTGAGATCAAACACCTCAAAAAGACATTTTACAATTACATACAATGGATGTATGTATGTGGTAGACTGTACAGAGAAAGAAGAGTGAGAGAACATCTGAATATGGATGTATGTAGTAGACTGTATCCAGAATGTAATGTTGTGATGTTCAGCTGTTCATGAGTGTGATGGCTTCTTCCCACATGCCATCACACTCATGAACAGCTGAACATCACACACTACATTCTGGATACAGTCTACTACATACATCCATATCCAGATGTTCTCTCACTCTTCTTTCTCTGTGCAGTTTACTACATACATACATCCATATCCAGATGTTCTCACTCTTCTTTCTCTGTACAGTCTACCACATACATACATCCATATCCAGATGTTCTCTCACTCTTTTTTCTCTGTACAGTCTACCACATACCTACATCCATATCCAGATGTTCTCTCACTCTTCTTTCTCTGTACAGTCTACCACATACATACATCCATATCCAGATGTTCTCTCACACTTCTTTCTCTGTACAGTCTACTACATACATACATCCATATCCAGATGTTCTCTCACTTTTCTTTCTCTGTACAGTCTACCACATACATACATCCGTATCCAGATGTTCTCTCGCTCTTCTTTCTCTGTACAGTCTACTACATACATACATCCATATCCAGATGTTCTCTCACTCTTCTTTCTCTGTACAGTCTACCACATACATACATCCGTATCCAGATGTTCTCTCACTCTTCTTTCTCTGTACAGTCTACTACATACATACATATCCAGATGTTCTCTCACACTTCTTTCTCTGTACAGTCTACCACATACATACATCCATATCCAGATGTTCTCTCACTCTTCTTTCTCTGTACAGTCTACCACATACATACATCCATATCCAGATGTGCTCTCACTCTTCTTTCTCTGTACAGTCTACTACATACCTATATCCATATCCAGATGTTCTCTCACTCTTCTTTCTCTGTACAGTCTACCACATACATACATCCATATCCAGATGTTCTCTCACTCTTCTTTCTCTGTACAGTCTACTACATACATACGTATCCAGATGTTCTCTCGCTCTTCTTTCTCTGTACAGTCTACTACATACATCCATATCCAGATGTTCTCTCACTCTTCTTTCTCTGTACAGTCTACCACATACCTACATCCATATCCAGATGTTCTCTCACTCTTCTTTCTCTGTACAGTCTACTACATACATACATCCATATCCAGATGTTCTCTCACTCTTCTTTCTCTGTACAGTCTACTACATACATACATCCATATCCAGATGTTCTCTCACTCTTCTTTCTCTGTACAGTCTACTACATACATACATCCATATCCAGATGTTTTCTCACTCTTCTTTCTCTGTGCTGCACTTTTATTCATCTGATAGAGTCTCAGAACACTCTGTACCATCGTCTCCACCAGTGACTCTTCTGTTCTTCATATTTATATCTATTTAATTTAGTCTGCACTGTCCTTCACTGCTGCACTCAGCACTTTACTTTCAACACACACGTGCACATGTTAAGTTTACAGGTGTGTGTGTGCGTGTATGTTACTGTGTGTGTGTGTGTGTGTAGGTTGGATGTGTTACTTCTGTAATGTCAGTTATCGTGCCCTGTGAGCTTCTGTAACCAAACACAAATTTCTTGTATGTGTGTGCATACTTGGCAAATAAAGTTTGATTCTGATTCTGATTCTGATACTGACACAACACTAACACTGTTACCTCAAACACACATAAACACACACAAACTTCAGAGAAATGCAGAAGAACGTTAGACTTATTGAGGAGATGATCAGGTTCACTTCTCAGAAGATACAGAAGAGCAGATCTTGTCTGTATGTCTACTAGGAGATCTATTATGTACAGAACATCTTACTGTGGTATAAACGAGTCTCCAGTGCAGTCAGTGCAGGATGTGAATGATAGAGGAAAGTGACTTGACTCAGACAAACTAATTTAAATCTTACTTTTCTATCTTTTATGTAAGATATTTAACTTATTATCTCCATTATTATGATTTTATTATTTAAATCCAGTTGTAGTTTTAATCTCATGAGATTCTCTTATTTCTGAGAGATATTACGAGTTGAAGTGTTGGTTGTTTTTGAGTATTACAGTTTTTTACAACTGCTAACATCTTTTTGTCCAATCTGCAGTCACATTTTCAAAACTCTAAACACAGTAAAAGCAATATCAGTCTGTTGTGGTTATACCATTAATACAATTCATGTTACTTTTGCATAAAGTGCAGTGATTTAACATGTTTCTAAAATGCTTACATTTTCTGTACATACAAGCTTACATAATAACAAAATTCTGGATCTTTCGTGTCGTATTTACAAACGCTTGCACACAGCATGTCAAAAACAAAAAACCTAACGTTCAAAACCTTAAATATCAATACCTTTTTATAGTATAAAACACATAGTACTGCAAAAAAGGAGGTGAACAGCTATTACTGTAATACACATTTTTTTATGTACATATCATTTAAATAACAGTGGAGTAAAAAACCTACAGCTGATTCCAATCCCAGTTGGAAACATGGCCAGTTGCTGTCAGTGAGTGAAGACCAGGAGCTTGCCATTGTAGACATGGTCATTGCTGACAACGGTATAAAATGGAAGAGAAATTCAGACCAAAGTAATAGAAGATAAATAGGGGTGGATAACACATGCCAAGCATTTCTTTCTCAGGTGCATGGCAAGAGAAAATATCAGATGTGCTGTGGATGAAAACATGTGACCAAATGCTGAAGACTGTTCAGTTGTGTCTTTTGTTTTTTCCCTCTTGTGTGGCTGTTTTTGTGTATGTGTATGTTTACACATATAGGACCAAGACTAATTATAGTATGTTTATAATTACAGTCATTCTTTTTTGAGTTAGGTTACAATTTCATGTCCCTAATAACATACAACCTTTACTGCAAGGCTGTCACAGACTCTTCTATTGTCTACTCCACATTCCACAAAGTATGTTACAGTAATATCACTGACAGTATATTGCCAAAATGCACATATTTGAGTAAAAAGTCCAAATGGACTACAGTAAAAATGAATGGACTGTCTGTGGTGTGTTGGAAGAGAGTAAAATATTACATGTAATACTGTTTCTGTAATGCCATCAGCTGTTAGTGTTTAGACAGTGGTTGTGCAGCGATCGACTATGTTCCTCTTGAACAGAAAATCTGCGCTAGTGTTTTGAAGGAATGATTGGACATCGAAGCAGGTTTGCTGTGTTTTAACAGAGTTAGTGTATGTAGGGAAATGCAGAGCTAGTATTTAGTTAAGAAAATGTGCTTTTGAACAGGAAATTAACTAGTTGGCTATTTGTATGAGGTAGATGTGATGCTGTATTTAGAGTTTTGAAAAAGTATCTTAAGTATTAGTAAATGTTTGTAAGCAGTCTCTCCTGAAGATCATGACTCCTGACTGTTACACTGATTAATCTGTTAGTCTTTATATTCAGTTTATTCATTACTTTTCCTTCAGCTCATGTTCATTATTCATTCAGAAAGTATCACAACACAAAACATTCTTCTTAAATTTAATGTTTATTAATAGTTTATTCATGTCTGCTTATGATCTTCTCTCTGTTTCTGCTATAATAGTTAATAATAGTTGTTATATTGATTGATCTTGTAGTTTATATATCAGTTAATCTGTCTGTTTATTCTGTAAATACACTTTATGTGATGTTATTACCGCAGGACAAGACCAATTTCTTCTCATGTTTAAATATACATAAATAGTTTACTAATGAACTTTACTGTAAATTGTTATCAGTTATTTCTGTAAGTGTTGAGTTTCTGCTGTAGGTTTACACTTAACTGTTTAGCTGAACATCTTCCTGAAGCTGTACTGAAAGCATTAAGTGACAGTTCAGTAGTGAAGGATGAAAAAGGACAGTACAGATGAGAAAAGGAGAATTCTGATGAGGAGATAAAGAGATTCTGAAGTTTTCTAATTGTAAATGATGTTGTGGATGTTTTTATCTAACATTGTCTCTTTCTGTCGTTTAAACAGATGATGATCCGGTAAGTAAATGATACTTACTTCTCCTACTGACAGCTGATACTCACATAGATCACATTTTAAAATAGCAATTTTATTTAATGTTCATGTGATGAACAAAGTTTCTGATCACAGAAAGAAACACAGTCATGAACATATTATCAATAATTATAACGCAGACCTGCAGGAAAATACAAACATAGAAAGAGAGACAGACAAAAGCAGTAAATAATATCAAAATTACTGAAACAGAAATATGAAATATGAGGTTAGGGCTGTAACAGATCCTCATGAAGAAAATAAAATCTACAAACGGTGCAGTGTTTTCTACATTCACTGTGTTTTTAAATATCCAGTTTTCCTGATATTTACATCTAATAATTCACTTATGATTCCATACCTGAAATATTCACTTCATATTATTCGCTTCACAGGAGGGTGAACTGATAAGTGAGTATAAATCAGTGTGTAATGTGTGTGTTTAGATGAGTGGTGAGTATAAATCAGTGTGTAATGTGTGTATTTAGATGAGTGTTAGTATAAATCAGTGTGTAATGTGTTTTTAGATGAGTGGTGTGTATAAATCAGTGTGTAATGTGTGTGTTTAGATGAGTGGTGAGTATAAATCAGTGTGTAATGTGTGTATGTAGATGAGTGGTGAGTATAAATCAGTGTGTAATGTGTGTATTTAGATGAGTAGTGAGTATAAATCAGTGTGTAATGTGTGTATTTAGATGAGTAGTGAGTATAAATCAGTGTGTAATGTGTGTATTTAGATGAGTGGTGAGTATAAATCGGTGTGTAATGTGTGTATTTAGATGAGTGGTGAGTATAAATCGGTGTGTAATGTGTGTGTTTAGATGAGTGGTGAGTATTAATCAGTGTGTAGTGTGTGTTTAGATGAGTGGTGAGTATAAATCTGTGAGTAATGTGTGTATTTAGAAGAGTGGTGACTATAAATCAGTGTGTAATGTGTGTGTTTAGTTGAGTGGTGAATATAAATCAGTGTGTAATGTGTGCATTTAGATGAGTGGTGAGTATAAATCAGTATGTAATGTGTATTTAGATGAGTGGTGAGTATAAATCAGTGTGTAATGTGTGTGTTTAGATGAGTGGTAAGAATAAATCACTGTGTAGTGTGTTTTTAGATGAGTGGTGAGTATAAATCTGTGTGAAATGTGTGTGTTTAGATGAGTAATGAGTATAAATCAGTGTGAAATGTGTGTATTTAGATGAGTGGAGAATATGAATCAGTGTGTAATGTGTGTGTTTAGATGAGTGGTGAGTATAAATCAGTGTGTAATGTGTGTATTTAGATGAGTGGTGAGTATAAATCAGTGTGTATTGTGTATTTAGATGAGTGGTGAGTATAAATCAGTGTGTATTGTGTATTTAGATGAGTGGTGAGTGTAAATCAGTGTGTAATGTGTGTTTAGATGAGTGGTGAGTATAAATCAGTGTGTAATGTGTGTATTTAGATGAGTGGTGAGTATAAATCAGTGTGTAATGTGTATTTAGATGAGCGTTAGTATAAATCAGTGTGTAATGTGTATTTAGATGAGTGTTAGTATAAATCAGTGTGTAATGTGTGTGTTTAGATGAGTGGTGAGTATAAATCAGTGTGTAATGTGTGTATTTAGATGAGTGGTGAGTATAAATCAGTGTGTAATGTGTGTATTTAGATGAGTGGTGAGTATAAATCAGTGTGTAATGTGTGTATTTAGATGAGTGGTGAGTATAAATCAGTGTGTAATGTGTGTATTTAGATGAGTGGTGAGTATAAATCAGTGTGTAATGTGTGTATTTAGATGAGTGGTGAGTATAAATCAGTGTGTAATGTGTATTTAGATGAGTGTTAGTATAAATCAGTGTGTAATGTGTGTGTTTAGATGAGTGTGAGTATAAATCAGTGTGTAATGTATGTATTTAGATGAGTGGTGACTATAGATTTACACTTTAACTGTTTAGCTGAACATCTTCATGAAGCTGTACTGAAAGCATTGAGTGACAGTTCAGTAGTGAAGGATGAAAAAGGACAGTACAGATGAGAAAAGGAGATTTCTGATAAGAAGATAAAGAGATTCTGAACTTTTCTAATTGTAGATGATGTTGTGGATGTTTTATCTAACATTGTCTCTTTCTGTTGTTTAAACAGATGGTTTCTTGGTAAGTAAATGATATTTACTTCTCCTACTGACAGCTGATACTCTCATAAACCACATTTTAAAATAACAGTTTTATTTAATGTTCATGTGATGAACAAAGTCTCTGATCACAGAATGAAGGTTATTGATTTCCATCTCCCTCCTTCCTTCCCACAATGCACCTGTACATAATCCCACTGCACTGCAGAAATGTAAAGACAGTGAAGTTCACTGATGAGAAACACACACAACACATAAAAACAACACATTTGTAACTTTGTCAGCCCAGCAGGAAAATACAAACAGAGATACAGAGACACAGACAGAGACATATATAGAGACAGAAAGCGAGAGAGACAGACGGACAGAGAGACCAACAGGCACAAACAGACAGAGAGACATACAGACTGACATACAGAGACAGAGAGAGAGACAGTCATACAGAAGGAGAGCGACAGACTGAGAGACAGACAGAAAAAATGACAGTAAATAGTATAAAAAATTACTGAAATAAAAATATGAAATATGAGGTTCAGTCTGTATCAGATCCTCATAAAGAAAAGAAACTCTACAAAGAGTTCAGTGTTTTCTACATTCACTGTGTTGTTAAATCTCCAGCTTTACTGATATTTACATCTAATAATTCACTTATGATTCCATACATGAAATATTCACTTCATATTATTCTCTTCACAGGAGTTTCTACTGAAATGTGAGTATAAACCAGTGTGTAATGTGTGTATTTAGATGAGTGGTGAGTATAAATCAGTGTGTAATGTGTGTATTTAGATGAGTGGTTAGTATAAATCAGTGTGTAATGTGTGTATTTAGATGAGTGGTGAGTATAAATCAGTGTGTAATGTGTGTATTTAGATGAGTGGTTAGTATAAATCAGTGTGTAATGTGTATTTAGTTGAGTGGTGAGTATAAATCAGTGTGTAGTGTGTTTGTTTAGATGAGTGTTAGTATAAATCAGTGTGTAATGTGTGTATTTAGATGAGTGGTGAGTATAAATCCGTGTGTAGTGTGTGTATTTAGATGAGTGGTGAGTATAAATCAGTGTGTAGTGTGTGTATTTAGATGAGTGGTGAGTATAAATCAGTGTGTAATGTGTATTTAGATGAGTGGTGAGTATAAATCAGTGTGTAGTGTGTGTATTTAGATGAGTGGTTAGTATAAATCAGTGTGTAATGTGTATTTAGTTGAGTGGTGAGTATAAATCAGTGTGTAGTGTGTGTATTTAGATGAGTGGTGAGTGTAAATCAGTGTGTAATGTGTGTTCAGATGAGTGGTGAGTATAAATCAGTGCGTAATGTGTGTGTCTAGATGACTGGTGAGTATAAATCAGTGTGTAATGTGTGTATTTAGTTGTGCTGATTGTTGATGAAGAGTGTTTTGGTGTAAAGACTGAATGTATTTATCTGTACTGAGTGTTCAGCTGAACATCATCAGCAGAGAGAGTTACTAACACACACTTCAGCACTGTATGTATCACTATAGTGTAGAACTCACAGCAGCCTGAGATACTAACACTACACTAATTACGCTTAAATCATTTACACACACACACACACTGATACTGACACTACACTAATAACACTGTTAACTCATTTACACACATACACTCATACACACACATACATCTGATCTACACACTGATACTGAAACAACACAAATAACACTGCTACTTTATTTACAGACACACACACACATCTGATCTACTCACTGATACTGACACAACATTAATAACACTTTTACCTCATTCACACACACACACACACACACACACACACACACACACACACACATACACACACACACACACACACATCTGATCTACTCACTGATACTGACACAACATTAATAACACTTTTACCTCATTCACACACACACACACACAAATACACACACACACACACACACATCTGATCTACTCACTGATACTGACACAACATTAATAACACTTTTACCTCATCTGCACACACACACACACACACATACACACACACACATCTGAACTACACACACACACACACCTGATCTACACACTGATACTGACACAACACTAATAACACTGTTACCTCATTCGCACACATGCACACACACCTGATCTACACACTGAAACTGACACAACACTAATAACACTGTTACCTCATTCACATACACAAACAAATCTGATCTACACACACATACACATACACCTGATCTACACCCTGATACTGACACATTAATAACACTGTTACCTCATGCGCACATGCACATACACACACATCTGATCAACACACACACACACACACACACACACATGCACACACACACCTGATCTACACACTGATACTGACACAACATTAATAACACTGTTACCTCATTCGCACATGCACACACACACACACACACACACATCTGATCTGCACACACACACACACATGCACACACCTGATCTACACACTGATACTGACACAACATTAATAACACTGTTACCTCATTCGCACCTGCACACACATACACACATGTGATCTACACACACACACACACACACACACACACACCTGATCTACACACTGATACTGACACAACAATAATAACACTGTTACCTCATTCACATACACATACACACACACACACACACACACACACACATCTGATCTACACACACAAACATACACACAAGTGAAGGTTAATTTCTCAGAAGATACAAAACATCTCAAACTTTAAAGCAGCTTCATTTTTATCTCTTTAAATTGCCGTTTCAGTTTTAGAGTTTAATTATTTAAATCTTTATTTTCTATCTTTTGTGTAAGATATTTAAATATTCTCTCCATTATTATGATTTTATCTTTTAAATCCAGTTGTAGTTTTAATCTCATCAGATTCTCTCATTTCTGAGAGATATTACGGTTGAAGTGTTGGTTGTGTTTGAGTATTAAGACTCTCTCCTGAAGATCATGACTCCTGACTGTTACACTGATTAATCTGTTAGTCTTTATTTTCAGTTTATTTATTACTTTTCCTTCAGCTCATGTTTGTTATTCATTCAGGAAGTATCACAACACAAATCATTCTTCTTCAATTTACTGATTATTAACAGTTTAATAATATTTCTTTATGATCGCTCTGATGCTGCTATATTAGTTAATAATAGTTGTTATATTAATTAATATTTTAGTTTATATATCAGTTAATCTGTCTGTTTATTCTGTAAATGTACTTTGTGAAGTAACTCCTGCAGGAAAACACAATTCCTTCTCATGTTCATTCATTATTAATAAAGTATAATACATAATTCATTATTGATTTTTAATATATTAACTAATAAGCTGTTACTGCATAATTACTAGTTTATTAATGAATTTTACTTTAAATTGTTATCAGTTTTTCTGTAAGTGTTGAGTTTCTGCTGTAGGTTTACACTTAACTGTTTAGCTGAACATCTTCATGAAGCTGTACTGAAAGCATTGAGTGACAGTTCAGTAGTGAAGGATGAAAAAGGACAGTACAGATGAGAAAAGGAGATTTCTGATAAGAAGATAAAGAGATACTGAAGTTTTCTAATTGTAGATGATGTTGTGGATGTTTTATCTAACATTGTCTCTTTCTGTTGTTTAAACAGATGGTTTCTTGGTAAGTAAATGATATTTACTTCTCCTACTGACAGCTGATACTCTCATAAACCACATTTTAAAATAACAGTTTTATTTAATGTTCATGTGATGAACAAAGTCTCTGATCACAGAATGAAGGTTATTGATTTCCATCTCCCTCCTTCCTTCCCACAATGCTCCTGTACATAATCCCACTGCACTGCAGAAATGTAAAGACAGTGAAGTTCACTGATGAGAAACACACACAACACATAAAAACAACACATTTGTAACTTTGTCAGCCCAGCAGGAAAATACAAACAGAGATACAGAGACACAGACAGAGACATATATAGAGACAGAAAGCGAGAGAGACAGACGGACAGAGAGACAAACAGGCACACACAGACAGAGAGACATACAGACTGACATACAGAGACAGAGAGAGAGACAGTCATACAGAAGGAGAGCGACAGACTGAGAGACAGACAGAAAAAATGACAGTAAATAGTATAAAAATTACTGAAATAAAAATATGAAATATGAGGTTCAGTCTGTATCAGATCCTCATAAAGAAAAGAAACTCTACAAAGAGTGCAGTGTTTTCTACATTCACTGTGTTGTTAAATCTCCAGCTTTACTGATATTTACATCTAATAATTCACTTATGATTCCATACATGAAATATTCACTTCATATTATTCTCTTCACAGGAATTTCTACTGAAATGTGAGTATAAACCAGTGTGTAATGTGTGTATTTAGATGAGTGGTGAGTATAAATCAGTGTGTAATGTGTGTATTTAGATGAGTGGTTAGTATAAATCAGTGTGTAATGTGTGTATGTAGATCAGTGTTGAGTATAAATCAGTGTGTAATGTGTGTATGTAGATGAGTGGTGAGTATAAATCAGTGTGTAATGTGTGTATGTAGATGAGTGGTGAGTATAAATCAGTGTGTAATGCGTGTATTTAGATGAGTCGAGAGTATAAATCAGTGTGTAAAGTGTGTATTTAGATGAGTGGTGTGTATAAATCGGTGTGTAATGTGTGTGTTTAGATGAGTGGTGAGTATAAATCAGTGTGTAATGTGTGTATTTAGATGAGTGGTGAGTATAAATCAGTGTGTAATGTGTGTATTTAGATGAGTGGTTAGTATAAATCAGTGTGTAATGTGTATTTAGTTGAGTGGTGAGTATAAATCAGTGTGTAATGTGTGCATTTAGATGAGTGGTGAGTATAAATCAGTGTGTAGTGTGTGTATTTAGATGAGTGGTAAGTATAAATCAGTGTGTAATGTGTGTGTTTAGATGAGTGGTGAGTATAAATCAGTGTGTAATGTGTATTTAGTTGAGTGGTGAGTATAAATCAGTGTGTAGTGTGTGTGTTTAGATGAGTGTTAGTATAAATCAGTGTGTAATGTGTGTATTTAGATGAGTGGTGAGTATAAATCAGTGTGTAGTGTGTGTATTTAGATGAGTGGTTAGTATAAATCAGTGTGCAATGTGTATTTAGTTGAGTGGTGAGTATAAATCAGTGTGTAGTGTGTGTGTTTAGATGAGTGTTCGTATAAATCAGTGTGTAATGTGTGTTTAGATGAGTGTTAGTATAAATCAGTGTGTAATGTGTGTATTTAGATGAGTGGTGAGTATAAATCAGTGTGTAGTGTGTGTGTTTAGATGAGTGTTAGTATAAATCAGTGTGTAATGTGTGTATTTAGATGAGTGGTGAGTATAAATCAGTGTGTAGTGTGTGTATTTAGATGAGTGGTGAGTGTAAATCAGTGTGTAATGTGTGTTTAGATGAGTGGTGAGTATAAATCAGTGCGTAATGTGTGTGTTTAGATGAGTGGTGAGTGTAAATCAGTGTGTAATACGTGTGTTTAGATGAGTGATGGGTATAAATCAGTGCGTAATGTGTGTGTTTAGATGAGTGGTGAGTGTAAATCAGTGTGTAATATGTGTGTTTAGATGAGTGATGGGTATAAATCAGTGTGTAATGTGTGTGTCTAGATGACTGGTGAGTATAAATCAGTGTGTAATGTGTGTATTTAGTTGTGCTGATTGTTGATGAAGAGTGTTTTGGTGTAAAGACTGAATGTATTTATCTGTACTGAGTGTTCAGCTGAACATCATCAGCAGAGAGAGTTACTAACACACACTTCAGCACTGTATGTATCACTATAGTGTAGAACTCACAGCAGCCTGAGATACTAACACTACACTAATTACGCTTAAATCATTTACACACACACACACACACACTGATACTGACACTACACTAATAACACTGTTACATCATTTACACACACACACTGATACTGACACTACACTAATAACACTGTTAACTCATTTACACACATACACTCATACACACACATACATCTGATCTACACACTGATACTGAAACAACACAAATAACACTGCGACTTTATTTACAGACACACACACACACATCTGATCTACTCACTGATACTGACACAACATTAATAACACTTTTACCTCATTCACACACACACACACATCTGATCTACTCACTGATACTGACACAACATTAATAACACTTTTACCTCATCTGCACACACACACACACACACACACACACATACACACACACACACATCTGAACTACACACACACACACACCTGATCTACACACTGATACTGACACAACACTAATAACACTGTTACCTCATTCGCACACATGCACACACACCTGATCTACACACTGAAACTGACACAACACTAATAACACTGTTACCTCATTCACATACACAAACAAATCTGATCTACACACACATACACATACACCTGATCTACACACTGATACTGACACATGAATAACACTGTTACCTCATGCGCACATGCACATACACACACATCTGATCTACACACACACACACACACACACACAAACACATGCACACACACACCTGATCTACACACTGATACTGACACAACATTAATAACACTGTTACCTCATCCGCACATGCACACACACACACACATCTGATCTGCACACACACACATGCACACACACCTGATCTACACACTGATACTGACACAACATTAATAACACTGTTACCTCATTCGCACATGCACACACACACACACACACACATCTGATCTGCACACACACACACACACATGCACACACACCTGATCTACACACTGATACTGACACAACATTAATAACACTGTTACCTCATTCGCACCTGCACACACATACACACATGTGATCTACACACACACACACCTGATCTACACACTGATTCTGACACAACAATAATAACACTGTTACCTCATTCACATACACACACACACACACACACACACACACATCTGATCTACACACACAAACATACACACAAGTGAAGGTTAATTTCTCAGAAGATACAAAACATCTCAAACTTTAAAGCAGCTTCATTTTTATCTCTTTAACTTGCCGTTTCAGTTTTAGAGTTGAATTATTTAAATCTTTATTTTCTATCTTTTGTGTAAGATATTTAAATATTCTCTCCATTATTATGATTTTATTTTTTAAATCCAGTTGTAGTTTTAATCTCATCAGATTCTCTCATTTCTGAGAGATATTACGAGTTGAAGTGTTGGTTGTGTTTGAGTATTAAGACTCTCTCCTGAAGATCATGACTCCTGACTGTTACACTGATTAATCTGTTAGTCTTTATTTTCAGTTTATTTATTACTTTTCCTTCAGCTCATGTTTGTTATTCATTCAGGAAGTATCACAACACAAATCATTCTTCTTCAATTTACTGATTATTAACAGTTTAATAATATTTCTTTATGATCGCTCTGATGCTGCTATATTAGTTAATAATAGTTGTTATGTTAATTAATATTTTAGTTTATATATCAGTTAATCTGTCTGTTTATTCTGTAAATGTACTTTGTGATGTAACTCCTGCAGGAAAACACAATTCCTTCTCATGTTCATTCATTATTAATAAAGTATAATACATAATTCATTATTGATTTTTAATATATTAATTAATAAGCTGTTACTGCATAATTACTAGTTTATTAATGAACTTTACTTTAAATTGTTATCAGTTTTTCTGTAAGTGTTGAGTTTCTGCTGTAGGTTTACACTTAACTGTTTAGCTGAACATCTTCATGAAGCTGTACTGAAAGCATTGAGTGACAGTTCAGTAGTGAAGGATGAAAAAGGACAGTACAGATGAGAAAATGAGATTTCTGATGAGGAGATAAAGAGATTCTGAAGTTTTCTAATTGTAAATGATGTTGTGGATGCTTTAATCTAACATTGTCTCTTTCTGTTGTTTAAACAGATGTTCGGGTAAGTAAATGATATTTCCTCCTCCTACTGACAGCTGATACTCACATACACCACATTTTAAAATAACAGTTTTATTTAATTTTCATGTGATGAACAAAGTCTCTGATCACAGAATGAAGATTCATAACAAAACAAACAAAAGAGACAAATTCATAAACATATAATCAATAATTATAAAAAAAGACCTGCAGGACAATACAAACAGAGACAGACAGACAGAGAGACACACAGACAGAGAGGACACAAGCAACCACAGTTAAAATTACTGAAATAAAAATATGAAATATGAGGTTCAGTCTGTATCAGATCCTCATAAAGAAAAGAAACTCTACAAACAGTGCAGTGTTTTCTACATTTACTGTGTTGTTAAATCTCCAGCTTTACTGATATTTACATCTAATAATTCACTTATGATTCCATACATGAAATGTTCACTTCATATTATTCTCTTCACAGGAGTTTCTACTGAGAGGTGAGTATAAATCAGTGTGTAATGTGTGTATTTAGATGAGTATAAATCAGTGTGTAATGTGTGTATTTAGATGAGTATAAATCAGTGTGTAATGTGTGTGTTTAGATGAGTGGTGAGAATGAATCAGTGTGTAGTGGGTGTATTTAGTTGTGCTGATTGTTGTAGAAGAGTGTTTTGGTTGACTGAATGTATTTATCTGTACTGAGTGCTCAGCTGAACATCATCAGCAGAGAGAGTTACTAACACACTTCAGCACTATGTATCACTATAGTGTAGAACTCACGGTAGCCTGAGATACTGACACTACACTAATGACACTGTTACATCATTTACACACACACACACACACACACACACACACACACACACACACACACACACACACACACACACTGATACTGACACAACATTAATAACACTGTTACCTCATTCATATACACACACGCACATACACACACATCTACACACACACACACACGTCTGATCTACACACTGATACAGACAGAACATTAATAACTCTGTTAAGTAATTTACATTCACACACAAACATACACACACACACACACACACATACACATATATACACATACACATATGCACACACATAGATCTGATCTACACACTGATACTGATACAACATTAATAACTCTATTACCTCATTCATTCACACACACACACAGACACACACACACACACACACATACATACAAACACAAATCTGATCTACACACTGATACTGACACAACATTAATAACACTGTTATCTCATTCACACACACACACACACATCTGATCAACACACATATACATATTACCTACACACTGATACTGAAACAACACTAATGACACTGTTACTTTATTCACAGACACACACACACACATCTGATCTACACACTGTTACCGACACAACATTAATAACACTGTTACCTCATTCACAGACAAACACATACATACACACACATCTGATCTACACACACTCACATCTGATCTACACACTGTTACTGACACAACATTAATAACACTATTACCTCATTCAAATACACGCATACAAGCACACCTATGATCTACACACACTCATCTTACCTACACACTGATACTGAAACAACACTAATAACACTGTTATTTTATTTACAGACACACACACACACACACACATCTGATCTACACACTGATACTGACACAACATTAATAACACTGTTACCTCATTCACACACACACACACATCTGATCTACACATATATACATATAACCTACACACTAATACTGAAACAACACTAATAACACTGTTACTTTATTCACAGACACACACACATCCGATCTACACACTTGTACTGACACAATATTAATAACACTGTTACCTCATTCACATACACACACACATCTGATCTACACACATATACATATTGCCTACACACTGATACTGAAACAACACTAATAACAGTTATTTTATTCACACACACACACACACACACACACACAAACACACACATATGATCTACACACTGATACTGATACAACATTAATAACACTGTTACCTCATTCACACACACATACACACACACTCATATCTGATCTACACACTTATACTGACAAAACATTAATAACATGTGTTACCTCATTTACACACACACACACACATCTGATCTACACACATATACATATTACCTACACACTGATACTGAAACAACACTAATGACACTGTTACTTTATTTACAGACACACACACACACACACACACACACACACACACACACACACACACATACACACACATAAACACATCTGATCTACACAGTGATACTGACACAACATTAATAACACTGTTACCTCATTCACACACACACACACACACACACATCTGATCTACACACACACATATTACCTACACACTGATACTGAAATAGCACTAATACCACTGTTATTTTATTCACAGACACACACACACATACACACACACACACATCTGATCTACACACTGATACTGACACAACATTAATAATACTGTTACCTCATTCACACACGCACATGTGATCTACACACATACACATATGACCTATACACTATACTAATAACACTGTTACTTTATTCACAGGCACACACACACACACACACACACACGTACACACACCTCTGATCTACACACACACACACACACACCTGATCTACACACTGATACTGACACAACATTAATAACACTGTTACCTCATTCGCACATACACACACACATCTGATCTACACACACACACACACACACACACACACACACACACCTGATCTACACACTGATACTGACACAACATTAATAACACTGTTACCTCATTTTTATCTCTTTAACTTGCCGTTTCAGTTTTAGAGTTTAATTATTTAAATCTTAATTTTCTATCTATTGTGTAAGATATTTAACTTATTCTCTCCATTATTATGATTTTATTTTTTAAATCCAGTTGTAGTTTTAATGTCATCAGATTCTCTTATTTCTGAGAGATATTACGTGTATTAAGTGTTGGTTGTGTTTGAGTATTAAGACTCTCTCCTGAAGATCATGACTCCTGACTGTTACACTGATTAATCTGTTAGTATTTATATTCAGTTTATTCATTACTTTTCCTTCAGCTCATGTTGTTATTCATTCAGGAAGTATCACAACACAAATCATTCTTCTTTAATTTACTGATTATTAATAGTTTAATAATGTTTCTTTATGATCGCTCTGATGCTGCTATATTAGTTAATAATAGTTGTTATGTTAATTAATATTTTAGTTTATATATCAGTTAATCTGTCTGTTTATTCTGTAAATGTACTTTGTGATGTAACTCCTGCAGGAAAACACAATTCCTTCTCATATTAATTCATTATTAATAAAGTATAATACATAATTCATTATTGATATTTAATATATTAATTAATAAGCTGTTACTGCATAATTACTAGTTTATTAATGAACTTTACTGTAAATTGTTATCAGTTTTTCTGTAAGTGTTGAGTTTCTGCTGTAGGTTTACACTTTAACTGTTTAGCTGAACATCTTCATGAAGCTGTACTGAAAGCATTGAGTGACAGTTCACTAGTGAAGGATGAAAAACGACAGTACAGATGAGATAAAGAGATTTTTAAATTTTCTAATTGTAAGTAATATTGTGGATGCTTTTATCTAACATTGTCTCTTCCTGTTGTTTAAACAGATGTTCGGGTAAGTAAATTCTATTTTCTCCTCCTACTGACAGCTGATACTCACATACACCACATTTTAAAATAACAGTTTTATTTAATTTTCATGTGATGAACAAAGTCTCTGATCACAGAATGAAGATTCATAACACAACAAACAAAAGAAACAAATTCATAAACATCATCAATATATATAAAAAAAGACCTGCAGGTCAATACAAACAGAGACAGACACACAGACACACAGACAAAGAGGACACAAGAAACCACAGTTAAAATTACTGAAATAAAAATATGAAATATGAGGTTCAGTCTGTATCAGATCCTCATAAAGAAAAGAAACTCTACAAACAGTGCAGTGTTTTCTACATTCACTGTGTTGTTAATTCTCCAGCTTTACTGATATTTACATCTAATAATTCACTGAAATATTCACTTCATATTATTCTCTTTACAGGAGTTTCTACTGAGAGGTGAGTATAAATCAGTGTGTAATGTGTGTGTTTAGATGAGTGTTGAGTATAAATCAGTGTATAATGTGTGTGTTTAGATGAGTGTTGAGTATAAATCAGTGTGTAATGTGTGTGTTTAGATGAGTGGTGAGTATAAATCAGTGTGTAATGTATGTATTTAGATGAGTGGTGATTATAAATCAGAGTGTAATGTGTGTATTTAGATGAGTGGTGAGTATAAATCAGTGTGTAATGTGTGTATTTAGATGAGTGGTGAGTATAAATCACTCTTTAACTTGCAGTTTCAGTTTTAGTGTTTATTCATTTTTCTCTAGTATATAAACATATAAACATGATCCAAAAGAGGAACAGATTATTATTATAAAGAGTTTAAAAGTCTAACTGTTAATACAGTAGCAGCTAGAGTTCTTTAAAGATCCATATTCTAGTGTTTATTTTCCTCCTGGGCTTCACTTATAAGATCTTAGTGCTTTTATGTATGAAAACAGTCAGAATTAATGTTTACATTTCCAGCCTCTCTTAATCACTTACATTTAAACACAGTTTGTGTTACTGCTTCTTTAAGACTGATATATGTAAATGACTTCTGATTGTTCTGTATTGTGTCTCATTAAAAAGCACTTTAAAACACTTTAAAACTTCAGTGTAAGTGGGCAGATCTAAACTGCTGCAGGCTGAATAGACAGAATAGATGGCTTAGTTTCCATATGTGGACTGTATAAGGTGGAGACGGAACAATACATTTTCAAACTTCAACAATATTTCCCAACTTTTATTTAAAAAAGAATTTTGTTTCAATATTAATTTTTTTCATGATACGTCCCTTTAAATCTTCTACATCTTCCTGTATTACAGTAGAAAACAGTGATATCATGTTTTATCTTATTATATATTTTCAATATTGTAAAAGTTTTGTTTTCTCTCTGTTATAGGTATCAAAGTTTGGCAGGTGAGCACATTATTTTAAATAGACCACATTTCCTTAATAATCTGCTTTAATATAATTTAAATGAATGTATTATTATAAAGATTATTCTTCATAAAGTTTACATTAATTGAGCTTCTTTGGTGTTGATTTCTCTTTCATGGTGTTGAGTTGATGTTATTATAGTGTTAATGCTGATCAGTGTTCTGTAAGTGATCATGATCCTCAGACGCTGCAGAGCTGGAACTAGTTTTAATTCCTCTTTTCTGATTTGGGTGTTTCTGTGGATCTGTTACTCTCTTCCCATGAGGTCCTGATTGATGAATGATTTATTCTGAAAACTGAAAGTACAAGATGTAAAATAGCTCTTATTCAGTTCTTAATAAAATACTGTGTGTGATGATCACAGCAGTCTCTGTAGTGTATGTGTGAACTCTGTCTCAGTCAGACTGTGTTTAATGTCCCACAACTGTAAACAAATAATGAACATAATGCTGATTAAACACGACTTTAAAAGATGCTGATTTTCAAACACAATATCAGTTTAAATCAGTTCAACTCATCAGAGTCTCTACTGATATTAATATCAGCTCTCAGTGATTCATACTGACACACCAACAGTGATTTAAACAGAGAAACACTTACTGATCATAAAACATACAGAATGACATCATACATTAAATCTTCACTCTGTTTTATTCAGAGATATAGAGAATGGACACAAAAGGAGAGAAAGATATTGAAGGAATCTGCTCTGCTGACCGGTGAGGATGAGCATGTTTATTTTTGTAAGTGTGTGTGTTTGAAGGTGATGTTATGATGCATAGACTTCTTGTGAGTTTAGTTGTTTAAGGGTAATATCAAAATATTATATCAGTGATATATTTATATTAAAGAAAATATATTTAACAGTCTGTGATCTTATTAATCTTAAGAAGAGATTCAATTTAACTGAGACAAACAATATAGAAATCAGAGAATACAAAGAGAAGAAATGGAGAAAAGAAGGAGAAACTCCTAAGTGAGAGAAACACACAGCTAATGGAAAGAGAGAAGCAGGTTGAGGAGAAAGACAGATTTTTAGAAGAGAGAAACAAGCAGCTGCAGGAAAGAACAGATCCAGACTCATCAGTTCCAGCCCGAAGAAGAAACAGTGAAGAGTTTATACCTCCATTCTGTAGCTATTAGGATTGTATGAAGTTACAAACAATTATTTATAGTACTGTTAATCACATACATTAATCACATACTGTAGGTGTTACACTTACATTTTTAAATATAAATAAAAAATAACTTTACTGTAATAATATATAATACATTATAATCTAATAATATAAAAATACTAGAAATACTACTTCTTCCTTTAAATCTCTTAAATAAAGTAACATACTATTGTCATTTAGTAGATTAGGAAGAGCCATACCACTACTGCTGAATTGACACATGACCCCCTACATATGAGCTGTTTGTTGCCCCTGTTGAAGCTTACTGGGAAAACATTCCACTGCTGGTTAAATTGGTTTATCTGACATGCATCATGCTTCTTCATAATTCTGACTGTGAAAAGAAACAGTATACTGAATATATTTAAGAAATGGCTTACACTATGCAATACTAATGTTAATGGGGGGAGGGGTGTCACACAGGGGGGATTTCTACACTTTGTGGGGGATACTACTGGTGAACCGTCTGACAGATGTCTTTGGCTTTGAGTCCTGAGTGTTGGAGGCAGCCATGTGCTCAAGAACATCTCTCAGGGATTTCACTGATCTATACACCACTGATACAGGATTGTGAAAAGACAGCCACCTCACTGTACATGGCTGGGCAAATCTGTTAATGCATAGTGTTTCAGTGAGGGGGCTCTTAACACAAATGTACTCCCCTATCATCTATTCTCCTGTTATTCCCAGCATCTGGAGATGAGACATCAGATCCCCATAGTGCACATGTAAAGGGGCAGAAGGAACTAACCTCAGACACCAGCCATGAGTTTTCTGATCAACTGGGGTAAGATTTTTTTTTTTTTGCATTTTTTTTTACACAAAGACAGAAACTGGTATGGAATGTATGAACATTTTTATGATATCAGTTCTGAGAAGGTTATCTTTCGTGAATGCAAAAATGTTTTGGAAATGGATTTATTTGTTTATTTTTTTTGGGTAAAAAGGAAAAACTCAGCATTTACTGTTTGTTTGATATCTACATCATTTAAATCACATAACACAAAATCCATTATGGATTACATCCATAATGTTGTTGGAAAAGTAATGTAACACTTGTATTCAGACTTTTTACCTTCTGGAACCTCAAGAAAGTGCTCAAAGTAGTTATGAATTAACATTCAACAGTAATATTTTACCATTCTTACAGAATTACTTCAATATAGTCATATTGTTTAAATGTCTGATGTAAAGGGCTCTCTTGAAGTCGTTTCTATTTGGTTGGGGGAGGATTTTATTTTTGAAAGCCAATCTGTATTAGATTTGAGTCCTTATAATGCTGCATCAACCAGTTTATACTGAGTCAGTAGAGCCACCCCAACATGATTGTGCACCTTGATAAGGTTCCTTAATGATGGCAATCAGTCCACGTCCAGAAGCAGCAAAACCTTCCCAGATTACAATTCTCCCTCCATCTTATTTGTTATCTTATCTTGTTATCGTCTTATACTGCTAGAATTTTGTTTTCATGTTGGTATGCGGCCCCCTTTTTTGTACTATTTGTAGTGCTACATGTTCTTGCTGAGCAGATCAATCATAATTAAATTTGTTCACAAAACCTTTTTCTAGTGTAATGCTGTGATGTTCTTTGGCATGCTTCAGACATGCAGCAGCATTCATTTATTTTCTTATTTTTGAGAGCATTGGCTTCTTCTGTGTGGTCCTGCTATGGACAATGTGCCTGTTTAAAGTTTTTTACATGGTAGACCCAAGATCATGTAGTCAGTACCAATGATTCAAGTCTTTAGACTTTGATTAGACTCTTGACTCTAATTAGCCCATGGGTTTAAACTCTTTCCAGTGTACATTGTGAATGTTTGAACAATGCACTTAATATAGACAAGAACAATATATTTTTTGTATTAGATTAAATGGACTGGATGAAGACCATATTCTGTTTCAAGACAACATAAATGTAAATCATTTCAAAGTTCCTGTATTTTTCTTGCCACTGTATTATACTATGGTATGATTCAATGTGAGGTCATATTTAGTACAATATATACAATATGCAACATACATTTTAAAACTGCAAACAAAGCTATAAAAAAGAAGGTGGAAATCTAGATAAAGTTTTAAAAACTGAAGGGTGAAAGACTGAAAGCAATTTTTAATAAATGGCTGAATAGTAATAGTAAAGTGATAACTATTAAGTAATGCAGCAGTGGACAGTGGTGGTAAAGCTTATGAGCCAGATATGCATTTGTAATATTTAGCCCCAAAGTTGCTGGAAAGTTAGTGTGTAAACACACTACCAGAAACGTGGTTTGCTCAACAGGCTTTAATTCCAGTGATGATGAACTGGTGGACATCACATAGCTGGAGTCAACTAATCCACAGTATGTGCTGGACTTGTGTTTGATGCTCTTAGAAAATGTTCTGGGAACACTAACAGCCCAGCCTCAGCTGATGTACATGCCACTGGCCATTAGTCTTGTGCCAGATGATTCAGAAGTCATAAACTGAATGTTACTGAAGCAGCTTATAGCATAGAAGGACTTGTTTTCTGAGGAAGTAAGTGAATTGTTTAATATTGTCACCAACTTCTGCGTTTGAGCATTTAGCATTAAGCTGGTCCTTTTTTAAGCCTCTGTATGTTAATACATAATAATGTAGGACAATGTTTACAAATCTTTTTTAAATAAACCTACTTTGTTTTTTTAGGAAATTGGATTCTGCACCTCAGCAGTTGTTCATGGACGCTGAAAAGTTCACTCCTGAAATGATAGACAGCTATTTAAAGGATAAACATTTTAAAGAATACAAGTACTACTTTTTGACATAACTTGAACAAAGCATCACCACTGTTCAGTTAGTATGACATGTTATAGGTTTTAGTTCTTCTGCTCTACAGGTTTGTCTGTCCACATGCTGGTCAGTTTCAGTGCAGACTGACCAACCTTGTGTTTGAGATGGAGGATAAAGGGGAGGTGATGTACAGAATAGACTTCTGGGATATCCGACTGTTGGATGGTTTAGGTCAGATGCAGCCTGCAGGTCCTCTGTACAATATTGACTGCTTTGAAGGTTCGATCAGTCGTCTGCACCTCCCACACTGTGAGATACTTTCAGGTAAGTTCTAATTTTATCAAATTGTTTCCTTCTTCATATGTTTGTGTGTGTTTAGGTCATCAGCAACAAATCATTAAAGCCTCTGAGAACCAATATCTGAGTTTTCTTCCTTATAAATATACTTTGTACGTGTATACTGGGGACCAAGAAGAACAAGATTATGTGTTATGAATACCTTCCCAAAGTCTAATACATGTCAGTGTAAACTGGGCGGTAGCTTCAGCATAACCCTGACCAATCAGAAGTCAAGTCAAGTCAAGTCAATTTTATTTATATAGCGCTTTTTACAACGATGTTGTCTCAAAGCAGCTTTACAGAGTTTTGAAAACAGTTATAACATATATCCCCCAGTGAGCAAGCCAGAGGCAACAGTGGCAAGGAAAAACTCCCTCAACTGGAGGAAGAAACCTTGGGAGGAACCAGACTCACAAGGGGAGACCCATCCTCCTCTGGTCAAACAGTATTTACAGTTTGAACTAAATACCAAAGAAAGGAGTCTCTGTTTGAAATCTGGATAGCAAAGCTTTAGAAGCTGCACAGATAGAGGCAGTGTATGACTGAGGCAGTCTCTGGCTGAGGCAGTCTATGACAGTCTTTATGTAAAGTGGGCGTGAGCTGAAACAGTCCCATCCTATCTCAGTGCTGGTGCATCTGGATGGCACAGTGATGTAACTGAGGGTGTAGCAGTAAATGGACAGGTGAGCTGGCTGGTGATGGTGGGGTGATGGCCCGATGATCAGTCCTTCAACAGCCTTCAACAGACAGGAGGACAGTCATTTCCTCAGGAAGAGTAAAGAGAAAGAGTTAGTTGGGCTCAGGAGTAAGACTGTAGAGAATATGAATTTTCAGAATTTTAGAGTGTGGTTGGTGACTCCGGCAGATCTAACTATAACAGCCTAAACTAAAAGGAGAGAACCAGAAGGTAACATGGACATGAGAGTACCCTGAGACACTGGGGTCCCCCCACTCCACCATCAACAAACCTGTGTGATCGCGTGAAGTGTTGGAACAACAGCACCAACATCTCAGTTTACCATAAACCTCTGTGTCCAAGAACCCCCAGATCTCCTGCCTTTATCTAAAAGAGAAGCTTAATTACAAAAAGCTACACTAAACAAGTATGTTTTTAGTCTAGACTTAAATATTGAGACTGTGTCAGAGTCCCGAACATTAACTGGGAGATTATTCCACAATTTTGGGGCTTTGTAGGAAAAAGCTCTTCCCCCCATTGTAGTCTTCTTAATTTTAGGAACTATTAGAAAACCAGCATCCTGTGATCTGAGTGAACGTGGCGGTTCATAATAGGAAATTAAATCTTGCAGGTACTCCGGTGTGAGACCGTGCAGGGTTTTATACGTCAGTAATAGAATTTTATAGTCGATACGGAATTTAACAGGAAGCCAGTGTAGCGCTGATAAAACTGGACTGATGTGATCAAATTTCCTGGTTTTAGTTAGTACTCTAGCTGCAGCGTTCTGAACTAACTGAAGTTTATTCAGGTTCCTGCTGGAGCATCCTGACAATAATGCATTACAGTAATCTAGCCTTGAGGTTATAAAGGCATGTATCAACTTTTCAGCATCAGACACAGATAACGCATTTCTTAACTTTGAAATGTTTCGTAGGTGAAGAAACGCTGTTCTTGTAATATTACCGATGTGTTGATTAAATGTCAGATCTGAGTCAATTGTTACACCAAGATTTTTGGCTACTGAACCAGGAACTACAGAGAAGTCAGCAAGATTTAACATTAAATCTGAACATGTAGTCCGAGCAGCCTTTGGGCCGAGGAGGAGAACTTCCGTTTTATCTGGGTTTAAAAGAAGGAAGTTCTGTAGCATCCAAAGTCTAATATCTCTTACACAATCTTCTATCTTATTTAATCTGGATTTGTCATCTGGTTTGGCTGATATGTACAGTTGTGTATCATCGGCATAACAGTGGAAACTAATTCCATGTCTATTTATAACTGAGCCTAATGGTAGCATATATAGTGTAAATAACAGAGGACCTAAAACAGAACCTTGTGGAACTCCATATTTCACTTTTGTAGTGTTAGACGATACATTATTTATCTTTACAAACTGAAAGCGATCACTAAGGTAAGATGTGAACCAGGATAACGCTGTTCCTGTGATTCCAACTATATTTTCTAACCTGTCCAAGAGAATAGTGTGATCTATAGTGTCAAAAGCTGCACTTAGATCTAGTAACACCAGTAGAGATACGTGGCCCTGATCAGAGGCAAGAAGAAGATCATTTGTTATCTTAACTAAAGCTGTCTCTGTGCTGTGATGTGGCCTAAAACCAGATTGGAATTTTTCATATATGTTGTTCTTATGTAGATGAGAACAGAGTTGTCGAGCTACAGCCTTTTCTAAAATCTTAGAGATAAAAGGTAAATTGGAAATAGGTCTATAACTAGACAGTTCTCTGGGGTCAAGATTTGGCTTCTTTATCAAGGGTTTTATCACAGCTAGTTTAAAAGACTTAGGTACATGACCCAGACTAAGAGAAGAGTTGATGATAGTTAAGATAGGTTTAATAATAGCTGGTAATACTTGTTTCAATAGGCTTGTTGGAATCATATCAAGTGTGCATGTAGCAGAAGTTGAGGAAGAGATAAGTTTTTCTAGTTCTGTCTGCTGTAGTGGAGAAAATGTTTCTAGTCTTTCTTCTAAAATCACATTTTGTGCTGTTTGAGCCAAACCGGATGAAGGATAGGTTACTCGTATTGGTAGAACTTTTTGTCTAATATTCTCGATTTTGCTATTGAAAAAGTCCATGAAATCATTGCTGCTGTGGTTGGCGGGTATTTGAGGTTCAGATCCTGCCTGATTTTTGGTAAGTTTTGCGATGGTGCTAAATAAAACTCTAGGATTGTTTTTGTTGTGTTCGATGAGTGTGGACAGGTATGCTGAGCGTGTTTTAATAAGTGCCTTTCTGTAACTGCTAAGGCTGTCCTTCCAAGCAGAGTGAAATACCTCTAGCTTGGTCACTCTCCATTTGCGTTCTAATTTCCGTACTGTCTGTCTTAAGGTGCGTACTTCATTGTTGTACCACGGAGCGAGCTTTTTTTGTTGCATCTTTTTAATTTTTATAGGTGCAACGTTGTCTAAAGTTAGTCGGAGCGTATTTTCTACGCAGTCAGTTATTCTGTCTAGCTCTGTTGGGTCTGATGATGGAAAAATTATGGTTGATAAATCTGGAAGAGTTTCAATAAAGTTCTGAGATGTATTTGGCATTATTGAACGTTTCATGCAATAACGGGGTGATGTACATACATTTTTACTAAGACTCAATTCATATGAAATTAGGTAGTGATCTGAAACTACTGAAGTCTGTGGAAGAACAGTAAGATTATGTATATCAACACCTAAAGTCAAAACTAGATCTAGTGTGTGATTACAGGAATGTGTAGGCCATATTACATTCTGAGTGAGACCTATAGAGTCTAAGATAGATGAAAAAGCCTTTTTTAATGGATCTGCTGAGTTTTCAAAGTGAATATTAAAATCTCCTGCGATTATTAGTTTTTCAGCGCTCACTGCTAGATCTGCAACAAAGTCACTAAATTCTTTTAAGAACTCAGAATAAGGTCCTGGTGGTCTATAAATGCTGACTAGGGTGAGTACACTTCTATTAGTGGTCGGATTGGTGATGTTTATGAGAAGAATTTCAAAAGAATTGAAAGTGAGATTGTGTTTCTGACTTATGTCTAATGAATTTTTATGAATGACACATATACCCCCTCCTTTACCGGACAGTCTGGGGCTGTGTACATACTTATAGCCTATGGGGGTGGCTTCATTTAATGCCAAATATTCCTCAGGTTTAATCCATGTTTCTACGAGACATAACACATCAATTTTATGGTAGGTTATTGTATCATTTACAATGACAGCCTTAGAGTTCAGTGATCTTATATTAAATAAACCAAACCTTAATTCAGAAACACTGCAGCTAGACACTGGATCTAATATTCTTATATTAACTAAGTTATTTAAACAAACTGATTTAGATTTTCTAAGTTTGTGTTTAATTCGGGGCAGTGAAACAGTCTCAATATAGTTGTACCTAGGTGACGTCTCAAGGCAGCGAGCAGACGGTCGGTTTAGCCTGTTTGTCTGCTGCCTGGTCTCGGCTCTGGACAGTCAGCAACTACCTCCGCTGCTCTGCCGACTAACTAAGAGGCTATGGGCTATGCTGCACGATAGCAGAGCGGCACCCTCCCGCGTGGGGTGGACACCGTCCCGCCCTACGAGACCAGACTTCCCCTCAAAGTTGGACCAATTGTCTATGAAGCCCACATGTTTTTCTGCACACCACTTGGACATCCAGCAGTGTAGCGCCCAAAGCCTGCTGTAAGCTTCAGCACCCTGCCGTCTTGGAATAGGGCCAGAGCATATTACAGCATCGGACATCGTATGGGCTATTTTGATCACCTCTTTAATATTACTCTTAGTGACCTCAGACTGCCGCATACGGATATCGTTACCACCTACGTGAATCACTATCCTCGAATATCTATTCTTTGCTAACACCCTAAGGTTGCTGCTAATGTCCGGCGCCCTGGCTCCTGGTAAGCAGATAACTCTAGCTGCTGGTGTCCCTAAAGGAGTAGCTAATTTCACGTGTCGTACAATAGAGCTTCCTATAACCAGAGTAGAAGACTAACACGGCTCCACAGTCTCTTCAAGTTAGGTGTTATTCATAAAGACTTGAAACTGTGAAAAACACAGATGATATGAAGATGTGCTACTTTTACAAGGTTTTGTGAAAAAATGCAGACATAAGCAAAATCTGAAATAATGTTACTGACAACACGCAACATTTATTAAGACACAATGCAGACCTTTAGTTTGTTAGATGAGACTTTGTTGAAGTATTAAAGAGTAGAATTAAATTACTCATGTGACAGCTAGACGACATACAGATCTAATATCACTTTTACAGACACCCATTTGATGTTTGTAAGTTGTATTTTAATAAATTTTATTTTGCTGCAAGTTTATGTGGAGTGTCTTAGTTAAAGTAATAGCCAGTTTTGGTTAAGTCTTGTATGTCTGCATTTTCTTACACAACTTTGTAAAAGTGTTCTTGTCATCTGTGTTTTTCTAGTCTTTATAAATCACATCAACAGTCTCCTGATTTGTGTGAATGTGCCCACACTTTCTAGCTGTTTTGATCAAAACTCACCAAATTGGAAATATGGAGGGAGTGTCAGTGATGGAGAGTAAGTGTGTGATAGGGGGCTGTCAATCATGCACATTCAATGGAATATTAAGTCCCCACACTGTTTTCAGAGAGAATGAGTTTTATCACGTGTGCTTTGTTATTTTGTTTTGTTAGTTTGATTAAACTTTGCTGGATGTTTAACACACATCTAGTATTGTATAAATATTACAATTTGTTTGCAGAGCTTTAAATGCGAATTTCAGTGATTGTACAGAATTTTACATAATTTCATCATTGCAATGTAAATAAAGTCATTTGGCGGTCATTTGTTTGATGCAAAATGCTTGGTTGTTGAGATTTTGTATTTTGTTTTGTTTTTTTACACCGCCCTGCATATCCCCCACCAACACTGACAGATGAGAGTAAAATTACTTAAAATATGTTTTGAAGCTGTAACTTACTTTACATTTAATCTATTTAATTATGTAGAATTTTTGGAAATTTGCTGAAGTTCCCCTTTCAGTATTATATTTCTACAATGAACAATTACGCAGGATGAAAGTTGCAGGGCTGTACAAGAAAATAGTGAAATGGTCCCAAAATTATTCTATTCAAATTCAAAACTGACAACAAACATGAAGAAAATGACAATGTTGTTTTTGTCCAGTACCTAAATGTAAACTTTTACCATTACTTTCTTATTTAATTGTTTTATTGTAAACTTTATTGTCATTTCTCTGATATTTTACAGAGGGAAATCAGGATGGACTGGCTGTGGCACATTTCACTAAAGGAAATGTAGAGATAATTGAATCACTGAAAGTGACAAACACACATGTAACCATCACAGTCGAAGGCCTTTCCATGTTTGGCCTCTTCTCCAGGTTCTTCTCAGCAAGCCCCATCAGAGCCCAGGTGTTACTCTTCTACAAAATCATATCTGGCAGACAAAACTTGAGAGAACTGCATATACATATGTTGCCTGGGAACGTGCCACTCACAGAGGTAATGCATACGACTGTACTGTGTAAAAGTTTTATGCACCTCGAACCAAATATATAAAAAACTGTTTTTCCAGACGGGGAGCTTTTATTTACTCAGCAAAATACTTTATTTTAGAAATACTCAAACAGTATTTATACAGTAAGTAGTGCTTTTACATACGTCAGCGTGTGTATTTAACCCTTTCCAAGCTTTTCCTTGTGGAAAAAAAACAGTACTATTTACAGTTCTCATCTAATACCTGCTTTGACTGCTCAGCACTTTATTACGATTGCTGCTGAAGGAACTCAATACATTCATACAATGTCTGGGGCGTCCAGGAGAAATCTGGAACTACATTTTGTTCTTTAAACTGGAGCTCAAGATATGATCTACTTCTTTCAGAATAAAATATCCATGTTACTTTGTAATTTACTTACGTTTTTTTTTGTAAATGTCAATTTCCTGTTGGTGTAGGTGAAGAATCAGTATATGGACTTCATAAACAAGAAAACCAGCTCTAAATGCCAGCTGACACCTTATAGAAAATACAGGCCATTCTGTGACCCTTATGTACCCCAGCCAAAGGTAAACTACAGCCTGCACCTACAGGGTTATGTTTACATACAATCCAGTTGTACAGATGATTTTCTCATATCAAAAAAAAATTGCACGCTGAAGCATTTAAGCTGCTGTTTGGTTTCCTTAGGTTGAGATGTTTGAACGTGACTATGGTCCAAACTACCACCCTGCATTTGTGGTGTATGCTGAGGCTGAGCGTATCACAGTAAGCCTTTTGGATGAAGATGGCACAGAAGTGTGGGAACCCCATGATGTTTTTCTTACAGGTAGCCTTGTGCCTTAACTGTAAGCATTACAGTTATACACCTAATGAATTAAATGGTAGTACTTTCTATAACTTTGGGTATGAACTACTTAATGTATTATAGAGATTCTCACAGAATGTTATTAATGAATAAATCTCCCTCCGGAGTTGGATTACTTGCTATGCTCAGATTAGTTAGTGGTACTCAGATTGGTTGTGAAACTGCTGCATCTTGTTCAATAGTGTAAAGTGTTACACTATATATAGTATATTTAGTTTTTTAGGAAAGCAATTACAGCATGCCTCTTTCAGCTAGAGTTAATAGAAATTCAGTCCGTATGTATCTGAAAATGAACAGAATTTACAAAATGAACAATGACCAGATTATCAGGATGAGATTATAGAGGCATGTTTATTTTCTTGACTGGTGGTCAATTTGAGGAAATAAACTGAAGCCTGTATAAAAACACACTGTATACACACTGTATAAAAAGATCCATTCAGTAATTGTGCAGATACAGTTCCTTAAAATAGATCTAAACTGTAGTCATGTTTGGTCCATACATTTTATATTTAACATTTCTATCTTGTCGTATTTGGTGCAGAGACAGCCATGCTCAACAAAAATGCAGGTATGACATTTTTTCTGGTTTCTGATGTATTATTAATTTATAAAAACAATTGTTCACTTAAATAAACACAAGCAGCTTGGTTATTAGAGAAGCAGTAGTAAATGTATTAACAATTTACTTTGGCTAATAAACTGATTAATTATTGTAATGGTTTACATTACTGCATGTAGATGTTTTTCCATTACCATACCTAAATAATGCCACTCACAGACTGTGGTTAAAAATAGTTTAGATATGTAATTAACTAACTACAGTAACAATATTCATGATATTATGCTATTAAAGTTAATTTCAATATCTAGTACAAGAAATGTCTGTACTTTTAACTGGAGTGTTGTAAAAAGGGCTGCATACATGTGTAATGTTACATGCTGTAAAAGAATAATGCAAAAAGAAAAACATCTAAAAATACAAAAAGCTTCTAGTAGAACTAAGTTACATTACAGTTACATTGTTGGTTGATCACTGGTACAAGGTAACAGAGTGACCAGCAGAGGCCACTATGGGGTTTATATAACAAGAAGCACATATTTAGCTCACATAATAACATACAATGCAAAAACATAAAATGTGTTTGATATTTCAATGTCTTTTTTCAGGGGTTGAGTTTGTGGATAAAAACAGGGCAGAACTAATCCAAAGAGTTACAGAGGTTAAGGGAATTGCTGAATGTCTACAAAGCAAAAACATGCTCACTAAGGAAACGTACAGCAACATTCAAATGGCAAGAACATCTCAGGAGCAAATGAGGGAGTTGTTTAAAGCTCTGGACTCAGCAAAACCTGTGAAAGAAGAATTCTATGAAACACTTAAAAGGATGCTACCTTCCTTAGTGAAAGAGCTTGAGGCTGTTTCTGTTCATAGTCATTCTTAAGGGAAAGTTTACTTTGAAGAATAACATTTCATCCAAACTTTTTCTTTTGAACTGGTTTAGAAAAAAAGGGGTGATCTACTAGAAGTGCTGTGTGTAGAATATGGAAACATCTGGGGCTTTTTTTATATTTTAATATTTACAAGCAATATTTACTTTTATTGTAAGTTGGGACGTTTATCAGCCTAGGTGGTAACATAGGGTAACATGGACAACTGAGGCATAATGTCTAATGTTACTGTGATGCGGCTGTGACTGGTCAAATACTCAGATATTGAGAGAAAAGTGAACTTTATTTACTAAGGGCATCAAAAACAGGCACATGGGCAGGCAAAGTCAAAACAGACAAGCGTCAAAACCAAAAGACAGCCAGACAGACCACAGTATCAGAAAGGCAAAAAAACAGGTCAGACCATAGATCAGTAAAGAACGGCAATACTTTGCAACATGAGTCCCAAACAGAAGAGCTTAAATAGCAAGCTCATTAGAGAGTAACCGGTGTACTGAGTCAATACTCCGGTGAGGAGCTCCGAGAAGGTGAGCTGTGATTGGCTGGCAGTGAACCTGTGACTGAACCATGTGGCTTAAGGGGATCATGGGAACTGTAGTATCATATCATTATATCATATAATGTAACATATAATAATAATAAAACATAATAGTCACTGCTTATACTATATGTTGTCTTGTGTGCTTCAATAAAGCATGTTTATTATAAATGTAATTTCTTAATCAGAGGTGAGAGTTCCTGACTGAAGTAAAAGTACTAGAACCTAAAAATTACTCAAGTAGAAGTATTCCTTACATTTTACATTTATAAACACACACACACACACACACACACACACACACACACACACTCACACTGCTAATGTTCTACTGTCATTACACAATGCTATAGGTTATTAATAGCAGCGCAGTCACAAAATATGGCCCAACATTTCTGTAATGATACAAAACAATCATACCACAAAATAAAACCACTATAAACTTTGAGTCACTAATCTCTCAAGGCTTCTTATTTCCTTTTCACTTTAAAATGTCCTGCAGTTACACACAAGGTATCTAAAATAAATAAATACTACATCATTTCAGGTGGACTGGGAAAAGGAACTGCTCATCATATTTTTTGTATGAATTTTAATTACAGCTGTGTCACTGCAGACAGGGGTCGCTGGTTTAACCCCTACACTACAGATGAGTTTATGCATTAGCTAAAAGTAAGCAGGCCAAAACACTACTGGCTCATCGGGAATTTCTCCCACTCCCCCACTGAGCAAGGCTATGGATGCAGGGTTCTTTCAGACATATCGTCCTCATACATCGCTGGATCGATGCTGCTGCTTTTCCTTGAGATCAATCATCTCATCTGTTTATGTTGCTTGATTGCTTCCCTTGAAAGCCTTGAAAGTAACAAGTTTACTCCACATATTCTTGTCATCCGTGAGTCATTAAGGATGGCGAGTCAAACCGAGCTGTATTTGAAACTTGAAGGGCTGGAGGCAGAACTCAACTTTTGAACATTGTCATATAAGGTAGGAATGGACTGGTCCATTTTTGGATTTGTGGACATCAAAATATGATACAGGCATCTACATGAATCCAGTGATGGGAGCGCAGCAGGGAAGTAACATGAGTGAACATAAGAAAATTTAAGATGAGACGTGGCCTCAATAAGAAGACAAGCCAGAAGTGAGTTGCGGTAGTCCAGCTTCGAGGTCAAAAGAGACTGGAATAGTCGCTGGATAGCCTCCTTAGAGACAAAGGGTAAAATCCGCTGGATTAGAAACCAGCATTATTGAAACATGACTTGAAAGGATGGAATAGATGTAAGTTTTTAACAATGACTATATTCTGTTATCATTTGCATTTTTCTCTTTTACTCTTCAAATACAGTTAATGTGACATAATGTAACCTAAAACAATGGGTACACTGTACAATAAGAAACAAGGACAGTGCAGATTAGACCTGATTAGATCACAATGCTATCTAGATATTAGCCTTAACTTATCAGCCCTTTGCAAAAATGCAGAAAATATTTGTTAGCAGCCATGTAGTGTTTTAAGTGTAGTCAGTGTTTAGAAGAAAATGATTAAGCTTATCAAAAATGTATCATGCAGCACCCCCTTGACTGTCATGGAAGGACATCTAGAAGGGCACTTCAGGAGAAAATTTCTTTATCAGAAAGGCAGCTATAGGGTGGGTCAAGTTTATCCTATTGTGAGGGCACCTATTTGGCACCACATGACTTTTTTCTTCATGAAAAGGACTTCCATAAGGATACCCTTCAAAGCGCTACATCACATTTTGTCCACTGGAGGGTATTTCTCCATTTTGTTTGCCATGTTTTGGCCCGTTTAATGTTTGCCAGCTAGGACTCGTTCTATCTTGCTGTAAAAAAAGTCTTATTCATTCTTTCTGGTGCAACATTTCTAGTTCTGTCATGTTCTTGGGTTGTCTTGCATGCACAGCATGATCTACCCACAGATTTTCTGAGTATGAACAGAATTAACTGGAAGAAGATGTATTTGAATTATCCTTAAAGCTTCACCAAGAATACCCTGACATTTATTATCCATTTAAATATCTATCCCAGCATTGAATGTTCCCACAACGTTGGTTAACTTTACTTAAAGTTCTAAGGACGTTTTTAGGAACATGCTTTAATTTCATGATCAAAGAGCATCTTAAGGATGTTTATCAAGGCAGCAAAACACACTTGTGCAAAAAGAATCCATGGTCATTTTAAGGACACAGCACATACACAGATCTGTGGAAGGACATCAAGGTCATCACCCACTCATTCCCATTCATCCCATTCATGGTTCCTTAACATTTCCCTGCATTTTTGTGGCTACATTTTTTTATACATGTGAACAATCACACTTACATAAAGATCCAAGATTGTGAGTTAAAACATGCAACACATATAAGCCAAACCACCTCAGACCTAAATCAGTTAGGAGCGTCAGCAGCATCTCCAGCACAGTCATACTAAACACAAGGGCACCCCAAGGTTGTGTACTTAACTGAACGTCAGCTGCTCTGTGTTCTATTGTCCTGTACTGTTTCCTGCATGTCAGTCTTTCTTGCCTAGCAATTCTTTTTGCACTTATTGTACAATTGTACTTTTTTATTGTTTGCACTGTCTAGTCAGTACTGTTTAGTCTGTGTTGTGTTCCTTGTGTGCACCATATGGTCCTGGAGAAACAATGTTTAGTTACACTGTCTACTGTGTAGATGGTTAAAATAACAATAAAGTCCACTTGATTTAGTTAAGGATGATTGATGGTTTAGGTTTTTGTGTTAGCTTTTTTTCTGGCTTTATATAGACTTCAGTTGTGCAATTTAAATTTGTTTTGTCTTCATTGGGGCAGTTGTATAGATTGTATGCTTTATGAGGAAGTGTTGCATTGAGTTTGTTCACATGTCCTTTAGTTAATGTGTGTATAATATTGCAAATGTTTTTGTCTCTACTGGAAAAAGTGCTTGGTGCAGAGACATGTCCAACACTGCCATCAGCGTGCTGCCATCATGGTGCACTTTAGGCCTCATATAACCTGCTGTGCCAGTGAAACTCAACGACAACCCACCAAGTATTTGTGCCCAGAATATCAAAAAAAAAAAAAAGAATCTTAATCTATTGACAAATAATTTTGAAGTCTTCAAATAAACATACATTTGTGTCATTATGATCTCAAAGATAATGCAGACAACATAAATAAAAACAGAATAATGTATAGTATAAAATATATTGACTACGGTTAAGATAAGGGACTATAAAGCTCATTTAAAAATTAGCAAAATTGACAATGTACAGTAAAATAATTCTGAAGCATTTTTTTACTGTGTACATATTAGATATGCAGTTTTGTGTTTTTCTCATGCTTAATATGTAAAAGAAAATCAAGTGAATATTGTGTTCTGTAGAGTTTGTGGTGGTTTAGTGTATTTGTTTTATTAAGTCAGACTCACTGTATTGTGTTCTGTACAGTTTGTGGTTGTTGTTTAGTGTATTTGGTTTATTCAGTCAGACTCACTGTATTGTGTTCTGTACAGTTTGTGGTTGTTTAGTGTATTTGGTTTATTCAGTCAGACTCACTGTATTGTGTTCTGTAGAGTTTGTGGTTGTTTAGTGTATTTGGTTTATTCAGTCAGACTCACTGTATTGTGTTCTGTACAGTTTGTGGTTGTTTAGTGTATTTGGTTTATTCAGTCAGACTCACTGTATTGTGTTCTGTACAGTTTGTAGTTGTTGTTTAGTGTATTTGGTTTATTCAGTCAGACTCGATGTCATTGACGTTACTACACTGAATGTTGAGTTTAACGTGTTTTCCCGCCAATTTAGTCTCTTAGTAACAAACAGACGTCAGCAGATTTAACAGGAGCTGCTACAGGAGAGCTTTAGTCAGTAAGTAACGTCCAGGTGCGTATTTAATAAATATATTCATATAAAACTACATTCGGTGTGTGTGTGAAGTTTAATGGGGTGGAGAATATTGTCTGTAACTGAAGTTAAAATGTTTTGTTTGGAAGAGATGTACGCAGGTTAGCTGAGCTCGCTAAGCTAATTAGCGGGTTAATCCTTGTTTCTGTCAGAAACAGCTAATATCTGCAGCATTTCAGCTTCTTTAGGGTTTAGGAAATATCTGCTTCTTCACCTCTTCGGGTCAGACATTAGTTATTAACCCTAATGAGCAGTTTTAAATTAGTTTTAAGATGTTTTTGTTCGTGTTTTGTGTTTGTAACAGCACCAAGTTCACCTCATATTCACAACATTAGCATGTTAAGCTAGCTGCGCTAACTGACCTGTTAACTAATATAAGCACAAACTGCTCCGTTTTAATACCTTATTTCTGGATGTAACTGCTCTTCCTAAAGTGTTAATGTGTGTTACTGCTGCTTCACCGTGTTAGAGCACAATTTAAAGTCGTTTTAAGGGTGAAAAGCTGTATATTTCAGTGCGTGCTACGAGCTAACGTTAGCATGTACTGTAAAGCTCCGTTGAAGGAAACATTTTTCTGGTCTTTCCTACATGAACAGACTTTTGTCGTTTGTTCATGAGGTTTATTTGTATTTATTCATGTGAGAGTCTGCAGTGCTAGAAGAAGAAGCTACACTGAGGTGTTTTTCAGGGCAGTTCAGTGAGGTGGGAGCTAAAGGGTCGTCATGGTGTATGTGGTTAGTTTGCTGCTCACAGAGAAGCGTCTGTCCAGAACTTCATCTTCTGAACGTACTGTTAACATTTCAGCTGCTTACAGAGAGACTGCAGGTGAGAAAGATGGACTCTCAGTAGCTCCAGACGAACAGATAGCACATCAAATAATGATTCATAAAATAATAGACCACTTAAAGCGGGTTATAAGAAAAAAAGACGTTGTTTAACCCACTGAACACGGAATATGACCAGAGAACTGAACTCTACACCAGCCTTTATGCACTACCAAAGGGTGAATGTACATTGTTAGCATGACCTGAAGACCAAACCCTATATTACTAATTTGTGAGAATCTTATTTAAGAAATAATACACAATATTAATGTATCATAGTTTTGATTCTAACATTGTCCACCATCTTATAAAATATGAAATTAAACAATGTAAATTAAATATTAAATATTTACTGCACATTTTACTGTACACTTTGGATATCACTTCTTATTGGCAATCCAATGCCATGTATGTGTTGCTTTTTTTATATACATAGGCTGATTTTAGATAATCCACCAATGTGGTTTGAACAAGTTCATATGAACTTTCTCTGCAGGCATGACTCTTAAAGGACGTAAAGGATACGTCCTTGTACATTATTAGAACGTGGTCTATATTTTTACACTGTTTTAATGATTCTTTCTGAATGTGACAGCTATTGATGACATAGCTTTCTGGAAATTCAGCCCACCTGGACTGCATGTTAGCTTTTAGGGCAAATTTGAAAGCTTGTGTGAAAGCAACAGCCACATACAGTTTGTAATTTGAAAAAAAAATCACCAAAAAAATCCAAGTGTCAGTTTGTTTCATGTGACATATTTTGTGATAGAAGTAATACATTTGTTTTGTATTTATTTTATTTTTCAGGAATTCTTACATAAGTTTGTCTGGCATATGTCTTATTCTTATTTATGAGTATTTGTTACATGTTTCTTCATGATGAAAAAGTATTTTTATTCATTCAGTTTACAGTTCATCCTTTTGTTGCTTTATCATTCTGCTTTTAAAGAGGACCCGCACACTGAGGGGTCAGTCACCACCAACAAGTTGTGAGGTAAAAGGGTAAGTATGGGATTTTGACACTGAATTATCTTCAGATATGTTAATGAAATAAATGATGAGGATGAAAATTAATGGTGCATAGCAATCAGTTTCAGTAGCTAACTTTGTACATTTTCAGAAAAATAGAGGTAATAAAGTGACAATATTTGTGTCACAACATTTTGGTTAGTCTGACTATTCCCAGTCATCACAACTTTCATAAATGAAAATAATAATTAATGAAATAATATCAATATTAAATATTATGTTAAATAATAAAGAGTCCAAATACTGAGTTCAACACACGTGATGGTGATTTTCAAATTATGGTATAGGACAGTAATTTTCTTAGATGATTTTAAGGTGTTACTGTGTTACTACTAGTGGCTGGTAAAAATGTGTCCTCCCCCAATTTCTGGATAGACTGTAATGGGTGTTGCTCTCAATAAGATAAGATATCGCATAAGAATTTGGAGACTTGTAAAGTTTCTTTATTAACAATTTGTTAAAAAGTGTTAAACATGGCAACAACAATTCATATTTCATTCTATTATTTATACAGTCACCTGCTGGAAAAAGTAACAAACTGCTCTGAAATCACAGGAAGTAAAGCCACCAGAATGTGAATAAGCAGTGTAAATTAAAGCATGTACATATATTCGCGTGAACTCTAAAATTAGAATGATTTGAAAATGAGTGTAATATGTCCCCTTTTAATTTTAGGTAAATGAATGTTTTATTTTTGTGTATTTAAGCCCTTTTTTCAAAAAATGTAAATTAAATCGAACATTTCTTTGACAGTAGTATAAAAAAGTATTATTTGACTAATTAATAAACCAATACATATTATTAGGAATGTAGCAATGATATTAACTGTACATGTGGAGACCCTTTAATTGCCCTGTCCAAATACAACATATAAGCAATGTGTTAATTAACAATTGCTAAATAGCTTAAATCAAATATAACAATATAGGTTATTGACTATGACCAGCACGACATAATAAACTACAGCTAGGAAATACTAAGTCCCTCATTTATATATTTATTTATATTTTTTGTGTTTGTTAAGCTTAGTAAACCTTCAAAAAATGTCATTATCATTCTCCGCAATTATATTTATTTATTGTTTATTTATTAATTATTACTTTTAACAATTTGTTAAGTAAGCACTGACTATATTGTACATTGTGTGTTCTGTCATTGTGTTCTATTATATGATGCTTTTATAATGTTATGTTTCTCTATAAGTACACAACAGAAATCTAGTACACAGATCATAAAAATCAGAAAGAAAGGGCCAAATTTATTTTTAACCCTTCAACGCCTAGTGAATCGCATTTGATTCGTTTTTGAAATCTGTAAATTATCACTGTTATAGTGTTTTCCTAAAAAACCTGATGTACACCAGACTTTTGCTCAAACCCACACTTTATACTAAATTTTAGAGAAAAAAGATTGTAGTAGATACATAGTGTGTAAAACACTGTTGTACGATATGGACAAATGTTCCATTTATAAGTCAGAAATTGCTTAAGTAAATGTCAGAGTATGAAGGGTTAAAACTTATATAATGCTTTCATTTCTTAGCAAAAACTGCAAACAATTCCAGATGTACCAATTATAATAAAAAAAACTCATGTATGAAAAAAGTGTCACTATTATTATCATTATTATTATTATTATTATTATTATTAACAATCATTTACTTTTTGAATTATTTAGAATTTCATTATTATTATTTGTCCAACATTGTTCTTATTTAGTGCTCAACTTTTGACCTTACACATAAATCTTGATCCAGTACACAGCCTTTGATATATATTCTCACATACAGATGTCTCTAGTGTTAGTAAAGCGAATATTAAGTCCATGTACATTACACATGTTCTGAACAATACAGGTACTGATGTTGGAAGATCTGTTCTGAATCACAAATGGTTTCAGTGCCTGCACGCTTCTGTACATCATACAGCACATATACATCAATAAGGTTAATGCTAATATAGTGTAAGGATTCAGACTCAAGAGGGTTTAAGCAATCCATGTGCAAGGTGTATTTACTTAAAGCAGTGAGGATAATAACAGAGAAACAGAAATAGTCCGGGGCTCGCTAATGCGAGGAGTCCAGGAAAGTGCTCGCAGCGGGCTGCGACAAGCTGAGGGAAGGTCCGGGGAGCAGGCTGGATGGAGAACAGAACCTTTAGAATGGAGACGCTGTCACAATAGCCACCGCGGGGTCTCCAGGCTGCGCACAGGGAACCAGAGCAGCACCTCGAGTCTTGCAGAGAGGGGAAGAGAGAAACCAGCCCAGTGCGGACAGTTCGAGCAGTGAGTTATAATTTCCTGGCGTGATCACAGAGCTCCTCCGGGGCTGCCTTTGAGCAGTGAGTGGATGATATTCCAGTGTGAATGCTAACTTAAAACTATTTGGGCCTCGCCGCGGAGAGTCCGGAAGGAGCCGGATAGAGGTGAGTGCCGGGCAAGTCAAAGGGACTGCAGATCCTCTTGGGCTCCAGGGAGTATGATGAAATCCCGCTGCAGAAAAAAGGCCAAGTCAGGTTGGACCTGTGGAGAGACTGTTAGGAGCTGATCCAACAGTATCTTGGAGTGAGAAACTACAACTGAAAAGTCTATAGTGTACAATGTAATGCCACGCACTGATGAAGTGGCGTGGCTCCTTTATATAGTGATGTGCTAACGTACAGCAGCCGCTGCACGTTAGCACTAATCACGGGCAGGTGAAGGAGAATTGAGTGTGAAGGGGAGAGTGGGCAGGGCTTCCATATAGGCTCATGTTGCTGCTTATATAAATACATAATTAGGTTCATTATGAAGTGTCATGGCACTGGTAGAAGTTTTCTGTTTGTTTAAAAACTCAACTCAAATGTACTGTAAAGATAAAATCTACAACTTTTTATTTTAATGAAAAAAAATATATTGTTTGTTATTTGTTGGGCTCTAATCATAGAATGTTATCTCTCTTCTCGTCTTTGTGTGATGTTAAATATTTTGAAATAACATGTTTTATTTATTTTAGTAATATTGGATGTAATCAAATATTCATTACAGACATAAAACATCTACAAGGGCATAACTCTAACTGTTCCTTGTCTGTGATCTAATGATGATAACAACAAAAACAATAATAATACTACTAATAATTAATTAATTAATTAATTGTAAGTATTGTTGTTAAAAAGTGATCCTAAATGTGAGCCAAAATATTTGCGCTATTTTCTTGTGTGAATGCTAGGCTTTTTACAAATATTGCATCTAAACATACATTTAACATGTTAGCTTCCAAAAAATCATTGCACCACAAACAAAGAAATCTCAGTAGCTCCACTTCAGCTCATCTTCAGCATGCAGGAACATGCAATAATACAACATGCAGGATCTAGATTTACAACCACTGTTAAAGCACTGGCCTCACTTCATCTAGTCCATCAGTTTCTCTCTGTTAGTCTGAATTTCTCTATAAACATAATTTTTTCCTAAAACACTGTAGAATAGACACTGGTTAAACAGAGTGACTGTGTGGTTTTGATATTTCCTTATAAAATTACATTCTGCAGGTCAGGACTAGCTGTTGTACTTTCTGTTGTGGCTTTCTATAATCTGCTGTCCTCTTGTGACCACTGTGTGAGCTGCAGATGTGTCAGGTTTCTCCACTGAGAAAAGTAATCATCTGTTTAGTATTGCAGTCTCCAGCTGTGATTTGTTGGGACCTGATTAGATTTTATTCTGAATTGTGACAAGTTTTAAAGGATTTATTGCTTATGTTTACTGATGAACTGCTTTTGCACCTATTTTTTGTTTGGTAGTCTGTTATATAAAGGGAAACTGTACTTTCGCTTACTGTTAACATCGTTTGCTTATTAGTTTTGTTATTTTCGAAGTAAAGTGGGGTTTTAAGGACCCATCTAACAGCACATTGTGTTTATGATCTTTAAGAGGGATAAGACAAATATTTTATAAACAGTATAAAAACAGTCTACTTACTGTAATGCATGTGTAGCATATCCTGTTTAGTGTACATGATAAAACAGTTTTCTACGTTTCGAGTTCAGCTTCATAAGAAATTTCACTTTTAATAACTACTATAAATTACTTTAGTTCAGAAGGGTGTTTTTACTTCAGATACGGCAGGTCAATGTTGGTAAACTGATGGGAAAGCTGAGGCCTACTGGTGAACCAGCAGTGCTCTGACTTAGAGATTATAGTTTTTAAGACAAACCAACCTTTTTCATGTCAAAAATGAATTTATACACAATAAACATTAAATGACTGAACACACACACATGCTATAAATTTGTTTCAGTTTCTCTTGTTTCCTTTTTCTTGTTGAAGGTTTTCTAGTTTCAGTACTGGCTTTGTTAAGATTATTCTTAAGATGATTATTAATGATTCTAAGTACTGTCTTACATTATTTAGAAAGACTGTAAAACTTTGTAAACACACTCAATGTCATTTTCAGACTGTAATTCTGTAGTACTTCAATTTGTTTCAGTGATTAGTACACTGGGAAGCTGGATCATATTGCTTTTTAGGTGAAAATTCAATTCTTTTTTTCTTCTTTATATTTCTACTTGGCTCTGGTCCTCAACCTTCTGCATCTTAGACCCTCACCTTTATAGCTATAAAAAATGAAAACATCATGTAAATACAAACTGTGATTAAGCACAAGCTTTATGAAAATGGCTAATTAACTTTATTTCTTTACAATATTAGTAAGGTTTACACAGTGTGGGGAAGTTGCTCTTGGCATTTTGTAGTCTATACCTACTTTATCTTTTACCGTTTTTCCCTAAAGATCTGAATTTTAATGACTTTCAACCAGGTTAAATTATGTTTCTCTATTTTTCTTCTTTTTCCTTATTGGTTATTCAACATCATAGTTGTTATAACAACAGTTATAAATAATAAGACAAAAAACAGGTAAAAAACAGAGAAAAGGCAAGAGTTTGAATGGAAAACAAATCTTATATAGATAGATAGATAGATAGATAGATAGATAGCTAGATAGATAGATACTTTGTTGATACTTTGTTGATCCCGGAGGGAAATTCAAGGCAACAACAATTACAACAAAAATAAAAAACAGAAATAAAATAAATAGCATATAGAATATGCTAAATAAAAATATAAAAACTCTCACAGTGTGTATGAGTGATGACAGTAGTGCAGTTAAAATGACAACACTAAAAGTTCTGCAGAGACAGAACGTTATTTTACAGATGTTTCCTGTATTATTACAATCGCACACCTTAAATAAAGTGACAAAACCAACAGCTAGTTTGTATAGGCGTTAGATAGATTAACGTTAGCTAGCATTAGAGTTTAGTGGTACCAAACTTCTACATTGGTGTAAGAATTAAGAATTTATTCATTGGTGTAAGAATTAGTAAGAACTGCGGCCGTTTCTCATCACAAGAAAAGTTTAAGAAGCAGAACCGAGTCGTATTTAACTCAAACAAAGGAACACAGAACTGCAGCTGCTAAAGAGATGAGACTCTTGTCTGTGGCTCAGTAGAGACTCAGACCCGGTTTAGAACCTTTTTAACTGCATTCGACGCTTTTGAGTTCTGCGCTGTGCATGCGCAGAGAAGTGGGGTGGGAAAACTGTCCAGACACTGCACTACATTTCATGAGCAGAAGAGCGTTTGAGTCTTTAGGTAAGTGTTTTTACTTAAAACCTTATTCATATGTGTTAGTCATGGTTTCATTATTCTGCATTTTTGCTGACCAAATTATCAGTTTATGACGGTAACTGTCAGTAATTAACTTAAAAGTTTGTGATTCACTAATGCTAACAAAAACTTATATTAGCTACCTAGCATAACTAGCTAACAAGCTAGCTGTTACACCACAGAAAAAAAGCGAATACATTTATGATTTAACCTTCTCCCAAAATGTACTAACCTATTTTATATTAAACTAACTTGGAGTCATAATTTTATGTGCTTGTTTTCATTTAAGTAATGTCAGGACTGTTAGTGATAGTGCCCACATAATACTCTGTTTGTGAGCACGTACGGAGACCCGTTATTGAACGTAAATCTGAAAAAAGACATTGTCGCCGGAATGTAACTGCGTCACCATTAAGAAGCTAACTTCAGAAAGCAAGCGATTGACCTTTCCAGCAAACTGATAGCGAGTTTTGCGGTAACCCATACTGTCGTGTAGTGTTGGATAGCCGAGCTATAGTGCTTGGTGGTGAACATGCAAGAAGCTTCGAGCTCGTCACCAGCTTTTCAAACCACTTTAAAAATACTTATGCCCAGCAAACACATAACGCTTTCACACAGTTGTCTAATTTCGTACAGCGTTGTCACAACATAACTGTGTTTGCAGGGTGAGGGTGGTTGATTTTTTTTTTCTGCACTAAAATGTAATATTTAGATCAGTGTATTATGACCAGGTTATACTGTATTAGAAGTATATTAAGCCAGTATGTTACGCTATTTGCAAACAAATACTTTAATAATTACAGCATTAAAAAATGCAGACTTTATGTATTTTATTTTTTCTTATATGTCTACAGAATGCACTGAAGCACCAAATTTCCATCCAAGTTAGTAACTGTTGAAAGAGATTAGGTTGAAAGAGATTTAGGTTTGTTATTTTATTATAGCTTTGTCATTATTCATAAATTACAGAGATGGAGAACAACCATGAACTACTTAAAAACAAAAATGGCTAAAAACTAATTAAACAATCTATTAACTGTTGTTCTGTATATGTTTCCTTCATTTTTAGGAGCTTTTGGAAAACAGTAAAGCTAATGCTGGCAAAGCTAAATGCTGCTTTTGTGGGACACACTGTCCCTACAGTTTTCAGTTATTTGCTTCCTTAATGAGAATAGACATGTAGGTGGATTTGCTATTCTTTTTTTCTATTCTGTGACTTTTCACTCTCACATATTAGCCAATACCACCAGTTACCATATGGTATAAACGTAGCACCTTAATGTTTTAATGATTTAATGTTGTTATGTTTTAAAAGATTAGGAGTAAATCTTTTTTATATACTATTTTTATAATTTGGTGAAGTGTGATGTTTTGTTTATAAAATGTAGGGGTCTCCAGAAACTGTTTAGTTATGCTATAAAATGCTCAGAATGGTATTTTGTTCAAATAAAAAGAATAATAGTGCTGAATAAGAATTCTTTGTTGTGTGTACTTTATTTTTCTAAGGTAATCGTTTTCCTAAATTCTATCAAGTAAACTGGACTCTTTTGTTAGGTCACATCAACTTGTGTTAAACAAGTTGCCAACACTTAATAATGCCAACTTCCACATTTGACGTAGTATTTCAAGTAGAAAAAAACTTGACTTATTTGATTAAATACAAATATGTTTTAAGTACACTTTAATAGTATACATAGAGTAAACATAACTTAAAAATATCTTGTAAAAATTTACAGTGTACATGGCAAATTTACATTTTGATTGAATAATATGATAACAAACATTTTAAGTTGTATGTAATAAGACTGTGGATGTGGATGAGTGGTTTGTGGTGACTTGGAGCATGTATATATGAAAGTACACAAAAATAGAAAAGTAGTAAGATTTACCATAAAATTACAAAGAAAAAACGTACATTTAGTATGGACATAAACCTTTATATAATTAGCTGTGTGCTTTATTGCAGATAACAATTGTAATTTTACATGAATTTGCATGTAATTTAAAAAAGCAGAAAAATACTGTATGAATAATACAGTACTTTATCCGTAAAAAAAAATAGAAATACATGTAATTTGTCATTATTGTCATAAAATTTAAAATAAAGAAAAATAAAGAAAAATACTTTACAAATTTTAAAGTAATTTTCAGTAAAATTAGGATTTTTTTACAATGTACATTTAATCTGTAAGAATGTTTTCCCCTTTTTGCTATATATATATATATATATATATATATATATATATATATATATATATATATATATATATATATATATATATATATATATATGAATGAATATGATCCGTTAATGAAACCAGAGACTCTTAATGAACTTTGTTTCTCTCCGTTTTCATCCAAAAAATTTAATTTAAATAAAACCTTAAATGAATTAAGTAAAAACAATGAACAGATATGTTTAGCCTTAGAACTTCCACTGGTGGTTTCATCCAGGGACCTATACCTTTCAGCAACAAGTACTAGGTTTATACACATTGTTAATCAATATATAATTGACATAATGTCAATAAAGTATTTTAAATGTGACATTATACTTCATTGTAATATTTATTTATTTAGTCATTTGATATTTAAACTTGCAGCACTGGCAAGACATTAGCTAATCAGACAAATACTAACCTATTAAGTACAATGCCTTTTTTCATTGGAAATACAGGAATTTACAAAAATGTTCTTTAGTAGATTTGTTTGTGAAATTTATGACACTATAAGTCTTAAGTAAGAACTGGACTTAGGTTAAAAGATGACATTTACTATTGTTTGCACATCTACTGTTATATTATTAGCTATATTTTGTATGCTGTAAGCACATTCTCTGTGCTGGCGTTAGAGCAGCATTGGCTCCCAAACATCCTGGTAATCTTCATCCAAAAGACCTACTGTGACATCCTCCACTGCAGAATCAAGGAACACTTCTAATATGGGGTGATATTTGGAACTGTACCTCCAAAACAAGGATATTGTTGCAGACACTTGAAACGACATTATTGTATTAGACATAATTATTAATAAAATCACTTTATCACTACTGGGAATGTCATTTTAAATCAGGTTATCTCATCCGATGGCACATGATAGCAGCAATTTAGTGTATAGCTTTTTCCTGGTTTGTTTGCCAGGTATTTGTTTATAGAACAGTAACACCTGACCATTAACACCAGTGTAATGTGCCACCACTAGTCCAGCATGGTTTCCCCCTGAATTAAATGAACAATCAGAACGGACATTTATGGTATTCCTCCACATTCTGTCATCAACATTTAAATAAGGGAAAAAATATAGTGAGTATGAATTTTCTTGAACAAAAGTCATTTATAAAGTGGCTGTAGCTGAAGAGAAAAACATTTTAACCATTGAACACCTTATTACTATAAAGTTCTCACTTTTATTATACAAACCAGTCCATCATTTTCCTAAGCATTTATGAAGAGTTTGATAATGGTCAGAAATAGGTCCAGTGCCCCCCTTGGGGGAATCCCAGATGACATCCATTAATTTATTAGCGCAAGTGAAATGTTTTTGATAAGCTCTTGGAGAAGCGGACTGAATAAAGTATCATGACCAGTTGCAGAACTTTCCCAGAAGAAATTGTGACCTCCAATCTGTTTTTTATGATTTCTGATACAACATAGCATGCAAAATGCTACATGGGTAAGAACATCAAAAAATAAAGGCAATACACCTTTTACGCAAGTGGCCAAATGCATATGTGAGTAATGAGTCGAAGAAGTACATTACATGAGCTCTGTCGTAGTTTGGGACGTGCAGATGACTGATTAAACCTTCAACACAGTTAATATTGTATAGAGGATCTGCTGGCTTCATCTGACCTAAACCATCCAAGAGATCCCAGGAGTCTATTCTTAACAGCACTTTCCATTTAGCCTCCATCTCAAACACAAGACCTGTCACTTTACACTGAAACTGACCGGCATGAGGGCACCTGCAGAGCAGTAGAACTGTTGAGAGATGAATGATGTTATATCTTCATGGGCTGGTCTTTGAGGAGCACACCAACATTAGAAGATACCTGTATGAAATACCATCGTTAACTTCTGAATTCATCACTTCAGGAATAAATACTTCAGCATCTTTTGAGGGTTGAAGTGGAGAACAGCAGAAGTAATCAAATATTCCTTTATTATATATAAATACAACATTTAAAAAAAATAAAAAACTGTGCTCAATATCCCAAACAGCCTTTTTTCCTAGAGGACAAAAACTTAACAAACATATACAAGCAAATATGATTTCAAAACTGATACTAAACCACTCCTGTGGGTCTGCTAGTCTGCTAGTCACACATGACCTACCTATAGATTGATAATTTTGACATGATAATTTTACCATGATTTCAAACAGCATTGTTGGATTATTAGAGTGAGAGGAACGAAGAAACCTAATAATTGTTGTGCAATCCAGAGAAGGACACAGGTCCTTACAAGCCTACAGTAATATGAGACCAGAGATGAGCGGTTACTGGGAAGGGCATGAGTTTACCAGCTGGCAGGGTTTTGATAGCCTTACACTGCAACCAGTGGGGCATGACGATACAAATTTATGTCACTGTTTAAAGTCTTTCGCCTGTAATAATTTACGAGGAGCTGCTGTTTTTGTACTTCTCCGGGGTGGCCTGAGGTGAGTGAACAGTAAGCTCATATAATGAAGCTCTGTTCATGTACAAAAATTGTATATGACGGACACTTAATGGAAGCTATCTACACACTTGAGAGAAGGATGCTCTCAGGTTCTAGATTACTGCAAAACTTTTGTTAAGTCCCATTAAGCTGAATTAGTTTAGGATAAAGAATTTCTGTAAGTTTCTCTGGAACCCCTTGAAAGGTACTTTCAAGTGCACTTTACTTCTCCTTGTAATTCTAACATCACAAAAAATGTTGTCAAAAAAGTCTTGTCATGAACTTGAGTACCAAAGAATTTGGTCAAATTGAGCTTGATTTTAGCTGTTAGCTGCGTCTTCAGCGTATAAAAAGGAAGGCACTGTTTTCTGCTAAACCAAAATCAGATTCTTATCATCCAGCCTCTTGCTTGAATTTTCTCATTCCATGTTAAATGGTGCAGCAGTCGATTCTGGCACCGACAGCCAACTCCCACTCAAATAGGGCTTTAGTCATTCTAGTCCTGAACCGATTCTAACTATTTAAACCACTGATGAAGGGATAGTGCAGAGGTGCCGAACCACAGTCCTGGTGGTCTATCGTCCTACAGACGTTAGTTCCCACACTAGCCCAACACATCTGAACCAGACAATTAAGGCTTCCAGAGACATTTGAATATCAGTACTGTGAGTGTTTTAAAACTAAACTTTCCAGCGTGGTAGTTCACTTGGACCAGGATACAAACATTTTTAATGGTCAGTTTGCAATCACAGAGCTAGATTTAAATAGATTGTTTATATAAGGGTGGGTTAGCCTTTAGAGAGCGATGCAGAGAGAAAGTAAGAAGTTACAAAGACAATGACCCTAAATTTTACTGATCTGCTTTAAAAGCCCATTTTACTGAAATATTCACCTCAAAAAACATATTTCCTGAAAGATCCACAATAAAACTCATATTTACTGAGAGATCCATCTTATAAGCCTTGAACTAAGGCTCGAACTGAGCCAATCAGCCAATCAGACACTCTTAAGTTAGTTGAAAAATATTTCCACATGATGTGTTCTAGTAATTATATTAAAAATTGCTGGTAAAAATAAACTTGTATTGTTCCACCAAGATGTATTGTCAAAATTTAATTTTTTTGAAAATGTGAAAGACTGAATTCTTCCCATGTAGTTAGATGGTTCTTCAGTTGTCTTCATTTCCATTCCAAGATAAGAAAATTAGTTGGAAAATGCCTCCACATGCTGTGTTTTATGTATTATGTCACAAATTCCTCTTCTTATTCCTGCAGTTTCAATGTTGCTCAAAAAACCTTGGTGAAATTAACATTTATTGTTTGTATTATTATAATACAAATTGTCAAAATACATAAGTCTATAGTCTTATCTTCAACTGCATTTTTGTACAATTTTAAAATTCCTTTAATTTTCATTCCAAGACACATACATTTGTGCATTATGCTGTAAATACTTAACACAAATGAACTTTTCACCTTTTACCCAAATTGCAAAAATATATAAGGTTACATTCATACCTTCCCATGAATTTATGAATGTTTCACAAAAAACTTTAATGTTCATTGCAAGACACTTAAACTAGTTAAAATGTGCCTCCATAATATGTATAATATGTATTCTATCACCAATTTGTTGTGGAAAATGTAGTTTCAATGTTGCAAGAAAATGATCAAAATATGTCTGTAGCATTTTAGAATTTTTTTCAGTATTTTTTTTTTATTTTTGTACTAAGACACTGCCTCCTTGTGATGTATTTTATGGATTATATCATACGTTCCAAGTGAAACTGAACTTTTATCGTTTAAACAAATTTGCTAAAATATATAAAGCTTACATTCACATAAATTTGGTACAATTGTAAAATTCCATTAATTTACATTTCAATATACTCAAATTGCTTGGATAATTTCTCCACTTGATATATTTTATAAATTGTATTGTACATTATTATTTCAAATAAATGTCTATTGTTCCGTCTATTGTTTATGAAAACAAATTAGGCTTTAGTCTTACCTTCACAACCATTTTTGGACAGTTCTTAAATTCTTTAATTTTATATTCCAAGACATTTACATCAGTTGGAACATGCTTTTTCTTATGAAAAGAAACTTTTAGTGCTTTACCAGCATTGCCAAAATACATAATGCTCTAGACTTAAGTTTACATACAGTTATAGATGTTTTTTTTAAATGTCTGTGTATTTATTTCAAGACACTAAACTTAGTAGGAATATACCTCCACATTTTTTCGATTACATCGTCAAGTCCTATTAAAAAGACATTTCAATGTTGTACCAAAATGGTCACCGTGATTTGTAAGATGGAACATTTGTTATTACAAATAATTATTTAACTTATTATTATTATTAAATTATTTAAAAACAGTTATGCTTGTGAGTTAGACATCATCTTTATTACAGCTTTCATTCTTTTCTGAAGACTCAATTTCAGTTTCTCAGAGAGATACACCTCCAGTGCTTAGTTCACACCATCCATGTCTACATCCTCAATGATGGTCTGGTTTTCTGTCACAAATGAACACATCAAGGTGGAATACATAGTGTTGTTACTGCAATTGTATTTCTCTCTCAGCAAAGAAGTACAACCACCTGCTTTTAACATACCTATTGTAATCACTGTATGTCAGTTCTGTACTCGATATTCCCCACTATTCCCAGGCAGTTGCTATAGTAAAAAAACCTGTTAATCATTTTATTCCTCTTTAGTTTGCTAACTATTGCCTGTCCTGGGTTGCCTGTTTCCTACAAGCTGCTGTCATGTATTTTGACTCCTACCTGGTTGGCATTTTTGACCTTTACACCTTTTGATACTTTTGCCTATATTTAGAACCTCTTGGTACTGAAAGTCCTGCCAGTTAGTGCTCTTGGTACTATGGCCTAAATCACACGATTTCATCAGTGAACATTAATTTACTTTCCACACCTGTGATGTTAAAAAAAGAAACAAATCCACAATCATAGCTTAGCAAATATACTTTAACATGTAAAATAATAGTTATACTCATTTCAGCACAATGACATAATGGCATCATTTCAGTTAAGGCCAATTTACTCTATCATGAATTGAATGTACACAATTTATAACAAGTTCAACTTTTGTCATTGCAAAATAACTGTCAATTTTTTTCCCCTTAAAAGAAAAGAAAATGTAACCTGGACTTGATCTGTAGCGGTTTTACATGTCTATACTAGCTTGTTTAATCAGTACCTCTGATCTAATAGGTCCCACCAGTTAACCTGCAATGCCATAAGACAAAACTACACAATACAAAACACAACCAAAAGCAGAACTATTGACTGTTCATAGGACAACAAAGTAAAGGTGTTTTTATTGACAATTAACATGTTTAGCATTTAATGTACTTTAATACTATTTTTTCATCTCTACTGAGATCATGTGTACTCATGTCAGTACCCATTAAATCTAACCTAAATATTTCAAAAGACATTAACTAGTTCACCAGTACTTCCAGCATCTTACCAATCAACCATTTTACAAAAACACAAAATATAATAAAATAATAAATTTTTATTTTATTTTATTTGTAATAAAATACATAATTTTTATTGTACCCATCCTACACACAAGCTTATCTACATTCAAATTTCATCTGTTCTGTTTTACAAGGCCTTAACTGAAACATTCTAAACTCAATACTGAGACTGCCCAAGAATCCTCTATTGCAGGATTGTTGCGCAAAGGCCTAATTTGAATGTTTACCCCTCCAGAAAACTCCCAAAAACTCCAAACTCCAGAATCCTGCATAACGTGAACAATGATATCCACTCTAGGATCCTGCATAATATGAATAATGAGATCCTAGTTTTAGGCCTGGGTGCCCCTTTAACTGATGTAAATCATTTGCATCTCTCTTTCTAACAGAGCTTGTTCACATTACGTAGTAGTACTTAGTATCTCAACGTGTTTTTGCATGACACATAGTGCAGTGAAATGTAGCCTCTGGCTATAAAGCAAGAAAACCTTTAAGGAGGTATTTTCCTTTGTTTCATTTTGACCGTTTCAATCAAGTCTTTGATAACAACATGGGTTAAATGGGTTTTGGTAAACATTCAAATTTAGGCCTCAGATTTAGTGAGTACTCATGATTTTCTCTCAGTAGAGATGAAGAAATAGTATTAAAGTACATTAGAGAAAAGCTAAACATGTTAATCGTCAATAAAATCAACTTTACTAAAGGTCCTGTTTTATTTTGTGTAGTTTTGTCTTACGGCATTGCAGGTTAACTGGTGGGACCTATATGATCAGTGGTACTGATTAAACAAACTAGTTTAGTCGTGTTAAACCGGTACAGATCAAGTCCAGTTTAGATTTCCTTTTCTTTAAAGAGAAAATTGGACAGTTATTTTGCAATGACAAAATAAGAACTTGTTATAAATTATGTACATTCAATTGATGATAGAGTAAATTGGACTAAACTGAAATGACGCCATTATATCATTGTGCTGAAATGAGTATACATTTTATTTTATATATTCAAATATACTTGCTAACCTACAAATGTGGATTTGTTTCTTTTTTTTTAACATCACAGGTGTGGAAAGTCAATTAATATTCTAATAGAATTAGAAGTTGTGTGACTTAGGACACAGTTCCAATAGCACTAACTGGCAGGACTTTCAGTACCAAGAGGTCCTAAAAACAGGCAAAAATATCAAAAGGTGTAAAGGTCAAAAATGGCAACCAGGTAGGAATCAAAATACATGACAGCAGCTTGTAGGAAAAAAGCAATACAGGACAGCCAATAGTTAGCAAACTAAAGAGGAATAAAATTATTAACAGGTGTGTTACTCTAGCAACTGCCTGGGAACATTCCAGTTTGGGGAATATCAAGCGCAGAACTGACATACAGTGATTACAATAGGCATGTTAAAAGCAGGTGGTTGTACTTTGAGAGTGAGACTGAGAGTGAAACACAATTGCAGTAACACCTCTATGTATCCCACCTTGATGTGTCCATTTGTGATAGAAAACCGGACCATCATTGAGGGGGAAGACATGGATGGTGTGAACTAAGTACTGGAGGTGTCTCTCTTAGAAACTGAAATTGATTCTTCAGAAAAGAATGGAATTTGTAATAAAGATGACGTCACAAACGTAAATAATAATAATAAGTAATAATAAGTAAGTTAAATAATCATTTGTAATAACAGCCTTAGTTTGGGGCTCAGCCACCAGAGGGATGAAGAGTATTCCACCCTACAAATTAGGGTGACCATTTTGGTACAACATTGAAATGTCATTTGCAATAAGACTTGACAATGTAATCTAAAAAATGCATAATCTGGAGGCATTTTCTTACTAATTTTAGTGTCTTAAAATTAACACACAGAAAATTAAAAAACATCTATGAATGTACATAAACACTAACTAAATGACGTTTTAGTCAAAAGACTATGACGAAAACGAAATCATAATTTGCTGTCAAAATTAACACTGGTTGAAGGGAAGACTATAGACTTTGTATTTTGACAATTATAATGAAACAATAAAGGTAAATTTCACCAAGGTTTATTGAGCAGCATTGAAACTGCAGGTATAAGAAGAGGAATTTGTGACATAATACATAAAACACAGCATGTGGAGGCATTTTCCAACTAATTGTCTTGTCTTGGAATGAAAATGAAAACAACTGAAGTGCCATCTAACTACATGTAAAGATTTTAGCCTTTCAAATTTTCTTGGTGAAACAATAAAAGTTTATTTTCACCAGCAATTTTTAATATAATTACTAAAACACATCAACAAACACACATCAACTAATTTAAGAATGAAAGAATTTGTCCAAAAATACATGTACAGGTACATCATGTATTCATCATGTTTCACATGCTATTCTAATTGTTCTGACAATAAATGTGAAAAGTAGTCAGTATTTTATATGTGATGGTTTTTAGTAAATTCATTAGAGCAGTATGACAGTAATGTTCTCCATCACTCTGTAACTTCTTAGTTTCTCTCTGCATTGCTCTCTAAAGGCTAACCCTACCCTTATATACACAATCTATTTAAAAAATTTGGGCTGAGCTATTATGAGATGACATGCTCTGATTTCCTATACAATATTCAACACTGATTGGTCGAGGGGAGGGACTAACGGCAGGGTTTTTGATTTGACAGCTGTCAATCAACTTCAGAGGAAGTGCCCCCCTATTCTCTCTCTGACATTTAACACTGCAGTTTTTACACAGTTGATTTCACTCTGTAAGCTGCAAAAACTCATTCATTATATTTACATATGGTCCATTTACTGTCACACATCCTGTCGACACGCCCTGCAGAACTCCCCACTTGTTCTTACTGGCTAGCTCTGTTGAATCTTTGAACAACACATACCAGGATTCCAATAAAGATTACATGACTCCAACACATATTGCCTCCACCAATCACAATGTACTTCAGTACCCAGTACTAACTGTTTTAACTTGTTCCTCATTTTAACCTGAAAACACACACAAACATAATTTTTATCCCACAGACCCACAGACATTGGGATTCTGATTGCCAATGGTTTGTCGCGGAAGACCTCCGTCTGCTGGCCGCTAACATTTTGGGCAATCCCCAGTTCCTCCTGCGGACTCTCTGTAGCGTCCGTTCAGCCCACAAAGGTGGGGAGGAAGTCCTCTGCGAAGTCGGCCTCGCTACGAAGATCCAAGCTCCCTGCTCCTCCAAGCTCTCTTGGAATTTAACGGGAACATTTTTTAATTAATTTGTTTGTTCTTTTCCTAATTGAACGATTTCACAAGTTTGTAGCATTTGCAAGGACCCTCACCTGAAAATTGTTCGTCCTCGCCTTCGTCCTTAGAGGCGAGGAAAGCCTTCGGTCCCGGAGTAATTTCAAGTGGCCATCGTTCCTTTCCTATTTTGCACGCCTACGCTCTCCTGCTTTCTGTCTCACCCTGATTTGTGCTTCCTAGCCAATTTGCTTACCGGGCTTTCACTAGGGTTTCTTCTAGGGTTATCTTCATTCGTCGCTTAAAAACCTCAGCAGATGATAAAGTGGCGAGTCACTTAAACTGACATTGCGGACGCTTTCGAGATTATGTCTTATGTGTGATTATGTGTGTCTCAGGCATTGTAAAGGTTCCCGTTTAATATTTGCAAGCTGCCCTACATTTCGCATTGTTGGATTATTTTCTGCTACTTGACTGGCATTGTATGGTTTTATGCACTCTGAGAAATTTACTACTGATTCTCAGTTTTGATCCACCATAGGGACTCACACTGTCAGACTTGTGATTTTCTTCGTAATTCTTTACTATCATTCTAAAGTGCTCCAAATCCAATCATGCTGAATTAGGTGTTTCGATAAAAAACATTTTTAAGCTAAGCAACTCCTTTGCCCTGTCATTTCTATAGTTAATAATTTGTTCACACCCTCTTGATTATCCACTTTTTGTTTTACCTAATGGCTTTCTTATGACCAACAGTGGTTCAGCATCAAATTGGCTACTGAAGCAAAGAAATGTGACCTCTCCCCATAACACTACACTGGACACTCCTTTTGCATAGATGCTGCTGCTACTACAGCAGCTAAATAAGGCACACAAATCTCTCCTATCAAGCTGCTAGGGAAATGGCCCTCTACAGCTTATGAGTCTTATATAAGACCTGATGATCATCTCATCCTTGACACTCAACTGGCATTGCCAAAACTATGTCATTTATTCTTGCAAACTACTGGTGGTGGTTAACGTTACTGTTAACTATATTAAACTAATCAAGACAGGCCCTATGGCCTGAGCTAACATGGTGCCCGTGGCCATAAACAGGATGCATGTGTATGGGACCGTGTCCCAAGTGAGTGGAATGCATGTGCAAGGGACCATGTCCCTGGCAAACGGAATGCATGTGCAAGGGACCATGTCCATGGCAAATGGAATGCGTGTACAAGGGACCATGTCCCTGGCGAATGGAACGCATGTGTGGGGCGTCCGAGGCCCAAGCAACAGGATGCATGTGTGGGTCGAGATCCAAACAAGAAGATGCATGTGTGGGCCGAAACCAAAACGAAAAGATGTGTGTGGGCCGAGACCCAAACGAAAAGATGTGTGTGGGCCGAGACCCAAAAGAAAAGATGCGTGTGGGCCGAGACCCAAACGAAAAGATGCGTGTGGGCCGAGACCCAAACAAAAAGATGCATGTGTGGGCCGAAACCCAAACGAAAAGATGCGTGTGGGCCGAGACCCAAAAGAAAAGATGCCAGAGTGGGCCGAGACCCAAACAACGCTGTGCAAGTTAATACAAAGCTCTCAACTAACTCTAACCTTACCAGCACCTTACTCATATCACATAGCCTCTTTTACAGACTTGCAAACGCAACTTAAACCTTAAAGATTGTTCTTCCTTCACCATTTCTATTTGCATATACTTAGATTTTCTCTAATGTTTAATTAGTAACATCTCTTGTGTTTCATTTCATATTATTTGGTCCAGGTAAATGCTTCTCCGGTGGGTATACTTTATTTATGAATTTCTAATAATCTGTTGGGAGGCGGCTTTGCCCCTGCTGTCCATATCCAACAGGATCTGCGAGGGTCTGCACGCTTGGGCCTAGGACTGGGCCTATGCCATAGACTGTTTCTTTATGTCCTACAATAACTAACCTTCCAATTATACACCTTATTGAAGATTAAACCTTGTTTTACATTCCTCTACTCATCGAGTCTTTTTGGCAAAACTGCAGATCTGCTGAGAATGAAGCAATAAAGAAGAAACGTCCAGTGAGCAGCAGTTCTGTGAATGGAAATTAGCTGACAGCATGAATCCATGGATTCAACCTGCTTTCTGCCAACAGTCAAGGAGGTGGTGTAACTCCTCTCTGACATTTGTACAGTACTGTATGCATGTCTTGTGAGTAACTTTGGGTATCTTCTACATCTATGGTCACAAACTGAGGCAAAACAAAAGAAAACAAAGAAAAACAGGAAAAAAAGAAAAATCTGCCCCAGGCTGATAGTAATTGAGATCAATCCAAGAAATGAAGAAATTAAGAAAGAATGTTGAAAGTCTAATGTTTCTACACATAAATGCTACTGAGAACGTCTCATGTGTGCCTGAAAAATGTGGATGAGACAGATTCATGTCTGGCTTAGTGTTTTTTGTGACACTACGAATATTCAAATTATGACAAAATATTGAGTTATCAAAAAGTCCACTAAGCCTTGCTGGGTCCAACCCTCAGGTCATCCACTAAGAATTTCTGCTTCTTTTGAAGGATCTCATAGAATTCTTCTTTCACAGCTGTTCCTCCTGAGTCTAGAGCTCTGAACAATATCCTCATTTGCTCCTGAGATGTTTTTGCAGTTTGTACGCTGCAGTACATTTCATCAGTGATCATGATTTTGCATTTTAGACAGTCGGCTATCTCCATCACTGAGGGAACTCTCTGAATGAGCTTTTCTCTGTTCCTATCCACAAATTCAGCCCCTGAAATAAAGATTAAAATGAAACTGGTTAATGCTAGCTAATGCAAATCAGGTAGCGCTTTTAATAACTTAATAATTTCTTACTGTTTACTTAGAAATAACAGTTCATGTAGTTGTAAATATGTGTATTCATGCTTATAAATGTACATTTACAACAAAACATTTCAGTAATAAATGATGAGTTATACATTGGCACATGCATACAAATCATTGCAGAAAATAAATTTAAATTAAAATTCTTTGAGAGTTGGTGTGCATTTTAATTAATAAATGCTTGTATCAAATAAAAAATGGTAAATGTCAGAAGAATGGTTCTTGTCCATGTTTATATGGAGAAGGTGAGCCTTGTTATTGTGTAACTGTCACGCCCAGCCCGTCCACGTGCTTCTGTTTACGTCCTGTTAAGTCCACGTGGTCTTTATTTACCTTTTTGTCATGTGTTCCATGCCTCTGCCCTCCACCTGTGTCGCGTTATGTTCTGCAGCTGTTCCGTGTTTCCTGTGTCTTGATATACCCTGTGTGTTCCATCTGAGTTTGTCACTCATTGTTGTTGATTATGTTATTGTGTAGTGTGGTCAGTCTGTTTAACTACCCATTTGTTTCTTTAGTAAATCCTGGTTTTGACTTAAGCTCGCGATTGTGTCTGCACCTGCCTTTCCCTTCTCCAGCTACACGGTGACAGTAACATGCTCTGTTTGAGTGAAATCTTATTTAGTGTACGTCGCACCACCTTTCTGAAGCACATCAGTGCCAAACAAGACAACGAAATATTGCAAAATTATAACAGCTATATAAAAAGTTATAATTTCACATGTTATCTAAATGCCACAAAACATACTGATGTTGTATAATTTGTCAATATTTATTACTGAAAAGGTTTATTGTAATGTACAGAACAATGTATGCTATGTAATTTATGTTATTTGTAAATATGAAACAACTACATGCATTATCATTTATTAACATTTTCAGATGTTGACAAATATGTTAGCTATCATTGGTCAGTTGATAGATTATTAAACAAAGTTTTTTTGAAGTGTTAATGTACTTTATGAAACTAAATGATGTAAACATTATTTAAAAACCTCTTACCTGCTTCCAGTTTAAGTGGGTTTGTGTCTGTACTCTGACCTGAAACAATGAAACAGAAACCAAGACATTTTTAGTATTTCAAGTGAACACATAAGTAATCTGACTTAAGAATGAAGTACCATCTGAGCACCTCCAAAATGCAGTTTTTATCAATATCATTTATATATGCAGAGATATTTATGTTTTTTCATTAGGGAAAGAGGTTTTTGCCAAAGATACCTACCCTGAAAAACTCTGTGACCTAAACATAATTTTTTTTCTTGCTTTTCTCAAAACATCCAAAGATTTCTCATGTGTCGTATCCTCTACATAAGAGAACTTTTAAAAAGATCTAAATAACTTGTCTCACCTGAGTTTTCAGTTGTAAGAAAGATCTGATGTGCTTCCCACACCTCTATGTCATTTTCATCCAAAACGCTTACCGTTATATCCTCAGCTTCAAAGAAAACCACAAATGTGGGGTGAAAATTTGGACCATAGTCACGCACAAATCTGGCAACCTAGGAAAACAAAGTCATAGCAGAGTTTAAATGACATTTCATGTCATTTGAACATGTAAATATTACAAAGTTTTCTCAAAAACTTTTGGGACGTAATTGTGTAAGCTGGACTTTACCTTTGGCTCAGATACATGGGGATCACAGGTCAGTTTGTATTTTCTTCCTAAGGTAAGTTGGCATGTGGAGCTGGTCTCAAAGAATGTGGTGCCTTTATGCTTTCTTTCTACCTTTAATGACAGAAAAAAAGACAAAATTTTGATTATTTGAACCAGTTTTGAAATCTGTTTGCTCAAGAGAGTTGGGGAGAGGTTTACACTGTAACGGTACTAAAATATTACAGACACTGGCTGCTGCCTAATATATTCAGAAAGCATACCAATTGAACCACAAAACCACTGAGGCTAGCAGATTTTTATTTATTAGTAGAAAATTTTGTTGAAATATTAGTGCTGGATGAGTACAAGAGAGTGTCTCAAGTATCGGGAGTGAGCTAACACTTGAACTAGGTTCTATAGGGCAGTTATATAGATGCTAATTGGACTTGTCATTTACAATATTGTTTAAGGTAACACTGAGAACAGAGAAATATTTTCATTGCGTTTGTTTCTTGTTAACGCCCACTAGGCTAATTAGCCAAAGACTTTGCTGTTTTCCCAGCAAAGAATAATACATTTACCTGCAAATGCAAACATAGCTGTAATACTATAGAGTCAGAGTCAAAACAAATGTATTGTTAAAATATATTTGTAATAATTCTGATATATTTTTCCTATACATTTTGGGTGTAAGTTTATGGGAGATTTAGTAAACCCCATTACAAAGGCTGGCAGTAAACACTGACTTTATTATGACAACTAGTAAAAAAATGTGCAGTTGTAATTGATTACAGACACATGTCCCAAACAAGTTCTTTACCATCAGGTAATGAAAGTCTGCCATAAGTATACCAAATTGTGGCTAAAGTTTTACCTATTAAATTCTGATTTGTAATTATTACAAAATGATGCCATATTTTCGTAACGTTTTGACTTTGCATGTTTTTTTTTTCTTATATGACTTTTCTCAAATTAAGATTTTTAAAATTATATAAAAGATCTCTAAAGTTGTCTCCAATATGAAAATAAACTGATTACCTCTTCAACTGGTACATTTACTGGCAGTAAATGAATGTGTAGTTTATTCCACCTTTTCTTGCCAATCATTTCTTTATAGAAAAGTAGGATTTGGGCACTTATGGGACTGGTAGGTATAATTTTTTTTAGAAGGCCGAAGAGGGAAAGGTCTTGGATGGAGATAATCACATGTGAGTTTGTGACTTTCACTGGTTGTATGACCTCTATATTTTCTCCAGTGAAATGTGCCACGGCCAGTTCAGCCTTATTTGCCTCTGTTTAAGAAGAGAAATAGGAAAACATTATAGTAAATTCATAGAAATATAGAAACGTTAATTGTTCTGTAATGGGAATTGAGAAACAATATTAATGACTGATTTGGCATCATCCAGAAGTATAAGTACTGAATTACACAAATCTGTTTTATACTCAGAACGTTTGCAAAATTTTTCAAGGAATTCTAAGTTCGTCTGAACAGATACTGTGATGTTTGATATACATTCTTGGCAAAGAAGGAGATGGGAAGTATCAGATGAAGTAATAAAATATAGAAGGGGTGAGATCAGGTCTTGAATTATTAATTTCACAGTAGCCACAAGCAACAGTGGGTAAAATTAACATCTACTATAGTAAGATAATTTAGCTCATAAACCAAAAGATTCAAACAGAACAGCCAAAATGTACATAGAAGAAGAAGACCATTTCCAACTAGTAAATGACACACATGTTACACTCATGACTTACAACATTTTTATTGTATAGACAAAAGAATGGTTGGTTTCATAAATAGTCTAAATTAAACTTACCATATTGTACCTCACAGTGTGGGAGGTGCAGACGGCTGATTGAACCTTCAAAGCAGTCAATATCGTAAAGAGGACCTGCAGGCTCCATCTGAACTAAACCATCCAAAAGTTGGGGATCCCATGAGTCTATTCTGTACAGCACCTCCCCTTTACCCTCCATCTCAAACATTAGATTGGTCACTCTGCACTGAAACTGACCAGCATGAGGGCACAGAAACCTAAAGTATGTAAAAAACATCTTCTTTAAACTGATTGTGATGTTCTTGTTTGAATAATGCCAAAACATGAAGAAACACGGTACCTGTACCAGTTAACATTCTTAGCTTCTGAACTGCTTTCAATCATTTCAGGACTGAATCCTTCAGTAGCTGTAGACAACTATGGAGGTGCAGAACAAATCATAAGAACTAGACTGGGCGCTATACCACAATGTCTTGAAACAGAATCATTATTAGGTCTAGAGAACTAACAAATGTTCCTACATATTTGATTTGCTTTTTTTAGTTACTTCAAATGTGTTTGATTACAGCCCATCATGTTTGTATTAACAATACATAATGCAGCTTGTAAGGCTGCTGTGACTAACCAAACCCATATAATTGTTCAGTGTTAGGAATGACTTTTAATGTTATTAGGTCAATTCAAAGGAGTAGTCAAGAAGCCAGGCCAGGTCAAAACCATTAAAAGCAAAAACAAGGCAGTGCAGAGAATTGTCCTGCAGGTGAGTTGGCCTCTTTGTGGGTCCAACTGGATTCAGGCACACATCTTTACTTAGGCTCTTGTCTCACATCAAATTGCAACCCATGTGGGCAGTGTGTGTTTGGCACAATCAGGACCAGAAGGAATCAATTAGATCCTAGACAACTTGGTTGTTTCTTTGTTCATATCAGTGGCTCCTGGGCTTTGTAACATTCATAATTTAAAAAAATGAAATGGCTAGCAATGCCAACTGCTGTCAACACAGTGTCACCCCTTAGTTGAGATGCCCATGCTACCCTCTAAGACAGGGCCAGTTGGCTTTCTAAAACTTCTGGACACAGATGGCTGTGGCACTGCTGGCGATTTAACTCGTGACTTCCTGATAACTAGGTCGATGCTTATAAACGCCACTCTGGAGCCCCTGCTTTAGTGTTTTGGTCTTAGCACCTTCACAGCTTTCAATAAAAGTATCAAAGGTGTACCACCTGGACTGAAACAAATCTAGGAGTAGCCAAATATATGCTGCCCTTTATTTTCCAATAAGAATAAGATTCAGAAAATGTAATGTAGGTTTTACTTTTCATACAATATTTTTATTACAATATGTAGATATTATTTTAAACTATGACACATAGTCAGAAAACGATAATGTTAATAAACTTTTATATATGTCTGATTGCAACTGACCACTGAGCACTATGATTTGACACTAATGCACTCACATGTTCAGTGTAAGGGTGTTGTGCAGACACTGGGCTAGAGTCTTCTACAACCAGATCACAAGAACTCGCACTGTCTCCGTAAAGGGTGTTTTCTGTATGAAAGGAAACAGCTTGAGCACAAATATATGCATTTATTGTACATACAAGAATTACAGTACAGTAAACTACTACAGGGGTGGTAACAGATTACAGGTGCTGTCCAATCACTCAACCTCAGATTTGAAGGAGAAATTAGAAATCTTCCCTTACAGCTAGTTTAGCTGAAACCAAGAGCAGAGTGAGTAATCTTAGCAACCAACTAAAGCTACAAGCTATAGAGCCACACCCTAGCTTATTATGAATTTGGAGTAATTTAGAGAAAATCAAAAAGGTCATAACATCTAGACTGATTATTCTGTCTGTGTTGGATTTGGAAACGATGGAATTATAAGTAAATAAAACCAATGCATTAAATTTGTTCATTATGTTGATCCAATGTTTTGTGTAACCTGTTACAAATATATGTATGTACCTTCTATTCAGTAACTCAGTACATACATTTCAAAGTACACTAATCCAAGCCTGACTACCATAATCTGGATCTTTTTGACTTAACAGTGGTATTTGGTGCCTTATAAGACTCATGGGCGCATCACAATGACTTCACTAAATTCCTGTACAGTTCAGTTGTTCAGATGTACACAGTATCATTGGAAGTGTTTTGATTTTAGAGAAACTTACTAAAGATTTTTTTACAGTGTTAGGGAGGGGATTATGGGTCATGATATATAAATGTTGTCATTTCATTACATCTAAAATGACCTGTAAATCAATACATTCTTTTTACTTGTAATGTTGATTATAAAATGCATTTTCCCTAAAGGCTTTAAAAAAGAACAAAGGATTTAGGATAAAATGTCATTGTCACATGTGTTCTTCCCCCTCAGCTCTGCCTCGTTCTGACTCACTTGTCTACTGAGCAGGCCACACCCACCTTACACACCTGCCAATTAAGGACAAGAGTATAAAGGGCACTGACGAACACATGGCCTTGCGAGGTTTTATTGTAACACGGGATGCTGCTGCGCTGTGGTTGTTTCTATTTTGGACACATGCTCTATGTTTTGTTTTTGCCTGCTGCTAACTGCTGTAATTGCTCAGTGTTGCATTTTGTCTTCATTAAAGATCTGCTGTTGTATCCATACCCATTTTGAGACAGTCATTTCAAAACTGTTAAAAAGCAATGTCTCATGCATCAGTCAGCATATTCAATTTGGTAATTTGTGACATTACCAAAATCTGCAAAAATCCTGTTTTGGCAACCAGGGCTATTTAACAACAATTAAATAAAAATAAAAAAAAAAGAATATTAGGAATTGTATCTTTACTCACCCGAGTGGTAATTTGATTCACCTGTGGGTGTATTTTCCACAATTGAACCTCTTGTGTTTGCAGGCCTAGAATAATATTTAAATTTAATTTGATTAGTACAACAGAATGCAGTGCGAGCTGGTCAGTCAGATCTTTGACCAACAAGGTGGCAATTTAGAAATCTCCCAACACCAGGGGTTGCAGGGACTGCTGCAAAGATGGCAAAAGGTATTTGCAGAGCATAAAGAGAATTTTGGTCAGACTGGGGCAATGAGATATTATATTTCTACTGGCACTGCTCCACCAACTTGTGAGCATTATCGATCCTCCTAGGCTACATCCAGAACTAAACAACCTTTTAAAGAACATGCTAAACAGTGGGGTAATTAGAGAGAGATGCACTCCATGGGCAGCCCTTAATGTGCTGATAAAGATAAAAGATGGCTCCTTGCAATTGTGTGGATTAGCCAGTGGATAATGGCAGGTGAAAAAGGAAGCCCAAGATAGACAGAAGACTGCATTCACCTCTCTGCTTGGGTGGTATGAATTCAAGTGGTTGCACCAGCTACCTTTCATGGAATGCTGTTCTGCTGCACAGAATTGGAATGTGCCAGGCACCATCAAGCAGCTTGGATTTGTAGGATATTAACTGAGGTTCATTTTGTTGAATTTAATAGAAAAATGCTGTATAGCCATGGTGCAGCTCCGGGCTGAGGATGCAACAACCTTTGGGAAGCCTGAAAGCTGACTGGTGCGAAAACAGACTGTTGGGAAGGATTGGGATCAGATCAAGCAAGGGAGAAAGGTACCAATGAACAATGGCAAGATCTTGTTTCTTAGTCGCAGGCTTATGCTCTGAGGAAAAAGTATTATGAACAAACAGGCCATGCTAATGCAGAAAGGACCCTGTCAATCTTGTGGAGGAATGGGCAGGAATGGGCAAAGATGTTCAATAATGGGTTGCAGTCCACAGTGCCTGATGAGCCTGAGGCAAGGGCACCATTGGTGGCCACTGAGACGTTATGCCACTTTAAAATGTATGTATTGGTGATCGATTTCTAAGCTTTTTTCCAAGTATGCCATAACAGTGCCTACAAAAGATCAGACTGCTATCACTACAGTGCAGGCAGGCCACGTGGAGTCACCTATTTGAGGTATTTGACTGCAAAGAGCACCTCAACACATCTCAGTGTCAGCACTGTTTAGTCAGCTCTCTGTTAAATAAATGCCATCCCAGACATGCTATAAGCATACCACCCCCAAGGGAACAGTACAATTTGCCAAACATGGCACAAATGGCAGTAATTTCATGTTACAGAATGTTGCCCCAGGTTTTTAGTAATGCCTAAAACAGACATGTCCATTTACCAAACTCCAAATGTGAGACCTATAAGCCTCAAGGAGTGCAATTAACTGTGTTCTATCCTAGATTATGTTAGTGTAAAATGATCTTTAAGTCATGCCACACTAATGCCATAGTTCTCAGGTGTTCTCAGGATGATGGAAAGTGTTGACTTTGCGCCACACATCATTTCCCTCAATCACCAAAAAGTTACATTTTAGTCTAATCTGACCAGAGAACATTCTGCCATGTCTTTGGAGAGTCTGCCACATGCTTGTTTTTTCTTTAAGCAATGGCTTTCTTCAGTGAGAGCTTTCTGATTTTAAAATCTGAATGAATTTTGAAAAGTTAGTAGTTAGTAGGTAGTGTACACCCAGCTTCTAGCTGTGAGAATCAAGGACCACTGATAACCTTACTTTTCATAGCATGCTGCTCTGCTGCATGATCTTCCAATGAAGTGTGACATTACAAATGTCTCTCAAATATCTCTACATTGCTCATCATCTGTGTATCTTTTGGAGCTGTGTATCTGTTGTGCCTGTAGCTCTAACATAAGACACATTACACCAAGGGTGCCCAAACTTTTTTCAAAGGGGGCAATATCAAAATACCTAAGGGCCGGTCTCTCTTTCCAAAAGTATTATTGATAAATGATTTATAACACTGTACTCAAAATATTAAAAAAACAGAAATGTACATAATAATAATTAATAATTTAACAAATAAATATAATTTTTATAATTGCAGCAGCAGGAGAGTTAAACATACAAAGTACAGCAAATTTTGTCTGAACATGTGCTCAACAACATTTTTGCAGCTCATATTTTTCTCATGTAGACTGTATATTACTCAGTTGCTATGCATCAGTCAGTTCCCGCAGCAGCCACCAGAGGGCACCATAAGCCTGGGCAGGGGCTTGACGAAGTCCCAAAAATATTACAAAAACAAAAGAAGGATTAAAATCGAAAATAAAAGAGAGCCTGAGCATCTCTATTTTACGTTTCAAGAACATTTCCCTTTATTCTGATAGCTAGATATAATATTATGGCAAGCCAAACAGGAAATATTTAATGAACATTGATATATAAGGAATGACCAATGATATATATAGAATGAACTCTGATATATATGGAATAAACAGTAATATATATATATATATATAGAACAAACTTTGATATATATGGAAAGAACATTGATAAATATGGAATGAACATTGGTGTAATGTAGCTGAGACGAAGCAAATACTTGCAGATATTAAAGGAAAGTAAACTTTAATATCGTCTGGGAAATCCAAGACCATGGTCACAAAAACAGTCCCAGTGAAAAATGAGCGAAATGACTAAATGGACATGTGCGGAGCGAAAACGTAAACAGTAACCAGGCAAGGGTCAAATACCAAAATCAGAGAGGCAGACAAATCCAGAAAGAGCTTGGCAAAAAGAGAATGAGTCGAAACACAGCAAACTATACTAAACGCTTGGTGTGCAATGACTAGTCAATTGGCAAAATTTTGCAATGGTGAAAACAAACAAAAAGGGTTTGATGCAAAACAGAGCAATGAAGTTTAGGGGTGAGTTTTTAGAACTGCGGTGAAGAGCCTCTCTGATTGGCTGGTAGCGGGCATGTGATAGTGGCCTGTTGGTGAGGGCTATTATAAAATGGAGTCCAGAGAGTCAACAGAGACAGAAACGAAAGTGTGACAACCGAGATATATATATATGTATATGTATGTATGGGTGAGTAAATACTTTTGGCCATATAGTGTATATGTGGAATGAACATGTCAAAGTTTCTTCTATATACATTACTGTGTAAAAGTTTAAGGCACTTGATAACAGTGGTGTTCATTCCATCAATGTTCATTCCATATATATCAGTGTTCATTCCATATATATATATATATATATATATATATATATATATATATATATATATATATATATATATATATATATATATATATATATATATCAATGTTCATTCAGTATATATCAATGTTTATTACATATATTAATGGCCATTCAATATACATCGGTGTTCATTCCATAAATATCAATGTTCATGAAATATTTCCTGTTTGGCTTGCCATACTCAGCAAAACACTTTATTTTTTAAATATTCAAATAATATTAATACAGTAAAAAGTTATTTTTCATAAGTCAGTTCATTCTATATATATTAGTGTTCATTCCATATATATCAATGTTCATTCTATATATATCTGTGTTCATTCTATATATATATCTGTGTTCATTCTATATATATCTGTGTTCATTCCATATATATCCATGTTCATTAAATATTTCCTGTTTGGCTATATTTATATAGCCAGAGTGTTTAAACACCTCAGTGTCACTGCTGAGTGATTAGCATAGCCACCTCATAACTCACTCTGGTTCGGTTCTTCTATGCTTCACATGCCCTGAAGAACAGTTGCTGCTGTGAGACCAGGTTTCTCTGCCCTCACGTCCCCTTTATTATAATACATTGTTTGATAATGTCTCTTGATGTCTAATTCCTTTATTACCACAATAGTCTCTTGGCATAGGAGACACACGCATTTGCAGTGTCTCTCTATGAAAAAAAATATTTTGAAGTCCGTCTCTCTTGAAATCGCCGGTTGTCACTGTTGGCTGTTCACATACTGTTCCGTAATTCCAGGACACCCGGTCAGAAAAATAATGGCCCTTAAGGTTAAATAACTTTGATTGCTAACACAGCGGTGAAACATGCTATACATGTATGTACTGCTGCCACCATCAGGTGAAATGGGCCACCAATAATGTATTCTTACAAGTGATGCAGTAAATATCAATCACTAAATAATAAAGGATGTGGTTTCTAGTTCTAGTTATAAAATAATAAGCTCTGTTAACAAATTTGGCCCACAGACAGATTTTATTGACTTTGGACACCCCAGCATTAGACACATGTCAATCCTACATAAGTGATGGCAGGAACACTACTAAAGTCACTGCTCCAGCTCATACTCATCATGGCACAGGAAAACACAGTAATTGTAATTTTGTGAATTTCTCCTGAATATAAAAGAATTAAAGAATTGAAGATGTTTGAGAATGAGCTTTAGTCACATTTCTATTATAACAGTGGTGAGAACTCCACCTAATTAATGTTGCATGTTTTTACATTGTCAGTACTTGTGACAGAAGCACTCTTAAAATGGTGTGATAAATTGCAAATTAGCTAAATGCATGTTAAATAATAATGACATCCTATTTGATATCAATTGTTTGACATTATAATGCTGTCAGATTTATGGTTAGGCTAAACAAAGTAGTTGCCCACCTTGACACAGATTAACCGAACAAAAACCGAACAAAAAAAGTAACATAAGTAAAAGACCACATAAACCACAGCTGATATAACTATTTTAACCTGCAGTTCAAAGAGATTGTTTTAAGAATTTTAAGGTGTTATTTTATGTATGTAAAAAAAAAGAAATGAATGCTCTGAATCTTTTTGGGGGGGGCATATTTATGAACATAATGCTTCCATTAAAATGAAATTACACTCACCTTGTTCTGTGCCTGAACAAGCGTGGCAATAACTTCTGGGCAATCTTTATGGGTGCTCTGTATTTTAAACTTTGCAAAGGTTTGGGTCCCTGTGTTAAAGATTGATAGCTGCTGGTAGGTGATAATCCATAAACAGAGCTGTTGTCAGATCCTGACATTGAAACATAACCAGAACTTGCCAGAGAGCATGTGTCTGATCTCACATCTTCAGTCACTGGAAAGGATAAAAAAAATTTAAATAAAATTCATGACTGATAAGTAGTGCAGTGTAATCATCCATCACTGAAGACTTTAATTACTGTTAATGTTAAACTGACTTCAAAACCAATGAGATTTTAGATAATTAGTTACATTTTAGATAATTAGTTAGAATGAGTTAAATTTTCCCAAATGTATTTACGCCCAATTCTACCAACTACCAAAATATACTCACAAAATATCAGGTATTATTTAACATTTTATTTAAAAAAGATAATCTTTGCCAAACATTTATACACATCTGGGCAGACCAATAGGATTAATTTAATTTAAAGCTAAAGCTGTGATGTTATTTAGTGCTCTTGCTTCACCCATCAGGCATGGACAAAGAACAGTTGAAGTTTACTTTATAGCTGTTTCAGACGAGGATGATAATTGATATAGGCATGTCTCAAAGATCAAATTGCACTTACTGGACTTTATCATTCTTTATAAGGTCTATGATAGATATTAAACTCACAACTGTCAACTTTGACAGGTTGCCCTTCACTTTTAATACTTTTTTATTTGATTACATATAAATTATTAGCCAGCTTCCTTTATATTTGTTTGCAATCTAATCAACAAGTCTCAACACGATTTATGCTCTACTAATAATGATCAATTATATTATTATGTTTGTACTTATCTTTAATTAGATTTTCTTGTTAGTGGTGGTATATTTATTGTTGACTAAAGCATCGGAACAAAAAAGGTGACAATATAAAAAAAAGTTGTTAATATTAAACTAAATTAAATATTATTTAATTATTAATCTTAAGACCTTTTATTCAAGTAATAATTTTAGAGCTAAGTTTTTAGTATTATGTCCAGTACAAACGAGATACTGTGCTTATATGGTTTATGAACATGTAATGAAAATGAATTGGTGAATCAGTAATATAACATTATTTATTATCCATTAATAAAAGTCTATTATTCAGTAACAGCTAGGTAATAATCATCTAAAGCATGAATATCATGCTGTCTTGATCAAAGTGTTAATAAATCATTCTGTCCAAATGATAGTTATGAAAACACTCACCCATCTGTGAGTGGATGTGTTTGTTCATCATCCACACTTTTACTCTCTTATCCTCTGCTCTCCTCTTCTCTTCCACCTCCTGTAGAATATTTCTGTCCATTTCAAAATGGTGTCCACTGTTTGCTGCCACCATCTCCTCTATCTTCTCCAGCAGCTCTGTGACCTGAGTATCATCACTCCTGTTCTTATTGTTGAGAACATGATACCTGTTCCCACATTTCTCCACCAGCCACTGGAGGTCCTTCCCTTCACTCTCAATGTGCTGCTCTATGGGTGTATCTCCCAGATAATCTCCACAGGTGAACAGAACTATAGTGTGACTCCAGACTGGCCTAGTTAAAAGCTTCAGATATCCTTCTAAAATGTTTCTATAATTTTCCTTAAAAACACTGTCCACACGTATGACCAGTAGAACAGCATGAGGTCCTGGAGGACACAGAGACATACTGAACACAATCTCCTGTTTCAGTAACTCAGTGCTCTCCTCTACAGGCATATTAATCCACCATCCTGGAGCTTTAACCACAATGATGTGTCTCTCTGCTACTTCTCTCTGTCTCTTCACACACTGAGCAGTTGTTTTTAACACAAACTCCTCTCTGTTCAGGATGGTGTTTCCTGCTGAACTCTTTCCAGAGCCACTGCACCCCAGTAGTACAATCCTCAGCTCTGAGAGTCGGTGTGAGGCATCTGTATGCAACAGTGACATGTAACTAAATCAATCTAATTACACCTCTTACACATCTCTTTTTTAATGTTTATAATTTTAGAGTATTCTAGTTAGATATATTATATAGACATAAAACAATGAGTCTTTATTATTTATTTATTTTCTTTTTTTTGATAAAGCTTATTTTTAATTACAAAAAATATTATTTCATAACTAGAAACCTTGCTGTTTACTGATGAACTAGATACTTTATTATTTAGTGATTGACATTTAACCTTTTTATTTACTTACTGATATTAGAGTACTGATATTACTCAGTACTTTTGTCCAGTGCAGGCAAAATACTAATACTGTGCTTATATGGTTATATACCAAGATTGTAATATGACATATAATGTATTAAAATTAATTGGTAAGCCGATAATGTGACACTTTTCATGATTAATTGGTAAATGTGTATCATTCAGTCACAACTAGGAAATAATTGTCTATCTTCTGCAGGAAAGAAAGTGAGGAATTACAACCCCAATTCCAAAAACAGTTGGGATGCTGTATAAAATAATAAAGTGTAATAAAGACAGAATTTAATGATTTGGAAATCACATAGAACCATATTTGATTCACAATAGAAGATAGAACACATATCAGAAGTTGTGAGACATCTTAACATTTTCATGAAAATTATTAACTCATTAACCCAATTTGATTGCAGTAACACATCTTAAAAATGTTGGGATAGGGTCACGTTTATCGTTATGTAGCATCAAATCTTCTATTAACAACATTCTGTAAATGTCTGGGAACTGAGAAAACCAACTGCTGGAGTTTTGGGAGAGGAATGTTGTCCTATTATTGTTAGATGTAGGATTCTAGCTGCTCAATAGTTCTAGGTGTTCTTTGCCAGATTTTTCTGTTGATATAGGTCTGGAGTGCAGGCAGGGCGGTTCAGGACTCTTCTTCTGCCATGGTATGCTATTGTGATGTATGCAGTATGTGATTTTACATTGTCTTGCTTAAATATGCAAGGCTTTCTCTGAAAGAAATGCTGTCTGGATTGGAGCATGTGTGGTTCTGAAACATCTGTTTACTTTTTTAGTATTTATAGAGCCTTTCCAGATGTGTAAGCTGCTCGCGCCATAGGCACTAATGCAACGCCAGGCCATCAGAGATGCATGCTTTTAAACTGTGCGCTGATAACAAGCTGGATGATCTTTCTCTCTCCTCTTGAGTCATGCAATATTGCAGTGCCGCCCGAGGGGCCTGAAGATCACGAGCATCCAGTATTGACCGTCGTTTCTGTTTCTTGAGCACAGGGATTTTTCCATATTCTCTGAATCTTTTGATGATATTATGTACTGCAGATAGCAGGATTTTCAAAGTTTTATGGATTTGACGCTTAGGAGTGTTTTTTTAACTGTTCTAAAATTTTTTAACAATTTTTCACAGATTGGTGAACCGCTCGCTGCCCATCTTTGCTTTTGAGAAGGTCTGCCTCCTCAGAATGCTCTATTTAAATCCACTCATGTGACATAGTTGCGAATTGCTCCTACAGTTGTTTTGAATTACATACTTTTCCAGTCTTTTATTGCCCGTGTCTCACCTTTTTTGAGATGCTTTTCTGTCATCAATTTTAAATGAGTTAATAATTTTCCTAAAATATTAAAATGTCTCTCTTTTAATATCTGATATGTGTTCTGTGTTATATTGTGAACAAGTATGGGTCTATGAGATTTGCAAATCATTTCATTCTGTTTTTATGTACATTTCATATACATTTTTGGAATTGGGTTTGGAAAATTTGGACTAATATGTGGTCCTTGGTAACAAAGGGTTAATAAACCATTTTGTCGATGATATGGTAATAAAACACTCACCCATCAATAATCTGATGTGCTCTTTCTGCTTCTGCACCCTCATCATCCTCTCTTTCACTCTCGCTTCCTCCGATCTCCTCTTCTCTTCCACCTCCTGTAGAATCTTTCTGTCCATTTCAAAATGGCGTCCACTGTTTACTGCCACCATCTCCTCTATCTTCTCCAGGAGGTCTGTGACCTGAGAGTCATCACTCCTGTTCATATTGTTAAGAACATGATACGCGTTCCCACATTTCTCCACCAGCCACTGGAGGTCCTTCCCTTCACTCTCGATGTGCTGCTCTATGGGTGTGTCTCCCAGGCAGTCTCCACGAGTGAACAGTACTATAGTGTGACTCCACACTGTATCAGTTAGAAGTTCCAGATATCCTTTCAATATGTTTGTGTAATTCTCATTAAAAACACTGTCCACTCGAATGACCAGTAGAACAGCATGAGGTCCTGGATGACACAGAGACACACTGAGTACAATCTCCTGTTTCAGTAACTCAGTGTTCCTCTCTACAGGTTCATCTCTCCACCACCCTGGAGCTTCAACCACAGTGATTTGTCTCTCTGCTACTTCTCTCTGTCTCTTCACACACTGAGCAGTTCTCTTTAACTCAAACACCTCTCTGTTTAGGATGGTGTTTCCTGCTGAACTCTTTCCAGCACCTATATATCCCAGCAGTACAATCCTCAGATTTGAGAGACGGTGTGAGTCACCTGTGAGAAAAAGTGGTGAAAAATTATTAAACTGTGTAAATATAAAATCAGCTGATTGACACAAATTTAGTTACAGCAGAGTGATCATATATACTTACAGAATTAAACAATCATTAGAAAAGTACAGATAATAGAAATATCTTAACTTGTTCTAAACTGAATCTCACAGCACTTACTGATACTACTGAAAAATCACAAACACTGCAGAACAAGTTGATGTTGATAGAATTTTAAAGAGCTGAAGTGTTCAGCTAAAACAGAAAATGTGATCACACTGAGAAATAATGTCATCAGAAACACTGATAGTCTGTGTAACGATATGATTTAATTACAGGTGTGTAGAGTCCTCAGTCCTCAGACTCCTTACTTTCACCCTCAAATAAATGTATTGTAACGTGTAGGTGAAAAAAACAAAGAGAAACAAAGACTTGTATACAACCAAGTCAATGTAACTACAAACTCCAGAATTTCAGTGTATGTTATTTAGACATGTATCATTTAAGTATAGAACACAGGCTTCCAGGACATTTAATCTTTGGTAATTTAGTAAATATTTTAACTATTTGGAAGTCCAACATTTGTCCTCACATCAAAGATTTTTGATTTCTCATTCCCTGTTGAATTATCTTAATGATCTGGAGCTTAAATTCACACTTATCCACAAAGTCTTTATTAGTTCTGTATCTGTATAAAACCTGTTTCTCACTAGATCACCACAGTGTACTCTGATCTGCAGCATCAGGGTAATATTTGTATCTAAATACTGTTTGTACCTAAATAAAACTAAATGGAACAACCCTATAGCTAAGCATTTTTGTTCAATTGTGCTTTGTGTTAAATCTCATTACTTAGTAATTGATATTAATAATTCAGTTACAATTCAGTTATTGAGCCTAAATGGTATCATTATCTTGGAATTATCTTTATGGTCTTGTCACACATTGTCCTGCTTCTTTCCCTGACTCTCTGTCTTTCTTTGCCATCTTGTCGCTTTCCATGTGCTTCCGTTTGTTTTGGTTTCCTAGCTCCACCTTGTCTCTGCCCTTTCATCATGCCCCTTTCTGTCCCAGGTGTACCTTGTTTACCTTGAGCATTTAAACACCTCTGTTTGTTCTCTGTCTTAGTCTGGCATTTGTGAAAGTCTAGTATTGTGTATTGTAGATTTGTACTTTGTGTATTTTGTCTTGTGGATTATTTATTTGGATTTTTGGTCTTTGTTTCATTTTGCATCATAGGACTATTATCCAGTGATATATTTTATTAAGGCTTTTTACTCAGTTTTTAATCACAGACCTTATTATTACTTATGTTACTAATCTGGGGTCTTATTGTTGACTTACTAACCACAGACTTTAGTATTCAGGTACTAATTTTAGAGCTCATTATTCAGTAATTCTGTCTGATACAGGTACTGGTACAAAATACTAGTACTGTGCTAAGAATGTTAAAAATTTAGGTTGTAATATGACAGTTACTGTATTAAGATTAATTAGTTAATTAATAATGTGACACTTTTTATGATTAATGGATAAAAGTGTATTATTTAGTAACAACTAGGAACTAATCATCTATCTTCTGAACATCATGCAGTCCTTTCAGTATCAAACAACTCATACATCATTTGGTTACTAAAGTAATCAAAACACGCACCCATCAAGGATCTGATGTGTTCTTTCTGCTTCTGCACCTTCATCATCCTTTCTTTCACTCCCTCTTCCTCTGCTCTCCTCTTCTCTTCCACCTCCTGTAGAATCTTTCTGTCCATTTCAAAATGGCGTCCACTGTTTGCTGCCACCATCTCCTCTATCTTCTCCAGCAGCTCTGTGACCTGAGAGTCATCACTCCTGTTCTTATTGTTGAGAAGATGATACCTGTTCTCACATTTCTCCACCAGCCACTGGAGGTCCTTCCCTTCACTCTCAATGTGCTGCTCTATGGGTGTGTCTCCCAAATAGTCTCCACGCGTGAACAGAACTATAGTGTGACTCCAGACTGTATCAGTTAGAAGTTTCAGATATTCTTCTAATATGTTTGTGTAATTCTCATTAAAAACACTATCCACACGTATGACCAGTAGAGCAGCATGAGGTCCTGGATGACACAGAGACACACTGAGTACAATCTCCTGTTTCAGTAACTCAGTGCTCCTTTCCACAGATACATCTCTCCACCATCCTGGAGCTTCAACCACAGTGATGTGTCTCTCTGCTACTTCTCTCTGTCTCTTCACACACTGAGCAGTTCTCTTTAACTCAAACACCTCTCTGTTCAGGATGGTGTTTCCTGATGAACTCTTTCCAGAATATCTGTATCCCAGCAGCACAATCCTCAGATCTGAGAGACGGTGTGAGTCACCTGTGAGAAAAAGTGGTGAAAAATGATTAAACTCTGTAAATATAAAATCAGCTGATTGACACAAATTAAGTTTGTAGAGTGTTCATATATACTTACAGAATTAAACAATCATTAGAAAAGTACAGATAATAGAAATATCTTAACAGCTTAACTTGTTCTAAACTGAATCTCACAGAACTTACTGATACTTCTGAAAAATCACAAACACTGCAGAAAGAGTTGATGTTGATAGAATTTCAAAGAGCTGAAGTGTTCAGCTAAAACAGAAAATGTGATCACACTGAGAAATAATGGAGTCATCAGAAACACTGATAGTCTGCATAACTATATGATTTAATTACAGGTGTGTAGAGAGTCCTCAGTCGTCAGAGTCACTTTCACACTTAAGTAAATTTATTGTAACGTGTAGGTGAAAAAAAACCAGAGAGGAACAAAGACTTTACTTAAATATATACAACCAAGTCAATGTAACTACAAACCAGAATTTCTAGTGTATATTATTTAGACATATATAATTTAGGTATAGAACACTGAGTTACAGGACATTTAATCTTTTTAATCATTCGGAAGTACACCATTTGTCCTCACATCAAAGTACCTTGAATCCGCATTCACTGTTGAATCATCTAAATGATCTAGAGTGGGGTATTTAATTAGAATTCAGAAAGGTCTAGTTATAGGAGATTTCCTCAGGCCGGTCCGGACCCTTATGATTTCTAATTTGTTATGATTCAGTGCCATATCCTGTATACAGAAGTAGCCTAGTATAAGCATTTTATGCTGTAAACAAACAAAGACTGTTCAGTATATTTTAACTATATTCATGGTTTTCAATGCTGAACTTCAATTATTTTGTTTTTTCCTCCCTTCAAGTAAAAACAGGGGTCATGTTAAAAAACAGAATGCATTTGAAAAAAAATGCATCACAAAGTGCTTATTTATAGAAAAAAGTAAATAAAACGTGCGTCTTCTTTTTAACTCGATTTCACATCCAACAGTACTCCTCTCTCACACTTTGTCTTGTTTAGTGAGAGAAGTGAGCTATTGGTTGTCCAGTCAGGACTTTAAACCTGGGCTGAAATGGTGTCAGGGCCATTCTCACAAACATGACATATAGGTGGCTGCTTTTAATTAACGCCACAGTCTCAGAACATATGAGACATGTTTGTTTGGAAATGCCTATGGGAAAAATAAACATATATGTCTCTCCATTGTTAGTTGAAAAGTCATTTTTCACTGCCAACTTTTCTTTTTTTAGAGCACGCCGTCTGGATGAGCCTTTCTCCGACTGCTGCTTATCACTTAGTACCTTGCCTGTTTGTGTGCTGCACTCTCGAGTCTGCACAGATCTGATTGGCTGAGGAGTGCCTTTGGTGATTTTACAACACACGTGATTGGTCTGTGAGTTTACTGCGCCGCAAAGCCCGTACACCATAAATAAAAGAGAAGTTCCGCCACTTAAAATAAACACTGTCTAAATGAAATCGTTTATCGGTTTGGGTCTGCATCGGACAACGTCTGGGTCCAGACCTGGACCAAGTGTGAATGTTAAAATTTGCAATGGTAATACGACATGTACTGTATCAAAATGAGTTAATGAATCAATAATGTGACACTTCTTATGATTAACGGATAAAAGTGTGTAATTTAGTAACAACTAGGAACTAATCATCTATCTTCTGAATACCATGCAGTGCTTTCAGTATCAAACAACTCATAAATCATTCTGTTATTAAAGTAATCAAAACACTCACCCATAAATGATCTGATGTGTTCTCTCTGCTTCTGCACCTTCATCATCCTCTCTTTCACTCTCTCTTCCTCTGCTCTCCTCTTCTCTTCCACCTCCTGTAGAATCTTCCTGTCCATTTCAAAATGGCGTCCACTGTTTGCTGCCACCATCTCCTCTATCTTCTCCAGCAGCTCTGTGACCTGAGTGTCATCACTCCTGTTCTTATTGTTGAGAACATGATACCTGTTCCCACATTTCTCCACCAGCCACTGGATGTCCTTCCCTTCACTCTCAATGTGCTGCTCTATGGGTGTGTCTAACAGACAGTCTCCACAGGTGAACAGAACTATAGTGTGACTCCACACTGTATCAGGTAGAAGTTTCAAATGTCCTTCTAATATATTTCTGTAATTCTCATTAAAATCATTGTCCACACGTATAATCAGTAGAACAGCATGAGGTCCTGGAGGACACAGAGACACACTGAGTACAATCTCCTGTTTCAGTAACTCAGTGCTCCTCTCTACAGGTACATCTATCCCCCATCCTGGAGCTTCAACCACAGTGATGTGTCTCTCTGCTACTTCTCTCTGTCTCTTCACACACTGAGCAGTTCTCTTTAACTCAAACTCCTCTCTGTTCAGGATGGTGTTTCCTGCTGAACTCTTTCCAGCATCTCTGTATCCAAGCAGTACAATACTCAGATCTGAGAGACGGTGTGAGTCACCTGTAAAAAAATATTGATGAAAAATTATTACATTCTGTAAATATAAAATCAGCTGTTTGACCCAAATGCAGTTACATCAGAGTGTTCATTTATAAAGTACAGTATATAAAGTACAGATAATAGAAATATCTTAATATCTTGTTCTAAACTGAATCTCACAGCACTTGCTGATACGTCTGAAAAATCACAAACACTGCAGAAAAAGTTGATGTTGATAGAATTTTAAAGAGGTAAAGTGTTCAGCCAATTGTCCTTTTTAATGTTTGAATTTCTTTCCGCTTTCTTTTCAAATCTTTAAAGACATTTGACGATTTAAGATTAACCTTTGAAAGATATACCTTTGCTTAACTTCATAGACTTGTGTTTCTTTTGTGTAATCACTCTAGCAGTAGTATGGTTAGAAGTTATTTACCAGTGTACTAGAAGTTTGTAAGTTTACTTATCGTATAATATGTAGAGAATATGTATTCGATATATGAATCCATACCTGGATTTTGTATAGAATATTTATTTACTTTCAAATAACGTTTAACATTCAAACTTATAACTTACTATCCTGCTTTTGTTACATGGGACTCAAGCATTTACCGCTGTTCAGATTAACTAGTTGCTAGAGGCTTAGTTAGCTTTCTTTTCTTTAGCTGATGATTAATGTGATACTCTGGGTTCTTTTTCTTGTGTATCTCAGTAGTGTTTGTTTTAATTGGGGATCTCTAACTGTGCTTTAAGTTCTTGTATTTTAAATTATAATAGTTGTTTAGTGTTAGAACCTACAAAGTTCTGTTCTATAAAATCCCTTTAATTTGGTAATTTCTTCAATTTGGTCATTTAAAGGGTAAAATGACATTCCATTGTGTGGGAAGTCCCAGAAGTAGTTTCTGCCAATCAGAGTGGTAACGCAAACAACCCCGGGTAGAACCAACCTATCTGTGTCGAGGCCCCGCCCTCGAGTGACTTGCCTGGACAGAGATAAAAGGGAACTCTCTCTCTAAGCCCTCACTCTCTTTCTCTTCACTTCAAACAATTCAAGACAAGGCGAGTTTGCAGAGATGCAGGCTGGCCAAGCCGCCTGCAGAGGCGACGGAATGGGTTAGACTTGGGGTTAGCCCACAGAAAGCTTCATGGGGCGAGAGCCTCATAGAGAAAGGAAATCAGCCAAGACTGTTTTTATAGTGTCGTGCTCACATGAACTATACTCCACGTGGCAGCCAAGCCACATGTGTTTGCCAGACAAACTGCCGTCGGCGACCACGCCAGAAGAGCCGGAAAGCAAACGACCAGCCATCGATCAAGAAAGCCAACACAGTCCAGAGGAGCTGCATGCCCCAGGGGGTTCACTCCATATGCAGCGCGACAGCCATCCAAGGGATGCTCCACAGGCCAATCAGCAATGATCTTCTCAGCCACGATACGCAGTAAGGCAAACACACATGCGCACGCACCTGTTTGGGATCCAGTCCCAAGGTTGAGTTCATCGAGGTTTCTTTTGTTAATGAAGTTAAATTACTTATTCTTTCAGGTTATATTCCAGATCTGCTCATCTCCCATAGAACAGCTTTCTCTGAGATTCAGTAAACCCAAGACGTTTCCTCAGTTTAATGCAATGTTCTGTTTTCTTTCTTTTTACTCTATATTTTCGTTCTTTCTTTTATTCCCTTATTTACTTTTTTATTAATGTTCACACAATAAACTATTCTTTTTTATAAAAGCTAGTCTTGGTGTGAGTCAATATTATGACAAGTGTGCAGATCCCTGACCTCATGTAACCCTTACCTTAGATTAAATACAACTGTGGTTAATGTTTGTGGTTAAACCAAGCCAAACGGTCACGTCTAATACCAGGTGTGAAACAAATTAATTGATTAATTAATGGTATAACTAATTGGTTCATTAATTAATTATCCCAGTTTGGTACAGTACCAAAATAAAACTATATGGAATAACCATGTAGCTAGTTATTATTATTCAACTGTGTGATGTACTACAATTTATTACTTAATAACTGAATTATAACTGAATTATTAAGATCGATTACTAAGTCTAAATGTTATCATTATTTTGGAATGATCTTTATGGTCTTGTCACACCTTGTCCTGCTTCTTTCCCTGCCTGTCTCTGTCTTTCTTTGCTCTCTTGTCATCTTGTCATCTGTTCCTAGTTTGTGGCTCCTCCCTGTTCTAGGTGTACCTTGTATCCCCTGCCCATTTAAACACCTCTGTTTGTTCTCTGTCTTTGTCTGGCATTTGTGAAAGTCTAGTATTGTGTATCATAGATTTGTGCATTGTGTATCGTGTCTTGTGGATTATTTATTTTGGATTTATGGTTTCATTTATGGTTTTCACTTTGTTTCATTTTGCATCATAGGAATATTATTCAGTGATATATTTTATTTAGGCTTATTACTCAGTTTTTGATCACAGACCTTATTATTACTTATGTTATTAATCTGGGGCCTTATTGTTTATTTACTAACCACATGCTCTATTATTCAGGTACTAACTTTAGAGCTTATTATCATTATTGATACAGGTACAGGTACAAAATACTTGTACTGGTCTTAGAATGTTAAAATCTGCAATGGTAATACGACATGTACTGTATCAAATTTAATTAGTTAATTAATAATGTGCCACTTCTTATGATTAACGGATAAAAGTGTGTAATTTAGTACCAAATAGGAACTAATCATCTATCAGTGCTTTCAGTATCAAACAACTCATAAATCATTCTGTTATTAAATAAATCAAAATACTCACCCATCAATGATCTGATGTGTTTTTTCTGTTTCTGCACCTTCATCATCCTCTCTTTCACTCTCTCTTCCTCTGCTCTTCTCTTCTCTTCCACCTCCTGTAGGATCTTTCTGTCCATTTCAAACTGGCCTCCACTGTTTGCTGCCACCATCTCCTCTATCTTCTCCAGCAGCTCTGTGACCTGGGAGTCATCACTCCTGTTCATATTGTTGAGAACATGATACCTGTTCTCACATTTCTCCACCAGCCACTGGAGGTCCTTCCCTTCACTCTCAATGTACTGCTCTATGGGTGTGTCTCCCAAAGAGTCTCCACGAGTGAACAGCGCTATAGTGTGACTCCACACTGTATCAGTTAGAAGTTTCAGATATCCTTCTAATATGTTTCTGTGATTCTCTTTAAAAACTCTGTCTATACGTATGACCAGTAGTACAGCGTGAGGTCCTGGAGGACACAGAGACACACTGAGTACAATCTCCTGTTTCAGTAACTCAGTGCTCCTCTCTACAGGTTCATCTCTCCACCATCCTGGAGCTTCAACCACAGTGATGTGTCTCTCTGCTACTTCTCTCTGTCTCTTCACACACTGAGCAGTTCTCTTTAACTCAAACTCCTCTCTGTTTAGGATGGTGTTTCCTGATGAACTCTTTCCAGCATCTCTGTATCCCAGCAGCACAATCCTCAGATCTAAAAGACAGTGTGAGTCACCTGTGAGGAAAAGTGGTGAAAAATGATTAAACTCTGTAAATATAAAACTTACAGAATTAAACAATCATTAGAAAAGTACAGGTAATAGAAATATCTTAACATCTTAACTTGTTCTAAACTGAATCTCACAGCACTTACTGATACTACTAAAAAATCACAAACACTGCAGAACAAGTTGATGTTGATAGAATTTTAAAGAGCTGAAGTGTTCAGCTAAAACAGAAAATGTGATCACACTGAGAAATAATGGAGTCATCAGAAACACTGATAGTCTGTGTAACGATATGATTTAATTACAGGTGTGTAGAGAGTCCTCAGTCCTCAGAGTCCTTACTTTCACACTCAAATAGATTTATTGTAACGTGTAGGTGAAAAAAACAGAAAAACAAAGACTTCACTTAAAAATTTAGTATATTATCTTCTGTAATGATGCTCTGTTGGTGGCTTAAATAAATCTTTGCTGACACTGACTTTGGCCTGGATGTGAAGTTCCTCTGATGTCTTTGCGTTCAGTGTCGAGAAATGAAATGAAAATATACTTCAATATACACAACCAAGTCAATGTAAGTACAAACATTAACTACATTTGGTAAGGCAGTTCATCTTTTTAACTATTTGGAAGTTCACCATTTGTCCTCACGTCAAAGCTTCTTGAATTCTCATTCACTGTTGAATCATCTAAATGATCTGGAGCTTGAATTCACACTTAGCCTTAAAGTTCTTATTAGATCTGTATCTGTAAAAAACCTGTTTCTCACTAGATCACCACAGTGTACTCTGATCTGCATCATCACAGTCAGACTGCTAGTTTCTAAGTAAGACTGTATAGAATAACCATACAGCCTGAACAAACCTATTCTAGCTGCACACTGATTTAACCCCATCAACCCTGGCCTGACCGTTCAATTACAAATGCTAAGATTAACGCTTCATTAATGAACTATAAGCTTATTTATTCAGTTAACACTTCATATTAAGCGATACTGTGCAGCTATTATTCTTAAGATAAATAATAAATAAGGAACTACACAAAAATTTTATAGAGTGAATAAATGTTATGTTTTATTATACAGATTTTTTTTGTTAAAGCTTATTAATCCATTGCTAATATTAATCTTTTTAGTATAGTTATTAATATGAAATATAATTATTTGTATTCAGCAATTGATGCTTAAATTCTTACAGATTGTGATTGCAATATGACATGTATTGTATTCAAAAGTGCCCTTAGAGAAAAGTGCCCTTATCTCTGCCCTTTCATCATGCCCATCACCTTTTTTTGGTTTGTGGCTCCTCCCTGTCCCAGGTGTACCTTGTTTCCCTTGAGCATTTAAACACCTCTGTTTGTTCTCTGTCTTTGTCTGGCATTTGTGAAAGCCTGGTATTATGTATTGTAGATTTATGCTTTGTGTATTGTGTCTTGTGGATTATTGATTCAGATTTATGGTCTTTGTTTCATTTCATTTAGCATTTTAGGACTATTATTCAGTAATATATTAAAGCTTATTACTCAGTTTTTAATCACAGACCTTATTATTACTTATGTAATCTGGGGCCTTATTGTTTACTTACTAACCACAGCCTTAATTATTCATGTGCTATCTTTGGAGCTCATTATTCTGTAGTACTGTCTGATACAGGTACTGGTACAAATGTAGAGGTACCAAAGTGGGGGTGCATTAAGCTGGAAAGGGGCGCATCGCTCGCTGACACCTAAACCGGATCCAATTTAAAAACCCAGGTCACTGCTGTTGCGATTTTATTCTTTCAGAGATAAGCAGAGGGTGATGGAAGCTGCTCGAGATGGTGCCCTAATCCTCAATGGATCCAGGCTCTCCTTCTACAGTGATTTCTCTATAGCAGTGTTGAAGAAACGCAAAGCATACGCCGAGGTCAAGCAGCAGCTACGGGAGCGAGGGATACTGCATGCAATTATGTTCTCAGCTACTTTACAAGTATCCCACGCAGGCTCCAAGAAGAGGTTTAACACACCTAAGGAATATCTTGCATTAAATGAAGCCACTCCTGTTGGTTATAAGTATATACACAGCCCTAGACTGTCTGGTAAAGGAGGGTGTATATGTGTAATTTATAAAAATTCATTAGACATGAATCAGAAACACAGTCTCACTTTCAATTTTGAATTTATTTGCCTAAACATTACCCATCTGACCACAAACAGAAGTGTACTCACCCTAATGAGGACCTTATTCTGAATTCTTAAAACAATTCAGTGATCACAGCAGTGAGCACAGAGAAAGTAATAATTATAGGAGATTTTAATATTCACTTTGAGAACTCAGCGGATCCATTAAAAAGGCTTTCTCATCCATCTTAGACTCTGTAGGTCTCACTTAAAATGTAACAGCGCCTACACATTGCTGTATTACACTCTAGATCTAGTTTTGACTCTAGATGTTGATATACATAATCTTACTGTTCATCCACGGACTTCAGTAGTTTCAGATCATTACCTGATTTCATGTGAACTCAGTCTCAGTGAAAATGTATGTATATCACCCTGTTACTGCATTAAGTGTTCAATAATGCCAAATACAGCTCAACACTCAATTGAAATCCTTTCGGTTTTATCCACCATAGCTTTTCCTTCATCAGACCCAACAGAGCTTGACAGACTAACAGACTGCGTAGAAAATACCCTCCGATCAAATTTAGACGATGTTGCACCCATAAAAACTAAAATGATGCAGCAGCACCTTAAGACAGACAGTACGGAAACTAGAGAGCAAATGGTGAGTGACCAAGCTGTCGTCACTCGAAAACAACAAAAACAATCCTAGAGTTTTATTTAGCACAATCACAAAACTTACCAAAAGCCATACAGGAACTGAATCTCAAATACCCGCCAATTATAGCAGCAACGATTTCATGGACTTTTTCAATAGCAAAATCTAGAATATTAGACAAAAAGTTCAGCTGACACCAGTAACTTACCATCATCTGGTTTGGCTGATACAACACAAAATGTGATTTTAGAAGAAGACTAGAAACATTCTGCCTACTTCAGCAGTCAGAACTAGAAAAAACTTATTAAATTCTGCTATATGCACACTTGATATGATTCCAACAAACCTATTTAAATAAGTACTAGCAGCTATAATTCAACCCATTTAACAATCATGAACTCTTCTCTTAGCCTGGGTCATATACCCAAGTCTTTTAAACTAGCTGTGATAAAACCTTTGATAAAGAAGCCAAATCTTGACCCCAGCGAACTGTCCATAGACTGATTTCCAACTTACCATTTATTTCTAAGAATATATCTGCCTAGTGGCTTGAAGTCCACTCCCAGCCGTTCACACCTTGAGCTAACCTAAAACCACACCTGAAACTACTAAAAGTAAATTGGGAAACTCAAGCCTACCTTACCAGCAGAGAAGACAAATCCAATCAGGACACACTAGCACACTAATTCTAGAAGGGAACACCCCCTGCCTAAGTGCAGAGCCTTTAGAGCAAAACGGCTGGACGAGCGTAAGGCCTTCCTTAAGGAAAATGGCATATGCTTCCGTTGTTGTTTCTCAACCTCCCACCAAGCTAAGGACTGCAAGGCTATCATCCAGTGCTCTGAATGCAACAGCGATAAGCACATTGCTACCCTTCATGCCGGTCCTGCACCATGGTCGAGAAAGCCAGCTAGCGACCCCTCTGAAGAGCATGGCGGGGAGGGAGAGGAATTCACTCCTGCTTCAGTCACTACCTCAATCTACCCAGAGGTTTGTGGGAAAAGCGCAACTACCAAGTCATGTGCCAAAATCAGTCTGGTCTACGTATATCCTAGAGACCAACTTGAGAAGAAGACAAGGGCATAGACCATCTTAGATGACCAGAGTAATAGGTCACTAGCCAGGTCATTGTTCTTCGAGATGTTCATCATAGCCGACAACACCCCTCCCTACACACTCGAAACTTGTGCAGGTGTGTCAGAGGTGGCTGGCCACAGAGCCAGGGGGTTATCGTGGAGTCGGCTGATGAAAAGACCAGTCTAGCTCTGCCTACACTAATCGAGTGTGATCAACTTCCTGATAATAGGGCAGAGATTACCACACCAGCTGCTGTGATGTACCATCCGCACCTGAAGTCCCTAACCTCTAAGATACCTCCTCTTGACCCTAAGGCTTACTTCTCTTAGGAAGAGACATGATTCAGGTGCACAAGGTCCTTGAACAGCGCAATGGCCCCCCACACGCTCCTTTTGCCCAGCGATTAGCCCTCGGCTGGGTTATAGTAGGGGGTGTGTGTATTAACGGTGCAAACGTACCCTAGCCTATGAACACCTACAGAACCTACATTCTTGAGAATGGACGTTCCAGCAAGCTCAACCCCACTTGCCAGTTCCAGAATCCTTCAGTCTCAGAACAACTGTCCTTGCCAAATGACAAAACGCAACACATGAAGGGGGTCCATCTTCTTTCACACAAAGGACGATGACAAGACTGCTCCATCTATGGAAGTTATTGCCTTCCTGAGAATTATAGAGAAAGAACTGAAACAGGGTGATGACAACAGCTGGCAGGCTACACTCCCCTTCCATAGCCCATGCCAGTGTCTGCCAAACAACCGTGAGCAGGCAATGATGTCTCGCTACAGTCACCAAGGCACTCAGGAAACACCCAGAGAGGAGACAGCATTTCACTGAGTTCATGAGCAAGCTCTTCGAGAATGGACATGCTGAAGTGGCACCGCCCTTACCACCAGATGAGGAGTGCTGGTACCGTTCTTTGGGGTATATCATCCTCAGAGGCCTGGACAGGTGAGGGTGGCATTCGACTCCAGTGCACAACACCAAGGGGTTTCTCTCAATGATGTCCTTCTCACGGGCCCAAACATGAACAACAGTTTGCTCGGGGTTCTGTTGCGGTTTAGGAGGAAGCCAGTGGCAGTGACGACTGACATCCAGCAGATGTTCCATTGTTTTGTCGTACGTGAGGACCATCGGAACTTTCTGCGCTTCCTATGGCATCGCAATAATAACCTGGATGATCACGTCATTGAGTACAGGATGTGTGTACATGTCTTTGGAAATAGCCCGTCACCGTCCATAGCCACATACAGGCTCCAAAGAGCTGCTGCAGAGGGAGAGAGGGAGTATGGAATATAGGCTAAGCTGTTCTTTGAGAGGTATTTCTATGTGGACGATGGCCTTCTGTCTGTCCCTTCAGAAGAGGAAGCCGTCACTCTTCTTCACAATACTCAAGACATGCTGGCCCTCTCCAACCTCCGGCTTCACAAGATCTTGTCTAACAGGGTGGCTGTGATGAGGGCCTTCCCTCCTGACGATCTGGCTAAGGGTATCAAAGACCTGGATCTCAGCACAGACCCCCTTCCCATGCAGAGTAGTTTAGGGGTGAGCTGGGATATTTCAGATGATGTGTTTACCTTCCAAGTTGCTGATGCAGAGAAGCCTTACACAAGACAAGACAAGGGGTCCTGTCAATGGTGAACAGTCTGTTTGACCCATTAGGTTTCACTGCCCCTGTAATCATTCAAGTAAGGTCCATACTGAGGGAGCTCACCACAGAGTCATGCGACTGGGATGCCGCTCTCCCTGAGGAAAAGTACAGAGAATGGAAACTGTGGAGGGACTCTCTGAAGGAACTTGAACAGCTCAAGATCCCACACCAATACACCTCCATCTCTCTCTGCCAAGCTGCCAATAAGGACCTGTGTGTATTCTGCGATGCTTTTACTATTGCTATAGCTGCTGTTGCTTATGTGAGGGCAACCAATGCGCATGGCGATGTGAAGGTGGGCTTCGTATTCGGCAAGGCGAAGCTTGCTCCACGTCCAGAAAAAAACAGTCCCAAAGCTCGAGCTGTGTGCTCCTGTCCTAGCTGTAGGGATTGCAGATGCGATTGTGGATGAGCTGGACACCATCTTTGACAACGTGATCTTCTATTCGGATAGTAAGGTGATCCTAGGCTACATCCACAATGAATCAAGGCGATTCTACGTCTACGTGAGCAACAGGGTGCAGCGCATTAGGAGGTCATCAAGCCCTAAGCAAGGGAAATACGTGCCCTCCGGCCAAAACCCTGCTGACCACGGCTCACAAGCAGTCCCAGCAGGCAGCCTAACTCACACCACATGGCTGTGTGGACCACCATTTCTGTTGATGTCAGCTGAAGTCGAACCTACACCTAGATCCTTTCACTTGGTCGACCCTAGTTCTAACTCGGACGTCCGCCCACAGATCACTTCAGGTTCTTCAGCTAGTGGTCACTTAATCGAGCAGTTGCTAAGCTCGTGCATGTTGCCCACTCCTTCACACAGGGGAACAGCTGCAAGGGTTGGCACATCCATGAAGGGCCCTGTCCCACAGAAGACTTGGAGAAAGCACAAATAATATGGGCTGTCCATCAGCTGCATCCTTCATCGCTGCTTCACATGCAGAAGGCTACGCAGGAAGATGGAGACTCAAACTTACCTGCAGACCGTCTCAGCGCAGATCCTCCCTTCTCATTCGTAGGTGTGGACGTCTTTGGACCATATATGGTCACAGCACGGCGGACCAGAGGAGGACTGGCTGGCAGCAAAAGATGGGCTGTACTTTTTAGGTGTATGAGCACCAGGGCCACACATATAGAAGTACTGGAGTCAATGGACTCTTCAAGCTTCATCAACACTCTACGGCGGTTCTTCTCAGTCAGGGGGCCAGCAAAACAGCTCAGAAGCGATTGTGGCACCAATTTGTCGGGGCCTGTAAGGAGTTGCAGATGGACTCTGTGACCAGCGACAAGGAGGTGCATGTATATCTCAGTGACAATGGGTGTAAGTGGATCTTCAACCCACCACACTCTTCACACATGGGGGGCAGTTGGGAGCAGCTAATTGGTCTAACAAGGCGTATCCTGGACTCTATGCTGTTGAAGGTCGGCCCAGCTAGGCTCACACATGAGGTCCTGACTACATTCATGGCGGAGGTCTCTGCTATCCTGAACGCCCATCCTCTGGTTCCTGTGTCCACAGACCCCGACTCCCCATTCATCCTGACACCAGCGACACTTCTCACACAGAAGGTCGGTGCCCTTCCTCCTCCCAAGGGTAAATTTGACAAGAAGGACCTCTACGGCAAGCAGTGGAGGCAGGTCCAAGGCCTCGCCAACACCTCAAGTCAAGTCAAGTCAAGTGGGTTTTTATTGTCATTTCAACTACATACAGAGTACACAGTGAAACGAAACAACGTTCCTCCAGGACCATGGTGCAACATAGACAGTGCATACAGACACAAGTGCAACACAAACAAACAAGTACGGACAGACAACACAACACAGTACAGACAGAGAATAATAAATAATTGCTGGTTGTGTGCAAATTGTGCAATGTGTAATAAATAGAGTCCAGTGAGGTAGTAAAGTTATTAGTGCAATGCTTTGTGCAAAAAATGCTTCCCTTTTTTTATCTGGGGTAAATGGTTGGAGAAAGATATCAGTTCAGACGTTGAGTTGTGTTGAGAAGTCTGATGGCTTGGGGGAAGAAGCTGTTGCAGAGTCTGGTCGTGTTGGACCGGACGCTGCGGTACCTTCTTCCTGATGGCAGGAGGGAGAACAGTCTGTGTGAAGGGTGGGTGGGGTCATCCACAATGCTGGTTGCTTTGCGGATGCAGCGGGTGGTGTAAATGTCCAGGACGGAGGGGAGAGAGACTCCGATGATCCTCTCAGCTGTCCTCACAATGCGTTGGAGGGACTTGCGGTCAGAGGCTGTGCAGGTCCCAAACCAAGCAGTGATGCAGCTGCTTAGGATGCTCTCTATGGTTCCCCTATAGAAGAGGGTGAGGATGGGTGGAGGGAGACGGGCCTTTCTCAGCTTCCGGAGGAAGTAGAGACGCTGCTGGGCTTTCTTGGCTGTAGAGCTGGTGTTCAGGGACCAGGTGAGGTTCTCCGCTAGGTGGACACCAAGGAACTTGGTGCTCTTAACGATCTCCACAGAGGAGCCGTTGATGTTAAGCGGAGAGTGGTCCGGTCTTGATTTCCTGAAGTCAACAACCATTTCCTTGGTCTTCTCTACATTCCAGTGAAGGTTGTTGACTGTACACCAGTCTGTCAGCTGCTGTACCTCCTCCCTGTATGCTGACTCGTCGCCTTTGCTGATGAGACCCAGCACAGTTGTATCATCGGCGAACTTTATGATGCTGTTAGAACTGTGTTTCGCAACACAGTCATGAGTCAGCAGGGTGAACAACAGAGGACTCAGTACACTGCCCTGGGGTGCCCCAGTGTTCATGGTGATGGTGCTGGAGCTGCTGTTCCCGAACCGGACTAACTGGGGCCTCCCTGTCAGGAAGTCCAGGATCCAGTTGCACAGGGGGGTGTTGAGGCCCAGCAGGCTTAACTTCCTGGTGAGATTCTGCGGGATGATGGTGTTGAATGCTGAACTGAAGTCTATGAACAGCATTCTGACGTAGGTGTCCTTCTTCTCCAGGTGGGTAAGGGAGAGGTGAAGGGTGGTGGTGATGGCATCGTCCGTGGAGCGGTTGGGACGATATGCAAATTGCAAGGGGTCCAATGAAGAGGGCAGTTGGGTTTTGATGTTCCTCATGACTAGCCTCTCGAAGCACTTCATGATGATGGGCGTGAGAGCTACGGGACGGTAGTCATTGAGGCAGGACACCGTGGACTTCTTCGGCACGGGGATGATGGTGGTGGTCTTGAGGCACGTTGGGACAGTGGAGCTGCGCAGGGAGACGTTGAAGATGTCCGTGAGAACATCTGTCAACTGGTCTGCACACTCTCTGAGCACTCTGCCAGGGATGTTGTCTGGTCCTGCAGCTTTCCGTGGGTTGACTCTGCGCAGAGTTTTCCTCACGTCCACTGCAGTCAGGCACAGCGCCTGCTCGTCTGGCTTGGGTGTGATCTTGCTCACCAACGTGTTGTTCTGTGCCTCAAACCGTGCATAAAAGTCGTTAAGGGCATCGGGGAGGAAGGCATCACTGTCACAGGACGGTGGCATTGTCCTGTAGTGTGTGATTTCCTGGATGCCCTGCCACATGCGCCGCGTGTCACCCGTGTCCTGGAAGTGGTTGTGGATCCTCTGGGCGTGAGCGCGCTTTGCCTCTCGGATGGCTCGTGACAATTTGGCTCTTGCTCTCCTTAGGGCCGCCTTGTCACCCACTCTGAAGGCCGAGTCGCGGGTCCTCAGTAGCGCACGCACCTCAGGAGTCATCCACGGCTTCTGGTTTGGGCATATGGTGATGGTCTTGGAGACAGTGACATCATCAATACACTTGCTGATGTAGCCAGTGACTGATGCTGTGTACTCCTCCAAGTTAACAGAGTCGCCTTCAGTCGCAGCCTCCCTGAACACGTCCCATGCAGTGCACTCAAAACAGTCCTGAAGGGCAGAGATGGCTCCTGCCGGCCAGGTTTTCACCTGCTTCTGAACTGGTCTGGAGCGTCTGATGAGGGGTGTGTAAGCTGGAGTCAGATACACAGACATGTGGTCCGAGAACGCGAGGTGGGGGCGGGGCTCCGCCCGGTACGCGCTGGGTATGTTTGTGTAAACAAGGTCCAACGCGTTCGCTCCTCTCGTGGCAAAGTCCACATGCTGATGGAATTTAGGGAGGACTGACTGGAGATTAGCGTGGTTAAAATCTCCTGCGACAATGAACAGTGCGTCTCGGTGTCTGGTCTGCAGATCACTGACGCCCCCGTGCAGCTCCCACAGTGCCTCTTTAGCATTAGCGCTAGCGCTAGGCGGTATGTACACGGCGGCTATCAGCACGGCGGAGAATTCCCGTACTAAATAAAAAGGTCTGCACTTAACTATGACGAACTCCACCAGCGGAGAGCAGTGCTTGGCGACAGTCACAGCGTTGTTGCACCATTCTGTGTTGATGTAAACACACACGCCTCCACCGCGGGTCTTCCCGGACAGAGCCGCGCTCCTATCCGCTCTGAACGAGGCTAGCCCGTCTAGCTGAATGGCGCTGTCTGGAATACTGTCGCTGAGCCACGATTCCACAAAGACTAGAGCACAGCAGTCTCTGAACTCTCGCTGGGTCGCTCGCTGGAGTCGAATGCAGTCCAGTTTATTATCGAGGGAGCAGACGTTTGCGAGGAATAGCGATGGTATAGCCGGGCGGCTAGGGCTAGCCTTTAGCCTCGCGCGAACCCCGGCTCTCTTACCGCGCTTCCGCTTTCGCTCGCACCGCTTGCGATGACACTTCCGCCGGGCTCCGCCATCAGGAAACGCCGCGGACTGCAGGCCTGGCTCTTGTAGCAGGCTGAGCTCTTGTAGCGTCTGCAGAACTTCGTCCGAAAGATTGTTTGTAGGCTGATTTCTCCACTGAAGCAGGGTCTGGCGGTGGTAGGATATGTGCACTGGTGTTCCGATGCACATATTTGCAGAGATGGACGAGAATATTCACAAACAATAACACAAAAAGCACCAATTCTCGGACCAAGAGCGGCCGCTGCGTGTTAACGCGCCGCCGACCGGATGTGGTTTTTTTTTTTTTTTTTTTTTTTTTTTTTTTTGGCATCGATGAAGGACTGAGTACCTCCCCACTCTGCAGAGGCATAGGAAGTGGGAAAAGGAGAAACGCAATCTGAAAGAAGGGGATGTCATCCTCTTGAAAAATGATCAGTTGCAGAGAAACGACTGGCCCATGGGCATTATCGTCAAGACCTTCCCTAAGTGGATATCAAGACTGCAAAGGATGGGTCAAGCAAGACCTTTCTGCGACCTGTCTCAGAGGTTGTCCTACTCCTCTCCCCAGAGACTGGCTAGGGTTATTGTTCCTTAAGTCCCCTTGTTAAAGTTGGCATCTTTTTAGATACCAGGCGGGGAGTGTTCTGGACTGAGTTCATTTCATGGGTAATTGGTGTGCTATTTCCTCCTCCTGCCACTAGGTGGGGTCTTTAAATTCATGGTGGGCATGTGACACTTAGAGGAAGTCACCTTGAGTTTTGTTTCAATTAGACTAGTTTTGAGCATGATAAATTGAGCAGCTGACTAATCCAAGCTCATCCTCTTTTGAAATCTCTTGTAGAAGCATTGTTTGTGAGTATTTTTGAAGGATATTGCTTGTATAAATATATGATGCGTATATTTCTACATATTTTAAAAAGGGGAACTCTTCAATGAGGGCAGAACAACCGTCCTGAACGCACCTCCCCTCTTCAGCTGCTGCATGTTAAAAAAAAGGTGCTCCTTGCGTCGTCCAATTATATCATGTGCTTGCGTTTCCAGGGGTTACAGGGCAGAGTTGATTAACGCTTGTGGTTTTATTCAAGCTATATTTCTTGTAAGCATAAACTAGGTAACAACTAGGAACTAATTATCCATTTTCTGAATAGCATGCCGTGCTTTCAGTATCAAACACTCACCCATCCATGATCTGATGTGCTCTCTCTGCTTCTGCACCTTCATCATCCTCTCTTTTACTCTCTCTTCCTCTGCTCTCCTCTTCTCTTCCACCTTCTGCAGAATCTTACTGTCCATTTCAAAATAATGTCCACTCTTTGCTGCCACCATCTCCTCTATCTTCTCCAGTAGCTCTGTGACCTGAGAGTCATCACTCCTGTTCTTATTGTTAAGAACATGATACCTGTTCCCACATTTCTCCACCAGCCACTGGAGGTCCTTCCCTTCACTCTCAATGTACTGCTCTATGGGTGTGTCTCCCAGATAGTCTCCACAGGTGAAAAGCACTGTAGTGTGACTCCACACTGTATCAGGTAGAAGTTTCAGGTATTCTTCTAATATGTTTCTGTAATTCCCATTAAAAACACTGTCCACACGTATGACCAGTAGAACAGCATGAGGTCCTGGAGGACACAGAGACACACTGAGTACAATCTCCTGTTTCAGTAACTCAGTGCTCTCCTCTACAGGTATATTAATCCACCATCCTGGAGCTTCAACCACAGTGATGTGTCTCTCTGCTACTTCTCTCTGTCTCTTCACACACTGAGCAGTTCTCTTCAACTCAAACTCCTCTCTGTTCAGGATGATGTTTCCTGCTGAACTCTTTCCAGAATATCTGTATCCCAGCAGTACAATCCTCAGATCTGAGAGACGGTGTGAATCACCTATATGAAATAGTGATGAAAAATTATTAAACTCTATAAAAAAAAAGCATAAAAGTATAAAAAGTATAAAATCAGCATTCTACTTTAACTGACACAATTTCAGTTAAAGTAGAATGTTCATATATACTTACAGAATTAAACAATCATTAGAAATGTACAGATAATATAAATATCTCAACATCTTAACTTGTTCTAAACTGAATCTCATAGCACTTACTGATACTTCTGAAAAATCACAAACACTGCAGAACCAGTTGATGTTGATAGAATTTTAAAGAACTGAAGTGTTCAGCTAAAACAGAAAATGTGATCAAACTGAGAAAAGTCATCAGAAACACTGACAGTCTGTGTAACTATGTGATTTAATTATAGGTGTGTAGAGAGTCCTCAGTTGTCAGAGTCTTTACTTTTACACTCTAATAAATGTATTGTCACATGTAGGTAAAAAAAAACTCAGAGAAACAAAGACTTTATTTGTTAAATACAGCAAAGTCAACGAAACTACAAGCTCCAGAATGTTTTGTGTATGTTATTTAGACATATAATTTAAGTATAGAACACTGGGTTACAGGACATTTAATCGTTGGTAATTTAGTAAATATTTTAACCATTTGGAAGTCCAACATTTGTCCTCACATCAAAGATCCTTGATTTCTTATTCACTGTTGAATTATCTAAATGATCTGGAGCATGAATTCACACTTATCCTTAAAGTCTTTATTAGATCTGTATCTGTATAAAACCAGTTTCTCACTAGACAACCACAGTGTACTCTGATCTGCAGCATCAGGGTACTGTTTGTACCTAAATACTGTTTGTACCTAAATAAAAGATATGGAATAACCATATAGCTAAGTATTATTATCCAATTGTGCTTTGGGTTAAAGCTTATTACTTAGTAATTCATATTAATAATTCAGTCACAATTCATATATCAAGCCTAAATATTATAATTATCTAGGAATTATTCTTATGGTCTTGTGTTACGTGCCGGACAGGCGCGTTTGTTGTCTTGGTTCTCCCCACCTCCCTTGCTCTCCTGGTTCTTTCCTGTTGCAGGTGATTCTGATGGATGACCAATCGGCTGTGCTGTTTTTTGGAGTGAGACGTGGCTTTCGGAATAAGAGGCCCATGCGGGAAGGATACGGAGAGCTGGGGAATGCTGCTACACTGCTCTCGTTTTTGCTAATGCTGCTACACTGCTCTCATTTTTGCTAATGCTGCTACACTGCTCTCATTTCGCTACCTGTTACTACCATGCTCTAGCTATTGTTAATGATTCAGCTGAGGCTAGTTGATCATTTGTATATACACACACTAGGTAAGGGGCGAGTGCCACTTACCTTTATTACCTAGTTAGGGAAGAGATGTGGGACAGGTAGGCAAGTAGTTTTATTGATTTCTTTCCTTTGGCACCGTCTGTAGTCCACCTGAATACGTTGGTTAAACTGTTGAATGTTACACTTCTTAAATTAAAAAAAATTGCATTAGCAGTACTTTTTTGTCTTTGGTCTTTACTGGCACCGTTTTCCACACATCTCATGTTACATCTACCCTGTCCCCTAGTTTCCATCTAAAGGGGAATGTAACATCTTGTCACACTATGTCCTGCTTCTTTCCCTGTTTATCTCTTTTTTGCCCTCTTGTCGCTTTCCATATGCTTCTTTTTCTTTTGGTTTCCTAGGTCCACCTTGTCTCTGCCCGTTTGTCATGCCCCTCATCTGTTCCTAGTTTGATGCTCCTCTCTGTCCCAGGTGTACCTTGTTTCTCTTGACTATTTAAACACCTCTGTTTGTTCTCTGTCTTTGTCTGGCATTTGTGAAAGTCTAGTATTGTGTATCATGGATTTGTACATTGTGTATCGTGTCTTGTGGATTATTTATTTGGATTCATGGTCTTTGTTATTAAAGAAATCAAAATACTCACCCATCAATGATCTGATGTGTTCTCTCTGCTTCTGCACCTTCATCAACCTCTCTTTCACTCTCTCTTCCTCTGCTCTCCTCTTCTCTTCCACCTCCTGTAGAATCTCACTGTCCATTTCAAAATGGTGTCCACTGTTTGCTGCCACTATCTCCTCTATCTTCTCCAGCAGCTCTGTGACCTGACTGTCATCACTCCTGTTCTTATTGTTGAGAAGATGATACCTGTTCCCACATTTCTTCACCAGCCACTGGAGGTCCTTCCCTTCACTCTCAATGTACTGCTCTATGGGTGTGTCTAACAGAGAGTCTCCACGAGTGAACAGAACTATAGTGTGACTCCACACTGTATCAGTTAGAAGTTTCAAATGGCCTTCTAATATGTTTCTTTCGTTCTCTTTAAAATCACTGTCCACACGTATGACCAGTAGAACAGCATGAGGTCCTGGAGGACACAGAGACACACTGAGTACAATCTCCTGTTTCAATAACTCAGTGCTCTCCTCTACAGGTTCATCTCTCCACCATCCTGGAGCTTCAACCACAGTGATGTGTCTCTCTGCTACTTCTCTTTGTCTCTTCACAGACTGAGTAGTTCTCTTTAACTCAAACTCCTCTCTGTTCAGGATGGTGTTTCCTGCTGAACTCTTTCCAGCATCTCTGCACCCCAGCAGCACAATCCTCAGATCTGAGAGATAGTGTGAGTCACCTGTGAGGAACAGAGATGAAAAGTTACTACTAAAAATGCTGTTGACTTAAATTAATTTAAAGCTGAGGGCTTTTATTTAATAACCGTAGGAAACAATACTCAGAAATCTAATCATCACAAATGTGTTTGTATTGTAGAGACCAGAGATGGGGGACTCAAGTCACATGACTTGACTCGAGTCAAACTTGAGTCGTGGTTTTAAGGACCAAAGGTGTCAAAAGTATTCACATTCATTACTCAGGTAGTGTCACGGGCTGGGTCGGGCTGAGCAATGGAGAGAGTAGTGGACACACTTGCAAGCTTTTGAATGAACGATACTTTTAATAAACAAAACAGAAACAAAAGGCAAACAGAACGGACACATTGACAGAGATACCACGACAATACCAAGACAATGACCAACGAAGACAGACTACAAACACAGGGTATAAATAACACATGGAACAGGTGACGCTAATAAACATTAATAGGGAACAGGTGTACAAGGTGGGACAAGGGCGGAGACACAGGAGCACATGACAAATGTAAACACAGGCACATGGGACTGACAGGGCGTAAACACGGACTTAGACAGGGGAGGACGAGCAGGGCATGGCAGGTAGAAGTATAAATACTAGGTTTAAAAATACTTCTGTAGAAGTTGAAGTATCAACAACTCAACATTTTTACTCAAGTAAATGTGTAAAAGTACTGCTTTCAGAACTACTTAAAGTATAAAAGTAAAAGTAATGTAAGGGAAAAAATGGCATTAAGGAAAAAAAAGCTTAGGCCACACCACAAGGGCCTATAGTGGACTAGCCCACCTCCCCAAAAAATCATTCTTCTAAAGGCTATAGTGACTATAATATTATATTAAAGTATAAACGAAAATGCGCTAGGCTTCCTGTTTCAGCCACATATATATGCCCATTGAAAATAAATGTATGTTCAACGTAAATATATTAAGGAACCATATATGTGTACTACTGAGCATTAACATGTGTTTCCTGAAGCGAAAGATATGATGACTAGTCAGCTATAAGTATTGTAATGATCCACAAAGTCCAACTTCAAAGACATGTTATCAATAACCTTTACCGAAATGTACATGAATAAAAACGAGCTGAAATGAAGTACGAGACTATGTTTAAAATGTAAGGAGTAGAAAGTACAGATAATGGAGTGTAAATGTAAGGATTTAAAAGTACTGATAATGGAGTGTAAATGTAAGGAGTAGAAAGTACTGATAATGGAGAGTAAATGTAAGGAGTAGAAAGTACTGATAATGGAGTGTAAATGTAGGTAGTAGAAAGTACAGATAATGGATTGTAAATGTAAGGAGTAGAAGTATAGATAATGGAGTGTAAATGTAAGTAGTAGAAAGTACAGATAATGGAGTGTAAATGTAAGTAGTAGAAAGTACTGATAATGGAATGTAAATGTAAGGAGTAGAAAGTACTGATAATGGAATGTAAATGTAAGGAGTAGAAAGTACAGATAATGGAGTGTAAATGTAAGGAGTAGAAAGTACTGATAATGGAGTGTAAGTGTAGGGAGTAGAAAGTACAGATAATGGAGTGTAAATGTAAGGAGTAGAAAGTACTGATAATGGAGTGTAAATGTAAGGAGTAGAAAGTACTGATAATGGAGTGTAAATGTAGGGAGTAGAAAGTACACATAATGGAGTTTAAATGTAAGGAGTAGAAAGTACTGATAATGGAATGTAAATGTAAGGAGTAGAAAGTACAGATAATGGAGTGTAAATGTAGGGAGTAGAAGTAAAAAATCATCTGAAAAATTATTACTCCAGTAAAGTATAAATAACCAAAACTTCTAATTAAGTAAGGTAACGAAGTATTTGTACTTCTATACTTGACACCTCTGTTAAGGATATGCTCATGTATAAAATGTGTATTTGTATATACAGTATGATTTGATTTGGGGCTTGTGGTGTGCTGCTAACAATACCCTTATGAAAAGACCTTATAATTGAGTCCCAGTGAGCTAACATTAATGCTAGCTATACTGTCTACAGTTCAAGTTTAATGTTTAATGTGATTCTCAAACTTTGTCTGTGCCCAAAATAGACCCCAAATTTCCCCCTTAGTATTTCCAGCAGTAAACCATTTAGTTTCACCTTCACTAAATCGCTGTGGCTTTAAGTTCTGTATTCATAAATAAATTCGGACATCTTCTCATAATTAGCCGCCTCAGCGTTCACCAGTCGGCTGAACACACCAGTGTCTGTTAACGTCCGAGCGAGACAGAAGTCTCTTATAACAACACAACCTGTTAAGAACTCACTGAAAAAGTCTGAAAAGTGCAGGGGTAAGAAATATTAGGCTCCGCATTTAGTTCTTGGTATGTGACTGCACTTACAGGTAGTGTTTCTGCTGTATGATGAAATATCCATATGTTATGCATGTCTTTTTAGTGATTTAAATTAGGAAACTGGAGTTAGGTCCTAATCATTTGAATGAATTGCCTTGAGACTCGCTTGACTTATAGCATGACTTATACTAGCACATGTGACTTACTGCCACTTCTGGAAGAGACACTGCATATTACTTGTTCTTCTTAACTGAATCAAACTGCCCTGACTGATAATTGTGAATACTTACAAACAAAGCAGAAGTAATTGCTGTTAATAGAATTTTAGTGTTATTCACTATTCAGCTAAAGCATCGTCTTTAAATCCTTTAAGATGTGATCACGCTGAAAAATGGTGGAGAAAGTCATCAGAAACACTGACAGACTCAATAAACGTAATGTTAATAAATTAAGTACCTTTAAAAAATACAACTTTAGTAAAAGCATCAAAGTAGTGGCTCGTAAAAAAAAAAGTAGTGAATAACACTGAAATATGTAAGGTGACCATTTTCTAAGTTTACTCTGCTTTTGGTCTGAAATAACATGTTAGAGCTCAGGACTGAGTGATGTGACCAAACAAAGCAGTACAGACACTGTCGCCAAGATAAAAGAATACAATAAACCTATTACTACAATAAAGTAAACGCTTTCCTTACAAATATATTTGAGTAGAATTAAAATTGTATCATTTATAGTAATAATATAAAAAATCAGCAACAATTGTGCTTGACTATATGCTACAGAGTGAATGGAATGAATATTGTAGTAGTGTATCACCATGTATAGAATTAGGCATAGCCATGCATAGAATTATTTATACATAACAAAAAATACAGCCTGAACAAACTGCATACTGATTTAGCTCATTGGGCCCTGAAGTCTTTATTCAATAGTAATAATTAACCTAATTATTCAGTTATCATAAGCCACATTATTGCTTCACTAATATTAAACGTTACAAATCTGTTATTAATGCTTAATCTTATAATACAGTTTATGCAATTTAATTATGCTGTCTAATCCTGGCAAATCTGGCACATTGCTTATTTTCTCATATACTTTGATTGTAATATGTCATGCAATGTATTAATCGATGAAGCAATAATGTGAATTATTATTAATTTACACAAGTGCTTCAGTAATGGCTACAAATATATGACTTGTGTAGTTGTTTTTTTGACAAATATATGACTTATTTTGTTTCAAATGAGTTGGGCCAGGTTCATATTCACCACTGTCATCACCTCTTTTAATAACATTCTCTAAGCATCTGAGGAGACAACTGGGTGTAGTTTTGAAAGTGAAGTTTTTCCCAGTCTTGATTGATATAAGAATTGAGTGGCTCAACAGTTTGGGGTCTCATAAACCCATTTTTCAATAGCTGACAAATCTGGACTGAGGTAGGCCAGTTTATCCCCCTGATTTGTTTTAACCACAGAGCCATGCTGGTTTAATACATGCAGAACGTAATTTGGATGTCTGGCTGAGAAACGCAAGGCATTTACTAAAGATGTCATTTGAATGGCAGAATATGTTGCTCCGAAACCTGAATATAATGTTCAGTATTAATGATGCTTCACAAGTGCAACAATTTTTTTTCACCCCGTCAAGTTACTGACCTGTTGCAGTTAAAACCTAGCTAACTGTTGCCAACTTTTTTCTTGGCAGTGAATTTTAAAAAAAAGGCATATATTTTTCAAAACACAATAAAATATGGTTTAAATATAGTTTAACATAGATATGGTTTAACAGTTAAATATGGTTTAACATAGGGTTCAAATGATTTCCATGTCATTGCATTCTGTTTTCAATGACTTTTTGCGTGGCACCACAGATTTTATATATGTGTGGTCATGATATTATTTTTTTATATATATTTATGTATTTACTATGTTTTTAATCCAATCTGCATATCTAAGACCCTTTTAAATTCATACCAGTTGCAGCCGCTAGGAGGCTCTCTCAGGAGGCTGTGGTAGCTGGGTGCAGGTGCCTCTCTCTGAATCTTTTGAAGAGGGAAACCAAACAAAGCACAACTACTTGTCCGTTGTGTGTTTATTTCTCCTGTTTATACAGATGGGTACATATTAATAGCGAATACACAGCTAAGAAATCATGAAAGGAAATCTTTTGGGATGTAATTATGGTTTTATATTACCATGTTGATAGAGAAAATTTAGAGTGAAATGTATGCTAACTTTCACTATTGAAATAAATGTATTTATGCTAAGTGCTAACTGAATTTGATTGCTCGGGGGTCTAAGAATGTTTCTGGTTTTCTTCAGTTTTTCTAAGCCTATGGTTGAAGGATTAATGACTTAAGGGCATTAGTTTATCTTTCTTGAACGTTTTTAATTATTTCAGCTATGTAATTTGTTTCAATTCTTGAATGGAGCATGATGTAGCTTAGAAATTGCAAAGGCTAGTCAGTGTTCTACCAGTAAGCTACTTGGAGTTTAGCTCTATGACTGTATACTGGATTAACAGCACTCTTGTTTTGTGCAATAGTACTGTTCTGTTTAGCTAATATGTTTTCTGGGTTAGTAACTGTTATCAGCCAAGTATAAACTCTTGTGCTCTGGTCTTTTTCTTCAATCAGAATGTAATGTGTGAATCAAAGAAGTTTCAGTCAGATATTTGTAGCAGTGACTGAAAGGGAGAAGTGTTGTTTTGGTATTTTAGAAATGTATATTATGGTAAACGTTGCTGTTGTCAGTTAATGACGCTGAAGTATCAGACCAGAAATATAAAGTGTAATACATTTACATAAGGGAAAATAAACTAAGATATGCAAATCCTGATACTATGTACATATCTTAAATGTACTGTACTCATTTAAGGAGAATTTGAATATTTTGAAGAGAGACACCAAACGAAGCACAACTACCTGTCTGCTGTATCTTTTTTCTCCTGTTTATACAGGATACATCTGTATACAGCATCTTCGGTCTGAGACCTGTAACATTAAGATGTATTACTCTGTTATTAAAATTAAGCTTTACAAATGGGTTATTAATTTTAAGTATTATCAATTACTAATTAATCTTACAGTTTATTATTAATTATAGTTAGTGTTAAGGCATATTTGCTGCAGTACTAGCTGAATACATTTAAACACTAAACTTAAAATTCTTTTTTTAATCTTGTTTATCCTTATATTCTGTCATATTCTGGAATTAAAAGTCTGTTCGTAACAATTGTTATGAATTCATGAATTGATGTTATGGGACAGAGAGTAGTTGGGTATTTTTTGTTATTTTTTATTATTATTTATGAAAAAATAAAAACTGAAAACGTCAATATACGGTGAGAAAACAAAATTACAATGATATTGTGCCTGGTTTAAACCGGCAACCTGAGGAGAGATGGGGCAGTACTTTACTTTATCAGTACTTTACCACTGCTCAGTTCTGTTTTTAAATAACGACTGTGAGCTGAACTCACTCCTCTCTCTTAATATTGTGGCTTCATTTAGATCTTAGTTGAATGTTTCTCTTTTGGATTTACAGTTATTTTTTCTTTCTTTTTTCTGATATAGTCTTGAGTTTCTTTTTCTTTTCTCTGTTTCAGTCTTTGCTTACATTTTCTTTACTTTTTTTCTTTTCTTTTATACCAATCTTAGCAAAGATTCTGTACTGGTTACCACTTTATGTAGGTGCTACATTGGGCTGCTGCTTGAGTAAGCTTTTATCCAGAGCCCAGCAGGTGTGACCTGTCAGTATTGATTAGTACTAGATCTTCTGAGCTGTTCCTGGCAGGCACCCAGGCCCCCTACTTGCAGTCAGCAACATAGGTTGATCCCTTACATATGACTAAGTTCTATAATTAACAGTAATTTAATAATTAACTTTAATAATTTTCAGCTTTATAATTTAGTTAATAATCCTGTAAGTAAAACATAATAAAATAAAGCATATTACGATTACATGAAGCTAATAGATGCAAAAATGACAACAATAAGAAACAATTAGGCAAGCTACCTGTTAACACAACTCAAGGGTACAAATGGGTTTCAAATGTTTCTTGGCATGGCATGTAAATGCACAGCCCCCCTTTGGCTTAACTTTGTTCTTGAAAAAGCCATAAACTCTTCATTAGAGGAGCCAGAAGACCTGACACATTTACATGGCTAACAATTGTCCTGTGGTACCCAGCGGAACTGAGGATAACAATGGAGAATGGCGAGGGTAAATGCTTCAAAGATCCCCAGCTGGCTAAAGACTTTATTCAGAAATATTTGAAACACAAACCATGACTGAGTGTGTCTAATGAACGCTACATCTGAATGCCGCACTTTCCATCACCAACTGATGGCCCTTAAGCAGGGGTCGCACTTGGTAGCCGACTACGGCATTGAATTCCACATGTTAGCTGCCAAGAGGGGTTGGAATGAGGTGGCACTACATGCCCTCTTCCAAAAAGGGCTCAATGGGTGGATGAAGGACGAACTGGCCACTAAAGAACTTTCCCCAACGCTCAAAGATCTCTATGATGTCTGCGCCAACGAGATCGAAAGCGTAAGGGAGAAGGACGTGGGAACACCCCATAGCCCACGTGGCATCTCCGCCTTGGCCCTAACCCCTGTCCTGGGCCAGCCAACCTCAGAGAGGAACCAATGCAACTGGGAGGCACCAACATCCCAGTTGCTAAGGTCTGGCAGCAGGGAAACAATTAGGTCCCTCATGCTCAGGGGTGGCATGTAGGGACCTACAGAAGACCCCAGCGATCTCAGGGCTACAGCTTAAGGCTCAGTTTTCTTGGGGTCGTCAGTCCCAAGCAATCCTGCCGGCCTTTGTGGATTATGGGGTCACTGGGTGCTTAATAGATGAGGAGATTACCCACCAATTGAAAATTCCAGTGGAGCAGCTAGACAGGCCCCTGCCCATCACTACCATCGACAGGCGGCCCCTAGGCTCGGAAATGATCACCCATCGCATGGTCCCTATCTAAATGCGGGTGGGCTCCCATGAGGAGGAGCTCACCTTATATGCAACCAGAGTACCCCATTGGCAATTAGTGTTGGGGTTTCCCTGGTTACAAAAACATAATCCCCACCTAGATTGGGCCACGTGGCCCGTGTATGCTTGGGGTCCACAGTGCAGGGGTCACTGTCTAGAGAGCCTGACGCCATCACAAACACCTCCCAATCCCACACCCTTCAGCCCCCCCGACCTAGCTGGGGTGCCTCAGGAGTATTGGGACCTTAAGGAGGTGTTCAGCAAAGAGAAGGCCCAGGGCCCCCCTCCAATGGAAATATGACTGCTCCATCTCAACAGCATGAACATTTAAGAACACCGATACCCTCTGCTGTTGATGTCATCTGCATTTGAGGCACTGCAGCAGGCCACCATATTTACTAAACTGGACTTGCACAAGTTAATGCCTTTCGTTTTTGTTAATGCCCCAGCCAACTTCCAACGGTTCGTTAATGAGGTGCTGGGTGAGGCCCTGAATCAGTATGCATATGTCTACCTCGACGATATACTGATCTACAGTCCCTCAGGGAACACATAGGGCATGTACGGTGGGTTCTCCAGTTATTGTTGGAATACCGAGTGTACATCAAGCTGGAGAAGTCAGAGTTCCATGTGTCCAGAATGTCCTATCTTGGATTCATAGTATCCAAGGGCTCTCTGCATATGGACCAGGCCAAGATTTAAGCAGTGCAGGACTGGCCGCATCCCACCTCCCTCTGGTTGGTCCAGTGATTCCTGGGCTTTGCCAACTTCTTCTGGCATTTTGTGCACAACTACAGCTCCGTAGTTGCACCTGTCACAGCACTAACCTGGAAGACCCCAGGCCCCTTTCACTAGACCACCGAAGCCCAATCGGCTTTCGAGGATGTGAAGAAGTGGCTTGCGTCTCCTCCCATTCTCCAGCTCTCTGACCCTGAGGGACCCTTTATCGTCGAGGTGGACATGCCGGAAATTGACATGGGTGCTGTAAAGACAAGCCCAGTGGGCATAATTCTTTACCCGCTTTGACTTTGTATTGTCATATTGTCATATGTCATATGTCATATGTATTGTCATATACAGAACACCAAGGCTGACGCACGCATCACGCATATGGGCAGCTCCAGAGTCTGAACCCAGGGCTGAACCCATCATTCCTGCCTCCTCGATTGTGGCACCTCTCCAGTGGGCTCTGGAGAACACAATTAAGGAGGCCCAAAGACCAGAGCCGAAACCAGATGGTCTCCCACCAAATAGGACCTATGTCCCATCTGTAGTCCGCAGGGAGGTATTGACCTGGGGACACTGTTCCCTGTTCTCTGGGCATCCAGGGGTGACAAGGACCATAGACTTTCTAAGAAGACGGTTTTGGTGGCCGAGCATGGAGAAGGATCTGCGGGCCTATATCCAGACCTGTGAAACGTGTGCCCAAGATAAAGCACCCAGGTCCAGGCCCCAGGGACTTCTCTGGCCATTATCTATACCCGCTCATCCATGGTCTCACATCGCCCTGGCAACACTGTTATCCTGGTCCTAGCTGACTGGTTCTCAAAGGCATGTAAATTTGTGGCGTTGCCCAAACTTCCCTCTGCTGCCGAGACAGCTCAGCTGCTGCGGCATGTGGCCCTAGTCCATGGCATGCCTAGCGAGTTGGTGTCTGTCAGAGGACCCCAATTTGTTAGCTGCCATTGGAAAGCCTTCTGCCATGGGACCTTCAGTGAGCCTAACCTCCGGCTTCCACCCAGAGTGCAATGGTCAGGTTGAGAGACTTAATCTGGATCTTGTCAGGACTCTGAGGTGCCTAATAGCTGGCAACCCTTACTCCTGGGTGGACCATCTGCCCTGTGTGGAGTATGCCCATAACACCTTATGGCACTCATCAGTGGGAATGTCCCCATTTGAGTGCCAGTTTGGGTTTACTCCACCCATGTTTCCAGAGCAGGAACAAGAGGTTGGGGTGCCTGGTGAGGTCTTGGTAGAAGGCCCGGGCCACCTTGTTGAAGACATCAAGGACCAGGTAACAGGTCACAGACTGCCAACAGAGACTGGTGCCACTGAAGGTGGAGTCCAAGAAGTTGGTGCCATGGTTTGTGGGTCCATTCAAGGTGGAGAGGCACATCAATCTGGTAATGTATCGCCTTGCACCTCCCACCTTCCTTAAGGGTCCACCCCACATTCCACGTTTCACACCTCCGGCCGTTCCTATGTGGAGAGACCGTCCCAGCAGCTGGCCGCCCTGCACCCCAGATGATCGATGTGGCTCCGGCGTATACAGTGCCGGGTCCTGGATAGCAGGGTACAGGGTAAGACCCAGAACCTGGTGGACTGGGAGGGGTACGGACCCGCAGAACATTCCAGGGTCCCGGCCCGCCACATCCTGGACCCGGAACTGGTTCGGGAGTTTTGTCGGGCTTGTACCCCTAAACCAGGGTTGTCGGGAGCCGCCCGTAAGGGGCGGGGCTACTGTAAGGGGTCGATCAGTTCCTGCCACGGCCGCCAAAGGGCACCAAAAACTCAACAAGGCAGTAAGGCAGGAGCCTGACAATCAGCTAAGATTGGCTTCACCTGGGAAACCCCCTATAAAAGACCGGAAGCTCCCGCAGCTCATTGTTGCACCCTCAACAGTGCAGACCGGTAAAGTCCCAACAAAAAAGAAGAATCCCAAAGAAAAGAGGATTAAAACATCCCAAAACAAAGAAAAAGCAAAGAGGAAAAGAGAGAACCATATTCTCTACACCTTGTTGTTTTTGTTACGTTTTGAAAGTCATTCCTTTGTTTGAAGCACGCTATTTCGGCGTGCCTTTTGTTTGCCGTTCCCAAGCTTTTCAGTGCATTTGTTCTCCCCTCCAGCTCAGCATTGGTCATGCGACACCCCTGGTGGCACAGCGATAACAACGCCAACCTCTCAACACAGAGATTGTGGGTTTGAATCTGTGTCAGGACTGCATAGCTGTCCATTGTTTTCCCTTCCCTCCTTTACTTTATACATTGTCATAAAAGCTTTTGCACCACAAATATCGCATTTTCACACCATAGTGGCGAGCACACAATCCCTTTTTTATTACTAGAACCTTTTACTTTTGGCTTTCCATCTCTGCACTTGCCTCTTATCTCAACCCATCCCATAACACTGCTGCAGTATTTTCTATTCGGTGCCTTATATAGTTCCGGTGGGGCTCAGTTTTTCAGTTTCAGAGGGTAAGCTTGGATGTATTCCAGTATGTGTTGGTGGGGAGTTTGCAGGCTCTAGTTTGGGGAGAGGCCAGCAGGGTTAGGGATAGTGAACTATATGTGTGTGTGTATATATGTTTTTAGTAATCAATTTACACTATAGTTATGATATTTACTAATTGGAATGTCAAAGGACTTAACCATCCAGTTTAACGGAATAAGGTGTTCTCACAACTATTAAACTTTTTTTTTCACAACTATTAAACTTTTTCAACTATTACTTTCTCCAGATCTTTGATTCTGGACTAAATGCTAAATTTCAGGGCACAGCCATTCTTATTTGTAGAGGGATACAATTTGTGCAATCTAAGGTCATTTCCGATAAAGATGGCCATTATATTATTGTCCAAGGACGTCTGTTTAATTTACCAGTGGTAAGAGACTTACCAGAGACTTAAATTGTGTTTTAGACCCCATTTTGGATTGCTCTAAAAATACAAATCGATCACTAAGTAAATCTGCTGTGACTATTAATATATTTCTTCATGCATATTGTTTGGTGGATGCATGGACATATAAAAATATAGACAATACTCTTTCTTTTCTGCTGCACATCCATCATACTCTAGGATAGAGTATGATTTTTTGTTGGACAGAAAACTTGATGTTGATGGGGCCTTGCAGCTGCAGAGCCTTCAAATCCCATATCAGTGCATTCCTTCTTCTTACTCCAGGTTACTCCATTAGTGGAGCAAGAAGCCTGTTCTGAAGATTTTTGTTTTTCTGCTGTTCCAGTTTGTTTCTTTTAAATTTTGTTCTTAAAGTACAAGTGATTTGATATGAATGGTTAACTGTAGAGAAACTTTTTTTTCAAATTTTATTTACAGTGATCCCAGGTGCTGTTACGGTGCCCTCTGGTGGCTGTTGCGGGATCTGACTGACCTCCTATAGGATCGCCAACAGCAGTGTAGGGGTACAGGCCCGAGAGAACTCCAAGATTAGTTCTGGGTCCAAAATGTGACGGGCCGGAACCTAGGAAAGTTCCTCAGGTCCGTACGCCTCACAGTCCACCAGGTACTGGGTCTTGCCCTGTACCCGGTGACTATCCAGGAGCCACCACACTGTGTAAGCCGGAACTCCATCAATTATCCAGGGACGGCAAGTGAGATGTGCAAAGAGGGGTGAATCTGTAAGGAAGGTGGGAGGCACAGGCGGTAAGTTACCTGATTAATGTGCTTCTCCACCCTGAACGGCCCCACGAACCATGGCGTCAACTTCTTAGACTTTACCTTTACTGGGAGGTTCTTGGAGGACAGCCATACAAGCTGGCCAGGCAGCCAGACTGGGCAACTTGTATGGCTGTCCTCCAAGAACCTTTCTCATTCTGTGCTGACTGGGCTATATGATGTTATGAAGTCAAAGTGGCTAAAGAATAACACCCACTGAGCTTGTCGGGCATTTAGCCGCTTGCTGTATATAGTCCAGGACAGGCCATGAAAGGGTGTGTAGCCCCCTCCAGCCAGTGACACAATTCCTCCCAAGCCAATTTAACGAGCAGAAACTCCTTGTCCCCTACATCATAATTCTGCCCGACTGCTGTTAGCCGATGGAAATAATATGTCCGGGGGGGAGCTTCTTGGCCGCACCTAGGCGCTGGGACGGGACTGCACCCACTCCAATTTCTGAAGCACGAAGGAGAGGAGATGCAAGCTGCGTCTTCACCTCCTTGAAGGCTGTTTGGGCCTTGGTCGTCCAGCAAAAAGGGCCTGGGGTCTTTCGGGTTAGGGCCATGACACGTACAACTAAAGAACTGTAGTTGTAGAAATTGGCAAAACCCAGCAATTGCTCGACCAACCGGAGGGAGGTAGGGTATGGCTAGTCCCACACCACTCAGATTTTGCCTGGGTCCATGTGTAGAGAGACCCTGGAGACTATGAATCCCAGAAAGGACACTCTGGATGCATAGAACTCTGACTTCTCCAGCTTAATGTATAGCCAATTCTTAAGGTAACATTCGCTGTACATACCCTATGTGTTCCCAGAGGGAACAGCTGTAGAACAGGATATCGTCGAGGTAGAAGTATGTGTACTGGTCCAGGGCCTCACGCAGCACCTCATTAATAAACCGCTGGAAGGTAGAGGCCAAAAGGCACTACCTTGAACTCGTAATACCCACTAGGTGTGATGAATGCCGTCTTCCATTCATCCTCCTGTCTGTTGTGGATCAGGTTATAGGTGTTTGAGATGGCGTCAGGTTCTCTAGATAGTGACCCTTGCACTGTGGACCCCAGGTATACATTGACCGCATGGCCCAATCCAAGCGAGGATTGTGTTTTTGTAACCAGTGGAACTCCAATACTAATTGTAACTGGGGTACCCTGGTTACATTTAAGGTGAGCTCCTCTTATTGGGAGCCCACTTGTAGCATGTTTGGGCCATGTGGTTAGTGATGGGTCCCGAGCCTAGGGGTCACGCCCGTCGATGGCAGTAACGGGCAGGGGCCTGTCTAACTGCTTCACCAGGATCCTCAATTGGCGTGTGAGGTCTTGATCAATGAAGCACCCAGCGGCCCCAGAATCCACAAAGGCTGGCAGGGTTGCTTGCGACTGACTGTCCCAAGACAACCAAGCCTTAAGCTGGAGTCCTGAGACCACTGGGGTCCTCTGTGGGTCCCTCCATGCCACTTCTGAGCATGAGGGATCTAATCATTTCCCTGCTGTCTTTTGTCCAAAACCCAGGCCTTAGCAACTGGGATGTTGGTGCCTCCCAGTTGCATCGGTCCCCTCTGGGGTTATCTAGCCCAGGACAGGGGTTAGGGCTGGGGCAGAAATGCCAAGTGTTCCGTGAGGTGCTCCCACATCCTTCTCTCTGATGGTCCCAGCAGTCTCGGCAGCCAATGTACGGAACTCGATGGCATAGTTGGCTGCTGAGCGCAACCCCTGCTTAGGGCCATTAATAGGGAAGAGGGGTGGGGTAAGGGAGGTGCAGGTGCTGTCATTGAGGCCTTGTCAAGTTCCACCTAGGAGGCTTACAGACTGACACCTTACATGAAAAGAGACTATTTTGCCTTGGACCTAACTGTAACTCTGTGCCATAACTGGATTTCTAAACATACACTTTAGGTCAAATGGTTAATTTAAAGTTATGTAAAACATTGTCAATGACTTACACATGTTTGATGTTAGCTCTACTGTCTGCTTCTGCACCTTCATCCTCCTCTCTTTTTGCCACTGTCTCCTTTATCTTCTCCAGCAGCCCAGTGACCTGAGTGTGATTACTCCTGTTCTTATTGTTGAGAATATGATACCTGTTCCCACATTTCTGAAGTAGCCACTGGAGATCCTTCCCTTCACTTTCAATGTGCTGCTCTATGGGTGTGTCTCCACAGGTGAGCAGCACTATAGTGTGACTCCACACTGTGTCAGTTTGAAGTTTCAGATATCCTTCTAATTTGTTTCTGCGATTCTCTTTGAAAACACTGTCCACATGCATGACCAGTAGTACAGCATGAGGTCCTGGAGAAAAGAGGGACACACTGAGTACAATCTCCTGTTTCAGTAACTCAGTGCTCTCCTCTACAGGTTTATTTCTCCACCATCCTGGAGCTTCAACCACAGTGATGTGTCTCTCTGCTACTTCTCTCTGTCTCTTCACACACTGAGCAGTTCTCTTTAACTCAAACTCTTCTCTGTTCAGGATGGTGTTTCCTGTTGAACTCTTCCCAACATCTCTGCATCCCAGCAGCACACAATCCTCAGGTCTGAAAGACGGAGTGAGTCACCTATAAGAGAAACATATTCACAGAAATGAGCCATAATTTAATTACAATGGGTGTTATTAGTGAAATAAGTAAAAATTTGTTTTCCAAAAAACAACACTGAATGTACGAAAATAACTCAAATTATGATAATTCAGATGAGTGTTAGGGTCCAAAATTGAACCTGGGCTGCTAGTGCTGCTCTAGCACTCTATAGTGTAAAAGGGCCTGAAAGAATGCACCATATAAAGAAGTTTCCAGGTGGAAAAATAAACATAAATTGTAAACCCTATTTCTCAGAAATCAAAAAAAAGACCTAAGAAACAAACAACTTTTCCAACAGAGATAAAACCAAAAGAGGAGAAGAGGGTTCCCTCTTCTTCTTCTTTTATTTTTCTTTACCATGGGGTTAAAAAAACTCAAATAGTGAGGGGGGAGTGTGAATTTTTGTCTTTATGGCTAAATTAAGTTAATTAATTTACTCAACAGTTTTAAATCCACATAAAGTAAAACAAAATTTATTTTCAATCTTGGCTTTAAAATTATATCATGATATATATTTTTATGGAAATAAAAATCGGACTAAATCCTTGAACTTTTCACCTAGTAAAACAAAACAACCTTCCCTATCCTTTTATCTGATTGGATCATATGTGCCTTGTTATAAGAGAGTACAATGCAATACTACAGAGTTTTTACAGCAAACTTGGTTATGGTTCAGTGGCAGATTCTGGAAATGTATTTCAAAAAGCAAACTCCAGGCTTCATAGCTAACATTACTTAGCAAAAATATTAGACACTGTTAGCTAAGTGCAAATGTGTGACTTTGAGTACATTTAGCAGGAAGGGTACAACTGCAAAGCCACAGTTTCAGTGTTTTGTGGGTAAACCCCAAAAAAATACTTCATATGGTTACAAGTAGTAGAATTAGTTTTACATTACAAATTACTCTGATAAAACACTTAACATTTACACTTACACTTAAGACAGTGTAACGTAACACTGGTATAACTACATCTTTTGTCAAAATAAATTTCAGTTATAATAATTGTTTGAGATTCAAAAACAACAAACGAAAAAAGTCATATATCAGCACATTTGTCAAAATGCACTGTCATTTAAAGTCTTTTTTTAAACATAAAAGACACAGAAGATGCAGCCTCTGTTTATGTATAAATACCTTAAATGACAGAACAGAATTTCAATTAAGCTGAGAAACACTTGGGTATAATTTTGAGCCAATATCAGAAAGTGCTGGAGGGAATATCAGAAAGAATAAAACAACAAATCTGATTCAATCAGTCCATCAGTCCTTACAGTAAGAGTTTGCAGGGTCATTATTCAATACCTACATAGTGAGCTAAATAGGGAATAGGGAGCTATTTGCAATTCAAATAAAGTGATCATCAAATAAAAGGATATCTGTGGTGTGGTTGAGCTAGAGAAATGGGCTGTATAAACACGTAGCTAATCAATACTGATTTAAACCTGTTGAAATATCCTACCATAGAGCATATTTATTGCTTTACACAAATAGGATTATTACTCATAAACTATGAGGCTGAAAGCAGCTTCTTTTTATTTTCCCTTTCCACCTTAAATGGTGCAGCAGTTATTATAGTGGGGGCCAGAATGCAACCGTAGCACCATTAAAGGTGGAACTGGAAAATCTGAACAAAAAGCTAGCAAATGTCCTTGATTGGAAAATGTTACCAGCATTAATGTCAAAAACAAAGAACTTGGCATGACACATGCAGAGCTAAAATCAGATTGGATTTATTAACAGAGTTAGCAATTAAACATCACAGAGACAAACCTCATAGTCAATTACAACACACAGACCAAAGAATTCTGACAAACTTAAGAGAACCTCATAGCTTCTTTTGGTAGAAATAGTTACTAAATTGGTGTGTTAAAATATGTAAAATTGTTAACTGTGTATCCACTGTGATCTCTCCTTCCCCCTTCTCTTTTTCTTTAGAGACATGAGCCAAATTTCTTTGATAATTGTTAAGATTCATTAATCTTTCGAGAATTGTAGTTTTCATAAACAAACAAACAAGTTTCTTTGTTATCATTCTAAGTGTTTGAATTGTTAGAACATATAAGTGTGCTAAAAGTTTTCTTAGTTAGCAAACTTAAAATTCTGTAAGTCTACCAAAGCATGTCCAGCAGCTCAGATTAACCCAGTGAAAAGTGTTGTCCAGATCCGAGAGTGTTATTAAGGTTCCTGTTGTTCTCCCTTTTAATAAATGTTTATCTAAATCAACCTCCTTTTTATATAAGTTAGTCTTGGTGTGTTTTCAATATTATTACCAGAATAGATTCTACCGAATTTACCTGCTCAATCACAATGTTAATATCCCATCTAATAGGGGCTAGGAACATCTTTGGGTCCAGAAAATGTGTAGAGTTACAATCCTCATTGGATTCAACCTTAAACAATTGTGACAAAGCATCAGCTTTGGTGTTGTGTGCCCCTGGACGATGAGTAATCTGAAAATCAAAACGAGAGAAAAACGACCAACGGGCCTGACAAGAATTAAGTCTTTTTGCTGAACGCAGATGCTCTAAATTATTGTGATCTGTTAGTACAAGAAAGGGGCGTCGAGCACCCTCTAGCCAGTGGCGCCATTCCTCAAAAGCCAGCTTAACTGCTAGGAGTTTCGTATGACCAATACCATATTTCACAGGGGATAATTTGTGTAAGAAATAAGCAATCAGTTTCAGTTTTGGAGGTTCACCACTGCATTGCAAAAGAACAGCACCCACTCTCACATTGGAGCCATTAACCTCCACAATACTATAGGTGCAGTGGTGACTCTTGGCATTCCCCTTAATTAGGGAAGTTAGAGGAGCGGCCACCGAACTATAAATTTTAATAAAGCACATGTAGAAGTTTGCAAACCCTAAATATTTCTGAAAACTGCAGATATACTGGGGAATAGGCCAATTTGTCACAGCATCTACCTTTCTATCATCCATAACAACCCCACCAGGAATAATCATGTAACCTAGAAAAGAGGTTGAACCCATATGAAATTCACATTTCTCACCCTTAAAATATAACTGATTGTCCAAAAGGCGAGACAGGACCTTATGTATGTGTTGGACATGAGTAAGTAAGTCAGGTGAATAAATCAATATGGCATCAATGTAAGCGATAACATATCCCTGAGGACACCATTAATAAATGCGTGGAAGACAGATGGAGCATAACCAGGTATTTTTAGTAACCTCTTGTGGTGAGATAGGCAGTCTTCCATTCATCATGCTCTCGGATCCAAACAAGATTGTAAGCACTGCGAAGATCCAATTTCTTAAACACCGTGGCTCCTCTGAGCTGTCCCAGAGCAACAGGTACTAATGACAATGGGTAAGGATATGACTTGGTAATAGTCATGAGTCTTTAACCAGGGGAGTCCAAGGATTACAGCGAATTCTGAAGATTCTAACACAAAGAAACTACTCTCCTCCAAATTAAGAGCTCTAACGTCAATGGAAATAGGTACAGTGGTTTGTGAGGTTATCCCTTGGCCAACGGGTTCCTCATCTACAGCAGGGATTTCTTAAGTGGGACAATGGGTATTTAAAGCTGTTTGGCCACACCTGATTAAAAAAGTTTCCTTTAGCTCCAGAATCGATCAAGCATGGAAATATACCAGAGAATCCTTGATAACGAAGGATGACAGGTATGGGTATGGGCAAATACCTTGTGACCATATGAACTATGGAATTACTCATCCTGTTGATTTGTGGGGTGAATTCCATGTGTTCTTGTGTAGCTGGTAACAGAGGTCTTTGTGGACGGATTTGACAGTTCCAAATAACATGTCCAGAATCACCACAGTACAGGCACAGACCACAGTGAAGTCGGCGATTCCTCTCCTCAGTAGACAGATGTGATGTATCGACTTGCATGGGCACCTCTGTAGTGTGGTTGACGTAGGCTCTGGAAGCTGGGAAAATACGTGGATCTGGTGCGAAGGCCTGCTGAAGGTGGGTGTGATGGGAGACTGTAGATCAGTGTGGAGACAACACTGCTCCCTGCTTGAGCTGATCCAGTCAGATGGTTAGAGAAATGAGGTCCTCCAATGATAGACCCTCATCATGGCTGGCCAGCTCCTTGAGAATTTCCTGGTTGAGTCCATTATGGAAAACAATGATCCTAGCAGGTTCATTGCATCCACTGCCAGCAGCTAGTGTGCAGAATTCCAAAGAGTAATCCATTACAGATCGAATCCCCTTGCCTAACTGAACCAGTAATTCCCCAGATGATCATCCCTCATTGGGATAATCTAACACACATCTAAAGTCCTGAAGAAAAGTCCTGTGTTCATAAGTTCTCCAAACAGCAGTAGCCCAATCCAGAGCTTTACCAGTGAGACAAGAAATGACAAAGGAGATACAAGATTTGTCAGAACTGGGAGGAAAGTTAAAAAAATCAATAGAGCACTGGAAAAAAAACTCGACATTGATTTGGAGCTCCGTCAAACTTATCTGGTTTCCTTACCAGATAAATAAATAAATAAATAAACCAGTCAGCGAGGTAGAAGGAGTGATTGGTTCAGACTCTGTAGCAGACGAGATATTAGCTTTGCAGACGCTCCCATTTGTGTATTCGTTTTTTCTTTTTAACTATAGTTTTATCTTAATAATATTTATTTATTTATACTAGGTAACTTAGTGAAGCTGCACCCTCTCGAATCATGCTAGCAGAGAGAGTTTTGGTCAGTTTGTTCGCTGTGAAAGTTCTACTTTCACTCTCCTGGTGCACCGTGGCGCGGCAGCATGGTCCCTTTTTTTACACTCAGGATCAGCTGATCACGCTGGCTAATAAGATGGACGAGCTAACAGCGTTAGCCATGAGTCAGAAGGAGTACCGGCAGTGTAGTTTAAAGTGTTTTTCGGAGACATGGCTACACCAGAATATTCCAGATGATAACGTTTCAATTGCTGGCTTTCAGACTGTTCGGGCGACCGGGACTGCACCGAGAGCGGTAAGCGGAAAGGGGGAGGGCTGGCTGCGTTAGTTAACAACCGCTGGTGCTCTCCTGGTCACATTACTATCAAGGTTGGTCAATTACCAACGTCGGCGTGTGACGTCATTTACTCCACCATAGCGCGTCTCCAAACTCAACAACCGACTGCCTTCATTGCCATATCAGGTGACTTCAACCACATCACTATGGCCAGGACATTACCAAACTTCACTCAGTATGTGGACTGTCCCACCAGAGAGGAGAGAACACTGGACCTGCTGTATGCTAATGTTAAGGATGCATACAGCTGCTCCCCCTCCCCCTTCTGGGTGGATCTGATCATAACTTAGTCAGCCTTAGCTCAAAGTATGTGCCTCAGGTGAAGAGTCAGCCTGTGACTATGAGGACAGTCAGGAGATGGTCAGAAGGGGACTTCTAAAGTGCTGCAGGACTGCTTTGGGACTTCAGACTGGACAGCATCCTATGAGTCTCATGGAGAGGACATTGACGGGCTCACAGAGTGCATCACAGACTACATCAATTTCTGCGTGGACTCCACTGTCCCAACCAGGACTGTTAAATGTTACCCAAACAACAAGCCATGGGTAACAAAAGACAATAAAGCCCTCCTCAACAAGAAGAAGAGGGTTTTCAGAGCTGGAGACCAGGAGGAGGTGAGAACAATTCAGATATACAGATATAGGAGGAAGGATGTATGGAGTGGTATGAGGACCATCACTGGCTTCAGGTCCAGTAACAACAGGGGAGTAGAGGGCAGTGTGGACAGGGCCAACGAGTTAAATTTGTTTTTCAACAGATTTGACACTGCAAGCCCTGGATCAGCTCCGGCCTATGGTCCAGCCACTTCTAGACCCCCTCCAGTTCGCCTACCAGCCTCGTCTGGGAGTGGAGGATGCCATCATCTACCTGCTGAACCGAGTCTACGCTCACCTGGATAAGCCAGGCAGCACTGTGAGGATCATGTTTTTTGACTTCTCCAGTGTATTTAACATCATTCAGCCTGCTCTTCTGGGTGACAAGCTGAACGTGATGCAGGTAGACGCCGCCCTGGATTGTGTCCTGGATTGTTGACCTGACAGGCAGACCACAGTATGTACGTCTGCAGCACTGTGTGTCAGACAGAGTGGTCAGCAACACTGGAGCCCCACAGGGAACTGTCCTCTCTCCCTTCCTCTTCACCCTCTACACCACTGATTTCAACTACTGCCACCTTCAGAAGTTCTCTGATGACTCTGCACTTGTTGAAAGTATCAGCAGGGGTGATGAGGATGAGTACAGGGTGACGGTGAACGACTTTGTTGCGTGGTGTGAGCTGAACCATCTACAGCTCAACATGACAAAGACAAAGGAGCTGGTGGTGGACCTGAGGAGGGACAAAACGCAGGTGAACCCTGTTTCCATCAGGGGGGTCAGTGTGGACACTGTGGAGGACTATAAATATCTGGGCCTCTATAAGAAGGGCCAAAGTCGTCTTTATTTTCTGAGGCGTCTGAGGTCCTTCAACATCTGCAGGACTATGAGGATCTTTTATGAGTCTGTAGTGGCCAGTGCCATCCTATACGCTGTTGCATGCTGGGGCAGCAGGCTGAGGGTGACAGATGGCAACAGACATAATAAACTGATCCGCAGAGCCAGTGATGTTGTAGGTGTGGAGCTGGACTCGCTGACAGCAGTGTCTGAGAGGAGGAAGCTGTCTAAGCTGCAGGCCGCAAAAACTGCAATTTCCCCCTGGGATTAATAAAGTATTTCTGATTCTGATTCTGAGAATGGAGAGTTTCTCCATCTCCTTTCAGGAGCTAAGACTTTTCTGGTTTTGGAGATGCCGCTCTGTGCTCAATAAAGCACAAAACAAATGAGCTGAATGTCTTTACATGCAAAAACAAGTAGAAAGGATACTGTCCATTTTGGAAAAGTAAATGTAGCATGAAAAGCTTCATCACTTCATCACAAAAGCTAAAACATCATCTCTTCTAAATTAAACTTTATGTTTGCATCTCATTGAGTTGCTTTTGGAGATTCTGGTTTTTTAGGCATTGGTGAAAAAGAAAACAGCTGCTTCATCATTATGATTGTCATCATGCCAACAGAAGACGTGACCATGATAAAGGTGGTTTTCTAAGCTAGTTCATTAGTTAGTTTATGAACCAGATTTATAAGCCAGTTTCTAGGCTTGTTTCAAAATAGTTTTTAAGCTGGTTTTCTAAGCTAGTTTTCAAAGGCATTTTTCTACAATTATTTTCTAAGCAAATTTTCTAAGATGGTTCTCTAACGCGGTTTTCTAAGGTGGTTTTCAAAGCTTGTTTCTAAATACTTAAGCCAATTTTGAAGCTAGTTTTCCAAGCTAGTTTCTAAGCTACTTTTTTAAGGTAGTTTCTAAGCTCGTTTCTCAGCTGGTCGTCTAAGATGGGTTTCTAAGCTAGTTTTCTGAGGTGGATTTTAAGCCATTTTTCTTAGCTAGTTTCTGAGCTAGTTTTCAAAATCAGTTTTCTAAGCTAGTTTCTAAGCTGGGCTTCTATGCCAGTTTCCTAAGCTTTTTTTTCTAAGATATTTTATTGAGCTGTTTTTCTATGACAGCTTCTTAGCTAGTTTTCTAAGATAGACAACGTTACTTGGAGCCTTAACTTGGAGCTAGTGTACTTGGTGACAGCCTTTGTGCCCTCAGACACAGAGTGCTTTGCCAGCTCACCACAAAGGATCATGCAAACAGTCGTTTGGATCTGGAGATGATAGTGGACCATTTGTTGTAATGAGCTAAGCAAGAAGACACATCGACTGTACGCTCAAAGATGTTGTTTACAAAGGAGTTCCAATTGAATGATTGGACGAGATTCTGCTGTCAGGGTGGACCTGCTGCAGTATTTTGTACACATAGATAGCATAGCTCTCCTTCCTGGACTTTATGCGCTTCTGCCCTGTTTACTCTCTCTGTATATCACAAGCAGTCTAAACAAAAACATAATAATAATTATTTATTATTATTATTATTATTATTATTATTATTATTATTATGTGAAATGATAGTTATTTCAAACAAATTTGGGGACCATCAAGCTACTTGCTCATGTAGATCTTTTTCATGTAGGCTGCTTTACCATAGACAGGATAAGCATAAGAAAGGATAAGGGAGGAAGAGTAATTACTACAGACTTGGTCATATGGAACTACCTTTTGGTGCACATGCGGAGGGCTCTTGGGTTTTAGAGTTGTTCAAGTGTAGTGTTTAACCTCTGAAACCATACAGGGTACACCACATCCATGGCAGTGATGGTCTTCCTATTGGTGTGCTCGATGTAGGTGACGCCGTCCCTAATCACGTTCTCCAGGAACACCTTCAGCATGCTGCGGGCCTCTGCTTGTAGATCAGGCCCGAAATATGCTTGATGCCGCCACACCGAGGTATAGATGAGAAGAGAATCAATGAGGCAACACAGTGCCAAGCACACCTGTTATGCTCCTCTACAGGACCTAGTTCAACTGAGGCACAGGAGGCAGAGCCACTCACAATAGCTAGTACAGAGACTGCTGAGAAAACACCATGCACATGAGTTGTGCCAGCTGCAACGCATGTACTGCCATAAAATAACCTACACTCATTTAATGAAAACTATTAGAACTGTCATTTTCATTGGTTGTGCTGGAAATAGACAGCCTTGTAAAGGTAAATGATTGACCATAGAACCAAAGAAATCGGTTCAGAAATGAAATCCTTCAAAATGCAACATGATACACTGATCAGACAAAATGTATAAAACCACCTGCACCACCTGTAGCTCTGTAATTACAGACTATAGTCCATCTGTTTCTCTGTATGTTTTGTTATCCCAGGTTTACCTCGTTCTTCAATAGTCAGGACGCCTCAGGTAATCATAGAGCTAACAGTATTATTTAGGTCCCGAGTCATTCTCAGTACTGCAGTGGCGGTGCAGTGATATTGTGTGTTGTGCTGTAGTTTTAAAACCTGCTGTTTCACTTAAGCACACTGTACACAAATACAGCGGGCCAGCTGGATGTTCTTGGGCATAATGGTTTATTATTGATAGAAGAGGCTTGGTTATTCCTGGCAGAATTTCTATAATTGGATCCAGTACACAAGTAGATGGTTTTCAGGAGGAAATAATTTAATTGTCTGTTGAAGTAGGGTGAAGGATTCCAATCTCTCTGAATTAAATAGAACAAAAAGTATCCTCCAGGAATTTGGTTAGAATATCTCATTCAGTAGGTTCAGATGGACAGCTGATAGAAACTGACAGATCAGGGAGGTTAGCGAAAAAGCTACTAGGTGTAGAGGATGTTGTAATATGCTTAACACAATACCATCTGGATGAACAAATACTATGACTAAATATCAGAGAATTTGATTTCTGCAATTGCTTCCAATTCCAGTAATACAGATACAGATAAAGTAGATTCTTAATTTAAATAATTCCATTAACCTTTTGTCACTATTTTTCCAGCAAGGGATTCTATCAGAGATGTGAGAAATGTGTTTTAAAAGTAACAGTAAGTCCAGACACTGATACTGTTTCTTAAAATTTGTCTTTTTTTTTACACCATTCTAAGACTGATTGCTGAACCTCTAATGCATAGCAGTTTTACTACAATGAATTGTGAATATTGTAACAGATGCAATATCAAAGTCAAAAGGAGTTGCAAAAGGTGATTAAGGGGCTATTCGTGAAAAAAACAACAACTCTACAGACAAGTTTATGTCATACACTTACACATCTGCATGTTAAGTCACATATTGCTGTAAATCTCACCACAGGCAATGAATCAATAAATTAATGTTGTGTTTTACAAAGATACATACGGGATATGTCAAACCTTTCACCACATAATCTGTTATTTTGCCTGTTTCCTATGTTCCTAATTTAGAAATACAGATTCAGATGGCATGGACTGATGAATACACTTTCATAGTTCGTGCATTGTGGTGTTTGTGCATTTTTATTGCACTTTTTATTGTATTTGTTTTACATATTGGGAAAAATAAAAGAATAAAGCTACAAAAAGTGTCATATTTTTGCATCGGCCACATTTTTATATATATATATATATATATATATATATATATATATATATATATTTTTTTTTTTTTTTTTTTTTTTTTCCAATATATTCCAGTATTCTAAATTCAGTAAAGAAACAGTAACCATGCATTAGAAGTGAACAGTGTGTATTTATTTTCACTTTAGGGCACCCAAATTTTGCATACTACTGTATATGGTATAGATACAGGGTGGCACAAGTTTTCCATATAGAGGCCAGTGGATGCATTACCTGTGTGTTTGTGTTACAGAGACAAATTGATCTAAATTACTGTACTCTATTAAAAGCTTATTTTCCCTAATATTGATTTTCTTTTGTTTTTCATTCATAAAAATTGCTGTCTCCAAACAAAAATAGAGCAGTACGAATGGTACATTTATTTTATGTTCTGTGTAACTAAAAAGGCAGAGTTGCAATTCATTTATATGATATTACTTTTAATCTTGTAGAGTTGTTATTTGTCAGATTCATAGTACAATCACTGGGTCATCTATATCAGTGATCTTCTAGGACCACTTAGTCTAAAACACTATTGGAGCTAGTTAAGTTAGGTAATTAGGTTGAGGTTGGGTTAAGTGATTTGTCAGCATTTGACTGGCCAATTGCTACAGGATAAAATATCTGTGTTTATTTTGCCAAATTCCCCAGATTCATAGCCCAACTGAATATTCATGTTTGTGTCATGGGACGGGACATACTGAAAATAACAACCAAACAGCCATCTCTTTTATTGTGTTTTATTTTGTTTGTTTAGCATAAAACTAATTGGAACTGAACTGATGTTACTGAGGAAGCTCTGGGTTCAGCCAATTACAGAAGACCAATTTAATAGCAATTTTTAATAGCAAATTTGAGACTATTAGACAAAAAGCTCAACCTATACCAGTAACCTATCTATCATCTGGTTTGGCTGAGACAGCACAAAATATGGTTATAGAAGAAAGTCTAGAAACATTTTGCCCACTTTAACAGTCAGAACTAGAAAAACTTTTCTCCAAATTCTGCAACATGCACACTTGACATGATTCCAACAAGCAGTTATTAAACCTCTGATAAAGAAACAAAATCTCGACCCCAGCAAACTGTCCAGCTATAGACCTATTTCAAACTCACCATTTATTTCTAAGATTTTAGACATTAAAAAAATACTAAATTTAAGGCGGCATGGATCATTAAACATTACACACACACTCACACACGCACACACTAAGACACACTAAGGCACAGTGCTTTTAAGGTGGAATTCCAATTAAGGTGGTATGAAATTTAAGGTGGCATGAATCATTAAACAGTACACACACACATTAAGACACAGCGATAACAGCAGGAACAGTGCTTTTAAGGTGGAATTCCAGTTAAGGTAGTACAAAATGTAAGGTGGCATGAATCATTAAACAGTACACACACACACACACACTAAGACACAGCAATAACAGGAACAGTGATTTCAAGGTGGAAGTCGAGTTGAGTTGGTAGGAAATTTAAGGTGGCAAGGATCATTAAACAGTACAGAGGATGGCATGGATTTTTAAGGTAACAGTTTATTTAGCAGTTTGTTTAAGGTGTCAGGGAATTTAAGGTGGGAGACCAGTTAAGGTGGCAGTAAATTTAATGTGGTAGTGCATTTAAGGTGGCATGGATTTTTAAGTTGGCAGTTAATTGAAGGTGTTAAGAAATTTAAGGTAGAAATTTATTTAAGGGGCAGGGAATTGCAGGGGTTATGGAATTTAAGGTGGTAGTTAGAGAAAGGTGTTTAAACAAAACTTTCATCATTATCTGCATGCTTTTTCAAGCCAAATTAAAGTTCACTGACGAACTTTCCCTTTCTTTAAACTCTGAAATAGTTTAAACGCTAATTAAGAAATGTTTCTTAATTTCAGTTTTGAAAAAGGCAGGAGTCAGAAAATAAGAGCTCATTTTATAAAAACTTGAATCATTCAAATTCAGATGTTTTTGTCTCTGTCACAGTGAATGTCATGTGGAAGTGCAAGTAACAGAATATTTAGCTGAATATGAATGTATGTGGTGATGTGTATGTGTGTTTGTTTGTTCAAGCTGGTGTGTGTACATATGATAATTTTATCATGTACAGTGCTACAGTGTTTAAGTGTTACAGATTTTTCATCCTATCTCAGAGCTGGAAAAAACTCATGCTACTGTTTTGCATATCATGCAGCTGCCAGGCATTTGTTAATCATATGATAGGGGATTTTTGTATCTTAGTTTAGAACAGTAATGCTGTTTTGCTTTGATAAAAAATTAATTTTTAGCCATTTTACTTTTGTGGTGTTTTACAGTTTAAGGACAAATTATATTGTAATCCATTTTAAACCAGTGTTGAAACTTGCCAATGTTAACATTTGTTTACACTAGAAAAAAAACACAAATTTTATTGGACTGGGCCATATGATAATGTATATACTAGCTAATTATGTTAGCGAACATATTTTGTTGGCTTCTTGTTAAACAATTCTATTCCACCGCAGACTGTAACTGTTCTGAACAGCTGGAGAAAAAGCAGTATGAAAAATAAATACAGAAAAGAACTTTATGCAAACAAACTTTAGAATCAATAGTTAGTTCATTATGCTGAATATTTTAAGAACTACAACAGGACAAAATAATATGCGGCCAATTCAGTTTTCGTCAGATAGTAGGTCAAATACTATGTGCCAGTACATGCAGAGATATGTATTTGTGGAAGTACATGTAATTATACATTCAGTTTCTCAGCTAGAGGTATTTCCATTTCAAAGTAATAGACACTGGATGCTAGAACAGGTTGGAGAGCTAAACAAACATGTTCTGACAGAAGAAACAGACTGACTAGACAAGTAGCAGAAACAGCACAAGGAGGTGAGAGCTGGCATATATGGCTTCCTACAAGTTTAGACTGGTTAGGACATGCCCTTAAGATGCGTATTCCTATATGTGCCTGTGTGCCCTTACATTGACAGCAGTTCAACACTAAGATCAACATACATTGAGGCGATTCATTTTCTACTGTCTGCAAACATAGTATCAATCATGTTTTTTCAGTGATCACAGTATATTTGGAAAGTGGTCCAAATATACATACCCCATACATATTTAAACATGCCAAGCTGAATCTGAAAACCCCTGTGCTATCAGACTCTTTCTTATGTCTTGCGGCTGCATTTCTTTAGTTCTGAGGGTGGATGATGACCCCATGCCCCCACAGTTAGCATCTATAACTAAAGTAATCATATAATGTTCTTAAAATAAGGAAATGTTCGATATACTGACTAGATTTAAGATAATTTCAGTTTTCCATTTTGCCTCAGTCCATTTTAAATGAGCTTTGGCCCAGAGAAGATGACCGTGTTTCTGGGTCGTCTGCCACTTTAACTAGCATTTGTAGATTGCATAGCGAACTTTATTCACAGAAAATTATTTTTGGAAGTGTTTCTGAGCCCAGCAGTGATTTCCAGTACAGAATCATATCTGTTTTTAATGTAGTGCTACCTGAGGTCTCGAAAATCACAAACATCTAATATTGACCATCAGTATCGTCCCTTGCAATCAGGGATTTCTCCAGTCTTTTAATGATAAAATGTACTAATGAAGGCACAATTTCATGATGAGGAATTTTTTTTCTGAAATTGTTCCACGGTTTTTCACAGACTAGTAAACCTCTGCCCATTTTTGCTTCTGAGAAACTCTGCTTCTCTAGAATGCTCTTTTTATATCTAGTCATGTGACCTAATGGTAAATTTCTCCTCCAGTATTTTTTTATTAGTACCACTTACTTTACCAGACTTTTTGTCCCGACGACCTAATATTTTTCATGAAATGTTAAAATGTCTCACTTTCAACATCTAATATGTGTTCTATCTTCTATTGTGAATTAAATGTGGGTTTATGTGATTTGCAAATTATTGCATAAAAATTTTATTTATATTTTCCACAGTGTACTAACTTTTTTGGAATTGTTGTTGTAAATGAATAGTGAGTGGGATTAAAATACATATTTTAATTAACAAAAGCACCATCACACGCAAAAGGATCATTGTTATCAAAAGAACCCAGGTAAATTAACTGTTTATGTTTACGCAATCACTCACTGTTCTTCATGCAAACCAAATTTGTTTGGATTGAAAGGATCCGACACCAGATTCAGCATTTTCTCGTTTTTTGTTCAGTACAAACTTCAGAATAATGCTTAAACTAACCAGAGTTTACTAAAAAAAATTGAAACCAAGTAAGCTGGAACAAAAGCACCAGTTCACACAAACAGAATTTGCAGTCAGATAAAGTTTAGCATTATCAACATACATTTTTTTACGTGTATCTTTTTCTATATTCCACAAACATGATGGGCTTTTAGATGGACACTTCAGAAATGTCTAATACAAATGGCAAAAATAATGTCCAAATATTTTTTTCTTTACCGCTCTGTCTGTGTACGGAAAACTAAAGCACACAAATGAGTTTCTCCTCCAGCCTTGTTTTTTCAAACAAGACCAGATCAGACATGTTTTTAACTATAACAATGCATTTCTTCATGTTCCGCTTTTTTACCAACGAGGATTGCAGTGCATTGTGAAAGAACATGGTCTTTAGGGGCTGGTGATTTAATAAGGTTTTTAATCTAGTGTGTCCTGGTCTTGCATGTTTAGTGTTTCCTTTACTCTACACACAGTTCACCACAGTAAATTAGTTCACTAGTTCTTTAATACATGTGTTGAAATATGCAGGTCAGTTCTACTCCTGGACCAGGACTGAGAACCAAAGTTTAAATCTTTCTGATTTCAAAACACACAAGAAACAGCATAGATCTCAAACCAGATCTCAAAATCATCTAAAAAACATGAGAAATATTTCTCTGTTCGTTATCAAGTTTTGCCTGAACATATTCACATTGCTTATTCACAGCTCGCTGTATGCTAAGTAACAGTACCAGACTAATTATTGACTTATTGAATTAAATACATGTCTTAATGGTGATAAAGTTAATATTTTCCTTTTGTACTGCTTGATGTCAGGAATAAGAGACTGCATGCAAAAGCAGAAGGAATGAAAGAATTTACAACCTGAAAACGATTAGGCTGCAGTCAAAGTGTCATACTAGAAATGCAGCATAATAGCATATTATATAGTATGTCAAAGATAGTACACTGCCATTAGAAGCCTATTAATTAGGGCAGCATGTGTAGTATAGTAGTATGTGGTTATGTACTTTTGGATGCAGCTTTAGTAAAGGTTTATTTAAAGGGAGAGTGGAATGAGCTTCAAATGTAAAAGGAAAGAGTCTGAAGATGGGTGGAGCTGTAATCAGTAAAATAAAAAAATGTAAAATGGTAACACTACCTATGAATTCTGTATTCTTAATGCATTATAAATGTAATACATAATACCTTGTAATGCACGCATATATTTTTACGATGGCTCTTGAGTAGTTAAATTACATGCCTAATGCTCAGTAAATTCATAACCGATTCTAAAAATTCATAGGAACATTATAGACACTGTTATACAGCGTTTAAATCTGGTCATCAAAAGCTTAAAGTGAAGTGATAATTACATCTAACTGTTAATACAGGACTTATAAAAGTGAGCACAACAGCCTAAACCCATTGCTAATGTCAGCTATATTACTAAATAAGGCAGCTTTAGCTACAGTTGTTTGTCTACTGGCCAACACAAAGCAGCTCTCTGTGCTGAGCCAGCTAGTCTAGCATTACACTGTCCAGTTTCCAGTTAGCTAAAATATAAATATAAAATGCACTATATATATAAGTGCTTGTTCTGAAAAAAAAAACAAAACTATTAAACATTGAAGCAGCGGCTCTGCTCTGGTTCTCTCACACTTAGTGCGTAGTGTCATAGTGCGTTATATATCTCTTATAGGTAGATGTTATATTGCGTTATGAAACCTAACATTATAAAGTTATATACTTCTAGGTGTTTTCCATGTCACTATAACTACTTACAGGCAAGCATACAAACTAAGGACAGGCCTTGTAAAGTGTTACATATGGCATATAACACCTTGTGAATGCATTTATAATGCATTATAAATACAGGATCCACAGGAAATGTTTTAGATTTTTTTCAGTTTTTTTCTGGTACAAATTCACCAAATCACAGAAATGTACACAGCTGGCCCTGACCTCCCTGGGGTCCAAACGAAAATATGTAAAACAGTACTCCTACCTGACCCGTGAGCCATGTAAACCATTTGCAACTACCGCCCAGTCACACCTCACACCCCAGTGCTCCCACTACAATACCACCAACTCAAAACAAGTAGATCTATAGTACTGGCTGAGGCTGGATGTGGATCAACTGAGTCTTTGCTTGTACTGGCTAATGATCAAGTATCCCTTCGACTGACTAACTTAAACATATTATACAAATATAGAGATATTATTATTATTATTATTATTATTATTATTATTATTATTATTATTATTATTATTATTATTAATAATAATAATAATAATAATAATAATAATTTGGTCAGCTGCATCAAGTCCATTCAAACTTCCAAACATTTTCAAATCTAAAATAATATTTGTACTGTGGTTTGGCTGAATATTTCATTATTTACTGAGAGATGTGCATCAGAATTGCTCAGTATGTCCAGCTTGTTATATCATCAGTAGGCTGAACAGTAGGTGAACAACTATAAACCCTTTAATAACGAGACCAAAACGGAGCTTCGATTTAACGCGAGGCGAACGCTTTCCTTCTTTATTTAGAACCAACAAACAGCGTTACATGTCCCATAAATCAGTGCATTATTAAAGTGCCAATACCATCAAAGCATTGAAGTGACAATGACTTACGAAATACATCACACAACTAATCAACATTTTAAATAAAAAATTTCACCAAAAGTCAACATTAATTAATTGCTTTCCATTTTGTATCAGTGTAGAGTTGTCGCTAAACCTTGACTGAGAGGCGAGATTGTTATTTGTATTTGTATTGTCTTGTATTTAAATATTGTGTATATTGTTGCTGTCCAAAGAAAAGCATGTAAAAAATTTTATGATAAACGGACCAATAGAAATGCTCCAAAATAGGGTGGACATATGACTGGTTCAGATGTTTAGCTCTACTTCATCTTCTCATTAAAGGGGAGGCAGGGCCCTTAATTAATTACATGGCCCTACACAAAGTGCATAGGTAGTGGGTAGAACCCAGCTCTGGATCTGGACAGCACGTAATATATCAGATGGCCATTGAGGTTGTTTATAACAAAGTAAATAATTAAATAAATAAAATAACTTTTCTTGTGGAGCAGGATGAAAACCACAGCCGTGGCAGATCTGGATGGAAATAAATTACAGAGCAGCACCTGTACGTAGTAATGTCCCCCATGGAAATTGAATCCCGCACAAACAGAGATTACGTTAAGCTGTGTGTTTGAAAACAACTGTCACCCAAGCTGTATGAAGCACAGCATAATGGGAAAACCAGATATCTCAGATATAATCAGCTTCTTGTTCACCCACCCACACAAAACCAGAAGTCCTGGTCACATGTTCACCACTGTCCATTCTTCCTAGACCATTTAGACCATTACTCGTTTATGCCTACAGGCCTTCTTAGCTCTGTTTCTTTTTATGACCACACTACAGCTTCACATTCACTTAAAAATGTAGTCTTATTTATTATATATACAGACCCAACCACTCAGAAAAGCTTAATAACACAATTAGAAATTAATTACAACAGAAGACAAATCTTTTTTGAACCTGTGCAATAAAATTAAATATACACATGCAACACATGTCTTGCGAAGAACTGTAGTCTTGTGAAGGACTGTGAACTTTTGCTGCACCTGAAGCGTGGTTGAATAAACTCATATTTCATAATACAGAACTGGCAGAATCTGTGTTAAAGAATAATCACGTTCATTTTCTTAGTGCTGTGATCTAGTGGTGTTGCTGAATAATGAGTTGGAGGCAGCAATTATATGTGGTAAAAATGTTGTAGCTGGTATGCTTTAAGAAAATATTAGTAATGATCTGAATATGATCTGAAATCAAATTGAGTACCATCATTAAACTATTTACATAACTGTACATAATCACATGTTGTAAACAGTCAATGTAGCTTAAGTGAACTGGAGCAAAAGCACAATTTGAACCAAATTAATTGATCATTTCAGACAAAATTCAGACAAACCAGGCTTAATCAGCATGTAAAGAACATTATCTTTCAGTACAGTGTATAACATATGATCATGTTTACAGTAAAAAAAATAACAGCTTTAAACTGTTTAACCATTTCATGAGGTTTTATAGATGGACACTCCAAATTCCTCAATTTCTAATGAGAACGCCGAAAATAATGCACATATTTCTGTCTTACCTTCTTGTGGTGTCGACAATGTGAATGTGAATGGAAAACTACAGCTCACAGATGAAGGTTCCGCCTTAGCCTTTTTTTTTTTAGGCAGGACAAGATGAGACAGGATCAGACCCTTACAGACCCACTGGAGCTTTCAGTGTCCCACAGTTAAAGTTGTAGGATGACTTTTCTCAATATGATTCAAATGTGTAGATCAAAAAGATGAAGTAGTGACTAGAACTAAAATAAACATCCCAGAATTTAAAACAACAAACACCAACAAATGTACAGAGGTTAACAATTGCTGCCATAGAAACTAGCTGATGGCTGTTAGTCTGCTTTATCACTCACTATCTGTTATGCAGACCAGCTACATCCAGCAGTTAGAACAGTCATTTGCACACGTGCAGGAAGCTTCTGGAAAAGGCGACGGTGAGGTGCTCCAAGTTCAATGGTACAACTGGGGGCTATTCCACGAAGCGAGCTAACTTAGTAAACCGGGTTTTTTAAGACAAGTCTGGCTCATTTGCTCAAATTCAGTTCGATGAAAGAGACTAGACTCAAGTCTCGCGTAGTTACTACAGCAACATATATGTTTGTGGAGTTATAGACTGCACTCACATCTGGATAAAGGCTCCATCAATGTACAGGTACATGTAAGTTTTGCCTACCCAACAGATTAAAGTCATAATAACATAAAGCATGGGTTTGAACAACTTTCAACCTTTGTCACTTTTGCCATTGTTCTAGATTATTTGCACTGCAGAGTATCTCTTTTCCAACATTGAGGCAAAATGGCCTAGCTCGGTGCACGATTCAAGAATATTTCATGCCTCCTCACCAGCACGGAGGTTTACCCAAAGTAAGAATACTCCAACCACACGAAATGGTGCAGATTTGGCCTCAGTGTTTAACTCTAATCCTTATAAGTGTAGATGCTTTTCTGGGCTTACTGCTTGGGCATAGGGGTTACCACTGCAAACCTTTTCTCTTTACACTATATGCAGACCCTACAACAGATGCAGAGAGGAGGTTCAATCATACACATTCTAAGACAAATCTGTGCTTATTTGTGTGGATATTCTACACATGGGTGAAAACAAAAACAAACATATTACAGTAAGACCTTTTGCCACTACTTACATCTTTCTCCATTTTCTTTATTTCAAGCTCCAGTTTTCGTATTTTTAATTTTTTGTAGTGCAAATCAATGTACTACATTCTATTTCTTGAAGCAGGTGCCTCTTGTAGATCTCACAAATATCAGAATCCTTTAAGACAGAAGTAAAGATTGAGAAGTTTTAATTTATGTTAAACTACATAACTAATCCTGGATGGTCCTGCAATTTCCCCCTGCTAATTAGACACCTGAATGTCAAAGCTTCTCTGAGTTCAGTCATAAGAAATAGGCTGGTTCATGGTACTCACATCATTGACAAATACAGGAGGGTCCAAAAGTAAAGAGGGTCCCCCACTGTAATATTTTAAACCATCACGTATACAATAATTTTACGATGCAAGGTCTTCTGGAGGAGTGAGGGCTGCTACAGGAGGTCCACCACCAGCAGCAGCAGTATCAGTTTTCTTTCTGGTTGCTGAAATATTGTATACAGTTATTTAATCTCATAATACACACAAATATGGCGTTTTACATTTTCCTGCACGTTAGACTAATCATTTGGAACTGCACTCACCATTCTGTATATTGTTATATTTAATCTTGACCTGCTGCCACATTCTTTTCACTCGCTCATGTTGCTTCTAAATCAGGATATGATTAATTATTAATATTACTATTTAATTATAACACTTTTAAAATGCCAATAATTGGATTAAATTATATGCGCACACATTTAATCTGTCTGCAGTATTCTGCCAGGCAGCTTCTCTGACTTTATTAATACAGGACGTGTCACCTTTCCTCATAATTATGTCTTTATGTTCATCATAAAGATGTATAAGTAAAAAAAGCTGCCCGTTCCTTCAGATCTTTCGACATTTTTCTCAACTTCTCATATATAGATTAGTGAGGCTGTTTAATTACTGTGTGCACGCGAATGATTGGCGATTAAACAAGCCTGGCTTGAATAAGTGGGAACTTGTTGAATCTGGATTTCATTAGTGGAACGGAACTAGACGGAAGTGAACTGTTTGGCTAACTCAAGCGAGGCTCACTCAAATAAGCGCCGCTAACCAGCAGCTACAGCGTCTCTTTTGTTTATATTATAATAATAAATGTGACAGTGTTTTACTAAACCTGATGTTTTGCTATAACTGCATACTAGTTATTTAATTTAGCTAATGTGAGCTGAGCTAATGGCAGTAAATCTTTGTACTTAAGATATGAAACATACAGCTGAGTAAGATCAGAAATTATAACTCTTTATTGATCCAGAACCAAATTTCAGCATCACTGTTCTATATATACTGCACAAGAGAAAACACACATTAAACAGAATAAAATTAAACGTTACAGAAGAGTCGCACACAACTGTATTTTAAATAGTCGTGTTATATGTGTTATTAAACTTTAGCATCTACAACACACAACCACACACCATATACCAAATCCATTATTTGAAAGATCCAGAGTCAGTTTAGTTGGATGAAATTCATATATCGGTATGTCATATAGCAAACTTTTTCATTATCAACAACAGTATATGGTGTTATGTGTGTATATATCAGATACTGTACTAAAAGCCTTCATTCCAGAAATCTATGCCTTGTTGTGGTGTACAGTCAATACACTTACCCTTCATGCAGTGATTTATTTTAATCTAGTCCAAAAGCTTCAAATACATTATTTTACTACTTATTTTTATTAAAAAAGGTTTTAAAAATCAAATACCATTAGTTTAGTTATCACACTCTGTGATTGTGGCTGAGACGAACCAAATGCACTTGACTACAACACTAGTTGTTTATCTTGTGCTGTTTAATGCTGAACAGTCTCTGTAAGACGTTTTACTCCATCATTGTTTTGGGACTCTCAGTCTGTGTGATGAAAAGAGCAGCTATGCAACACCTGGCTGTAATAAACTATAATAAAACATCTATTTCAGTATATAAAGTTTAATATTCTACGTTATGTACATCAGTACATTACTGTGGTGAAAAAACAGAAAAGAAATAGTAGGAAAAACAGACATTAAAGCCATAAAATCTTTTACTTTAAGAGGAGTAAAGGAAAGAAAGCAGGTTCAGTCCAGTCCAGCTGCTGATCTCTTGTGGTCAGAGAACAGATTGAATGGTTTAAATGTTCAAATGTCTCCACATGTAGTTTAATACAAACCCTCATTTATAAAGAGCTTTTTCTTCAGTCTTTAACATCACAATGCTATTAAACTCTCAGTTTGATAGAAGTATAAAGATAATTCTGTATAAATAGTTTAGTCTAAAAAGAAGCTCCATCGGCAACTTCACTACTTTTATTAATATTAATATAATGAGATTATTGTCTAGTGTGCACATATGGCGCGTTAGCTTGTAAGAAAAGATCTACTAGGTGTTTACAGATATTCCCACATTTAACTCTGTAATTAAAGTGTAAATAGATTATTTCCTTTAGTTTTATGAATTCATCTCTAAAAGTCTCATATGCAGTTAAAGCAGAACAGACAGAAGTGCTGATCTGACCTGCCTGTATTTATAAATCACATCATTCTCAACACGTATTTCTGTTTAATCTTCATTTGTTGAAATTACATAATATTCTTTCTTTTTTGTTTTATCATCATCACTTATATTAATACTGAGATATTTTACTGAGATTTTCTGGAAGAGAAAGAATGAAAATTGTTATTGTATGTTATTGAATATGTATGTTATTGAATATGAATTGGTTATTGGTATTAATATTGTTTGTGTTCAATTTAATAATGAGAAATAAATCAGTAGCTATGATGACAGTATGAAAACTGTAGATAGATTGAACTTTGTTTAGCTACTTTTTCCTTGGTCACTCTTACAGTGATCTGATCTAATCTGCATTCCTGTCTGTTTCTGATGAATAGAGAAGTTGTTTTACTGGAAATTCTTGAACCAATCTGGCTCAAACGCAGCCACTGGAATAAAGGTAAAAGTGAAAGTAGCTGCTGCTTCTTCTGCTCTGGACGCTAAAACGGAGAGTCGTGTGTGAGGTTAGTGTTTAAGTTTAAACTCGCTCTTATTATTCTGATCTGCTGTTATAAGATAAAAAGCTGATATGAACTGATTTAAAATGTGGACATATTTCACCTGAAGCAGGGCGTAGGAGCGGGTTTGACATTGGGGGGGACACATTTGCTTATATGAATCAAAGGCCACCCTATCCCCTAAAATATTAGCTATAAGCTGATTCTACTGTAGGTAAGGTAGTAAATCACTGTATGTATAGTCACGTAGAACAACATTTGTGGAATTACAGTAAATTACTAATAAATAAACAAAATACAACATTTTTATCAACTTTTTATCTACTGTTTATTGTTAAATAAATCCAATTAAAGATCACTTTACAAACTAAACTAGATACTCCACATTACATGGTACTGCTGTCAGAAAACTTTTAAATTATACATGCAATGTCTGGATTATATACACATATAACAAAAAAAAAGTTTTCTTTGGAGCATATTGCTGAAATGAAATGACAAAACAATGTATGTTGAGGTTTCCTCACTAGACTAGACTAACATTAATGTTAGACAGTAAGGCTGTGTCCCAAACAGCACCCTCTGGAACATTACATACTGCACTACTGAAAGCACTTCTAATGATGGTGTCCTCATTAATTAATTTATTTTATTTATTTACTATATTTTATTATTTACGAATGTAGTGCAGTAGCAGTCTGCAGTTGGGCGCGTGGTCAGAGAGTAACTTAACTTTACACTTCAGAGTGCTTTCTGACTAAAGTTAATATAAACGTTACTAACCCAAACCCTCCTAGTTTGTTACCATAACAACACATTATACTAAAGCTGTTTTATTGCGGTATATATGGTCATCATTGCTATTGATTGCTCTCATCACTGACCTCACATTTAAAGCTGGCGTGATCTACTGCTGACTGTGGGACATTTCTGAACAGGCATCTCAACTCAAGCCTTAGACCCAGACCACCTAACAACCAGAGCCAGTTGCTAACAACAAACACAGAATTGCAAAGGCTGCCAAAACGCTCCTTTAAAATAAAGAGTTCATACGTCAATGATGACTGTATGAAGAACGTTAGAGCAGTTAGCATCATGCTAATCCTCATAAACACCACTGTAAACATCAGACTGTTATTAAAACCACACACAAACAACATTATAGGATTTATATAGTTATAGCTGTAAACAAAGCTTGTTTGATTAACGCTTATTCTGGAGGTGAGCGTGCGTGCAATTGGTTGGCATCATGCCCAACTTTTTTTCTGTTTGTGTTTTGTTGTAAACTGGTTCTGAGATTTGCGGGTGAGTGACTGAGTGACAGTGTGTGGGTGTTTGTGGTGGAGTTGTGAGTGGACTGTTTGAATTCTTTATTATACTAGAACTGTACAGGCCTTGACTTCCAACTCACAATAAGTTCTTTAAATCTGGGCGCTGAGCAAATCCAGACAAAACAGACAAGGTTTCCAATAAAAAACTTGCTTTATTTGACATTATCATTAAAAAACGAACAATTTGGCTCTCTTCTGGAACTGGAGCTGGAACGAGAGGAACAGAGAGCAGTACACAGTGAGTGTATAACTAGGGCACTTCTTTCCAAGCTTCTTTGTGCCTTACACTCTAGCGCTGAGCAGTATAGGTCATACCGTTCCACTCACATCTAAAGAATACCTACAATATGCCCGGGATTGAAAACACCAAGGTCTGGGTGGAAGGTCTAATGACAGCAGCCTTCCCACTCATCTCCCAACTGAATCAGCTTCATCAGATGCCCTTGGTTCCTCCGTCTCAGACACCGCTGTGGCTTCCAGTTCGTCCCCAGTTGGTCCATCACTCCATTGTTTCTGCTTGCGTTGAATGCTTGTAACTCTCGCCTGTGTGCTTGCTCAAAATTTGCTGTGTGCTGTAATCTTCACGCCATTGCTGGCCCCGCTCACCGGTTTCACCCTTGCCTTGTGCTCTATCCGGCATTGTTCCTAGCAATCTCTCCTGCAATCACTATTGACCAAGACGTCTGTAGCTCGGTGATAGGTCTGTTCCAGTTGTCTGTAAACCTTGTTAGAGGGAGATCCTTCAGTCATTGTCCATGTATAGTGGATTTTTAACTAATTTTAATTTGGATACCAGTTTGGATATCTCATCTGTGCTTACCCTATGAAGGTTTATGTCGGCACAGAAGGCCCGTTCCATCAGCAGTTTTTAGACAGTTATGTTCCCTGTAACACAGGGTGTAAAAGAAGGAGAGGGTGAGGCAGTTTTTCTGGTTCACACTCTCAAGTCCATCTTTTTTTTTTCTTTTTATTTAAAATTCACAAACATCAGCTCTCCTTTCTATCAACTTTGGTCTTTCTCACTTTTTGCACATCTCAACTCTTATTACAGAAGCATATATGGTTGACTAACATCACAATAAGCAGCATCTCTAGACATATCTATGGGTTAGGGTTGGGTTAATCAAATACTATCGAACAACTGAGTTCTAATACTTGAATGTATTCTTGTAACTCAAATATTCGCATAAGCTTGGTTTTATACCCCATTTGCAATACATCTGTTACGAGGAGCTTCTCTATACATTTATTAATAATGAATAAATAATGAATAAAACAAAAACATGGATGGTGGGGAAGCCTCGCTTCCTGATGGGTTGATGTGGAAGAGGGGTGGTTTTAAATATTTTGGGGTGTATCAGGAGGACAGTGCCTAGAATCGGAAGAACTGAGATGGCATGGCTGAAAAAGTAAAAGGTCGTCTCTGGAATTGGAAATGGTTGGATGTCCTATTGTGGCAGGGTACTTGTTATCAACAACCTAGCTGCCTCCTCACTGCGGCACAAGCTGGTGTGTGTGGACCCCCCTCCAAATCTTCATTCAAGCCATGCTAGTAGATTTCTTTCTGGGACCACCTGCACTGGATTTCGCAGGGAGTTCTGCACCTGCCCAAAGAGGGTGGAGGGTAGGGTCTCGTCCATCTGGCCAGCAGGACTGCTGCGTTCCGACTCCAGTTCATTCAGAGACTCCTTGCCGGTCCCGCTGAGCTGGTCTGGAGGGTAGTATCATGCAGGATACTGCGGACAGCAGGAGGGCTGGGGTTGGACAGGACTTTGTTTTTAATGGATTTTAAAACACTGGACATTGCTGGACTGCCCGTCTCTCTCTCTCTCTCTGTCTGCAACTTCGGACACGATGAAATGTTTTGGGTGTGGACAAGAGGGGCACCTGAGGCGTTCATGTCCCTCTGGGGCGGGTGAGGGCACCTCGCAGGCCTCGGACTCTGCACCCGGGTGTGGTGGAGTAGCCAGTACGGCTGGTGCTGGGTCTGAACCTGCTGCAGCAGGGGGGACTGGGGCAGGGCCTAGTGCAGTGGAGACTAGTGAGGCAGGCATCAGAGCTGATGGTTTAGGAGCGGATGAAACCTTAGATACTCAGGCTGGAGAAAGAGAAGCAGCAGCTGAATCTGTTACTGAGGACAGGCCTGAGAACAGTACTGTTCCTGTGGAGAGCTCTGGGTCTCAGAGCCAGAGTGTTACTGAAGCTGGGGCAGGTGTGGATGCTGTTGCAGCTGCTGAGCTGGTTTGGGAAGGGGAGGGGGCTAAGTCTGGGGGGAAGAAAGGGAAGGGGGGAAGAAAGGGAAGACACAGAGCGAGAAGCAGAGAAAGGATCCCAGCTCTGGCTCGGGCACTCTCGAGGATTCCAATAGTGACCTGTCAGAGGTTAAAAGCCAGAGGAGTAGGAGGAGCGCATATGCTTTTGAAAAGATACGCTAATTTCTGCACAAAACCAAAAATATGAAGGGTGTTGTGGTCGAGGAGTACTTTCCTGATCGTAAACTTTTTATTGAGTCCGTCCAAACCCTGATGAGAAACGAGGGGGGTGATCAGTCCACTCCCCAAGAAATTTACAGATTAAAGAAAATTGTTTTAAGACTGAAATTGGAGCTTCAACATGAAGATGGTTTTGAAACCTCCTAGTTTCTCCCTGCTTCCTGCTCTGCTACTGCTAGTGTTGTGCCTTTCCTTTCCTCTTCTTATGAGTAGTGTGAGGGTGGGCTCCTTAAATCTGAATGGGTCACAGGACATTCGGAAGGGAGCGCTGCTGTATAATCTTATAAAGCAGAAGGGTGTTGATATCATGCTCGTTCAGGAAACACATAGTGATGTGGCTAATGAGATTGAATGGAAGAAAGAATTTGGTGGGGAGGTTCTTCTAAGCAGCAGGTGCTCCTCTAGAGCTGGCCTGGCGGTGCTATTTGCTAAGCACTTTCTGCCGATCTCTTATGAGGTTGAGCAGGTGATGGAGGGGAGGTGTATTGTTGTTCGTGCTCAGTATGAAAATTTTAAAGTTGCTATTTTTAATGTTTATGCTCCGACTGTTGGTGCTGATAGAGTCAGGTTTCTTGACACTGTCAGTACGGCTCTGCTCGGTTGTAACTCTGGGGACTTCCTTATCATGGGGGGGTGATTTTAACTGTACAGAAGATGATAATTTGGACAGAAATCATTCTGAACCGCATGCTGCATCCCAACGTGCTCTTTGTGAGACCCTGAGAACTCATGGTTTGTGTGATGTTTGGAGGGCTCTGAATCAGAGCACCAGACAGTATACATTTAAGCACCAACTGAATGTTTTTAAGAGTTGTATGATTGCTCCTGTTGGGTTTTCTGATCACAATTTGGTTTTATGTTCTTTTTTTATTGCAAATTTTAAACCTAAAAGCGCATACTGGCACTTTAATACCTCGCTTCTGTGTGATGTAAATTTCAGAAAGGTGTTTACTGTTTTTTGGAATAGTTTTAAATTGCAAAAGCAAGTTTTTGGTGATCTGCGGGAGTGGTGGGATTACAGAAAGGTGCAAATTAAGCAACTCTGTCAACAGTACACCTTCAATGTCTCAAGGCACATTACCCAGTCTATGAAAGACCTGGAGAACGAAAATTTAGAAATACAAACATATGTGGACTCTACTGGGGACCAAAGTCAAGTCGGAGCTCTTAGGTCTAAAACTTCAGCTCTGAAAAACCTTTTGGACATCAGGGCACAGGGGGTGCTGGTCCGTTCACGGTTTCAGTCTCTGACCCAAATGGATGCCCTGTCCAAATTTTTCTTTAGTCTGGAGAAGCAGAACGGTCAGAGACGTCTTATTCACTCTCTGCGCTCTGAGGACGGGCAGGAACTGACAGAGTCAGCAGAGCTCCGTAAGCGGGCGGTACGGTTCTACTCTGAACTGTACAGAAGTGAGTACAGGGAGAATGGAGAACTGGCGGCTGACTTCTATGCAGGTTTGCCGAGGGTCACTGAACGCTCCAGTGCGATACTGGAAAAGCCGCTGGGTGTGCAGGAGCTCTATGCTGCTCTACATAGCATGGAGGGTGGGACTGCCCCTGGTATAGACGGCCTTCCGGCAGAGTTCTATAAGACCTTCTGGCCGGAGCTGGGTGCAGATCTGCTCTCTGTTTTAAACGAGAGTCTGGCTGATGGTTCTCTGCCACTGAGTTGCAGGAGAGCTGTTATCACCCTGCTGAGCAAGAAGGGCAACCTGCAAGAGATTAAGAACTGGAGGCCGGTCAGTCTTCTGTGCACGGATCTTAAGATCTTTTCCAAAACTCTGGCTACCAGACTGAAAGAGGTGATGGGACGGTGTGGTTGAGAATATGAAAGGCCGTTTAGCAAGATGGAAGTGGATACGTGGACAGATGTCTTTCAGGGGGAGAGTACTTGTTATTAATAACCTTGGTGCGTCAGTGCTGTGGCATAGGTTGTCATGTGTGGACCCTCCTGCTGGCTTACTGACTCGGCTGCAAGCGATTTTAGTGAACTTTTTTTGGGACCGTCTGCACTGGGTCCCGCAAGGTGTCCTCTTCCTACCCAGGGAGGAAGAGGGTAAGGCCTGGTGCACCTTGCAAGTAGACCTGCAGCTTTTCGTCTGCAGTTTATTCAGTCATACCTGACAAGCTCTGCAGACTTGGTGTGGAAGGAGGTGGCGAATACCATTCTACACACTGTTGATGGACTGGGTCTGGACACTGCTCTGTTTTTAATGGATTACACTCAGCTGCGCTTAAGTGGATTACTTCCTTTTTATCGTGGACTTTTTAAAGTATGTGGATATTTTAGCACTCAGAGACTGCAGAACGACTCGCTCCACTGGCTGCTGGAGGAACCTTTGATTAAAGGAGCTCGTCTGGATGTTTCAGGGGATGGTATCCTGGGTCTTGACCAGATGCTCCATGCCTCAGGAATGGTGAAACTGCAGGACCTTTTGGATTTCGCTGGACCAGACTGGGGTGATATCCAGGCTGTGGTATCTGTGTTGGGGCAAAGGTCCCTTCGTCACACCGCAGCCATTGTTAAGGCTTGGAAGGACAGACTCTTACCTGAAGAACTGTCCATGCTTTGTGACTATGGAAACGGGACTATGGTGCCTGATGAAGGAGATCCTTTCCTTAAGACTGCTCTTACTTCACTAATGGACAGTGAATCGGGTCCGTTGTTGGAGACTTCTGGTCTCCAGGACTTGGACCTCCACACTGTGTCTGGTCAGGTTTTATACAGATGTTGTGTAAAGGTGCTTAATAAAGCAGCATTAAATGGTCATCTGGACACGGTGTGGAGAGACAGGCTGGGGGTGGAAATGGACAGGAGGCCAGTCTAGAAACTGCTGTATAAGCCACCCCTCACAAAAAGGTCTGGTGATCTCCAGTGGAGAATATTACATGGTGTTGTTGCTGTGAATTCCTTTGTTTCTGTTATTAATCCTGAAGTCGGTGATGCGTGTGCTTATTGTGGACTCAGAGAAACCGTCTTTCACTGTTTTTTAGAGTGCTCGAGGCTCGGCTCCCTCTTTACTGCACTGCGTTCTCTGTTTCTGAAATTTGGTCTGGTTTTTAATTCTCGTGTTTTTATTTTTGGTGCTGGTTACAGTCGGAAGCAGCATTTGAAATGGCAACTGCTAAATTTTGTAGTTGGAGAAGCAAAACTGGCGATTTATACCTCTAGGAGGAACAAAATTGAAAACAGGTCAGGTCAGGAGGCTCTACCACTGTTCATGGCTCTGGGGAAATCTAGAATTGTTTTTGAGTTACAGTGCCATGAACAATGTTGAAATGTTTGAGGTGGAATGGTGTCATGAAGGCGTTCTCTGTAGTGTGGAGGAGGGGGAGCTGATCCTCGCTAGCCCTTGGAGCTGAACATATACAGAGTGATTTTACATTAGATAGGATTTTAACTGAATGAACTCACTCTGTCTGTCTGTTAAATAAAAGTTTTTGTTTTAAAATCAAAAATCAAATCTCTCTCTCTCTCTCTCTCTCTCTCTCTCTCTTTCTCTCTCTCTCTCTCTGTGTAGGACTGTGTTAGTGAGAGTCTTTAGGAGGAGATAAAGAGATAAAATGGCGACTGCAAGTAACAGTAAGTTAAACTTCCAGAAGCTACAAAAGGTTTTACTGTGAACATCATTAAATCATTTTTTATCAGAGATTTTATTTTTATTGTGGAGACACACGACCTACAGCTATTAATGTGTGTGTTTCTACACAGATCAGTTTAAACTCTCTGGACCGCTTGGTGTAGATATACAGTCTGGCTCTGCGGTCACTCTCCACTGTCACCTGTCTCCTGAAATCAGTGCTGTTACCATGGAGATCAGGTGGTTTAAGGGGACGGACTGTGTTTGTCTGTATAAGAACAGGCAGGTGACAAAGGGGAGGGGCTACAGGGGCAAAGTGAATCTGATCACTCAGGAGCTGCAGAGAGGAAACGTCTCCTTACAGATCAGAGACTGCAGACGCTCAGATACAGGAGATTATCTGTGTCAGGTCACCTACGGAGACACAACAGAGGAATGTTCAGTAGTAGTGAAAGGTAAGTATCCAGAAGTTCACTGTACATAAACTCAACATCATCAGAGTCTGAGACAGAAATGAGAAACACAGATGTTCAGAATGGTGTTGTGTTCAGATAAAGGAGGTAAAACATACAGAGGATAAATGATGTGAAGGTGGATGAAGGACAGATGGAGCGTTTCAGTAGAATAAACAGTAACTCTGTTTCTCACTCCGACACAAAACCAAAACATCATGACTGCAGAGTGTAAAAGTTACAACTGCAGCTTCATTAAAACCCTCTAGAAGAACAAAATTCAGATTTTACAGTAAAAACTTCAACTGGAATAAAAAGTGAGACTCATTAAACATCCAGTGATTCTACAGACTGTAGTCAGATCATTGATTTAGCAAACAGGTTTGTTTTAGAAGTATATTGAGATGTGAAGTGGAGTTCCAGAAATAATGTTTTCTAATCATAAAAAAAGTACATTTAACAATCAAACATAAAAACCATTTACCACTTTATTCAAATATGGTTTAAAATCAGCAAAGAACCAACAACAAAAAATAAAGACTTTGTCATTCAACTGCTACAAATAATACAAAAATGAGAAAACAAGAAAACCCAGGTATATGGCTGTAAAGATTTCAAACTATGGGGCAGTCAAGCCTCCACGGTCAAGAGACAACTCAGCACTCCCGCACCCATATCTGTATGCAGACACAAACACATAAGGTCAAAAAAGCACACAAACACTGCAATCTACCACTGCAAGGTGAAAAGGGAGTGAAAGAAGAAAACAAGCAAAGAGGAAACCTCCACAAGCTGTCCGACCAGCAGGAAACACTGGGCTAAGATACTCTAGAAAACAAAAGAAAGACAACTTTTAATATTAAACAAAAAACTACATAAAATGTGTGATGCCACAACTATGGTTACAGCCAATATACCTAGAAAATAGAAAACTAAAGCAAGAAAACAACTGTACATCTGTGCAACAGACTCAATTAAGGAAAAATAGACAAATAATCCACAGTTTAACAAAATAAATCAATAACAAATAAATAACCGACAACAATACTAAGTAAAGAACAATAAGATGCACAAATATAAGATATAGTATATACGGTTCAGCTGAAAACACATTCCACTATTAATCAGTTATGTTGTTAATTACAAAGAACTAATGCTGTTTCTAGCACAACAGACCTACCTTCAGATGAACATTGTCCAAGAATTTACAAAGCAACCACTTCATAGCAAGTGTGTCTACGCACTGGTGGTATAGAAGTAGCCAGTGGTAGGAAACCACAACAGAGGTTCACTCGTCTACCGCATGCATAACAGTGTATCAGCCTTAACATCCAACTTACTTAAATTACATAGTGGAACGGAAACACTAAGCATGCCTTCGGGTGAATACTCTGCAGTACAGCGCCCAGAAACAACAGAAAACACAAGCACCCCAAAACACACACAAAAACACAAAGGCTTAAAAACGGAAGTTCTACCTGTTACATATAGCCACAGAAAGGGGCTGTTTAGAATTGAGCTGTGAGGAAGTGAAGAGATAAAACTGAAACTGAGCTTCTTTATTCACACTTCAGTCGTATCTGTGACTCACATTCAGTTCTTCAGTGTAAAATACAAACAAATCTAAATCTATTGTAAATAGAAATGATTATAGTATATGATGTGAAGAGTAATGTAGTAGTATAATGATCAAATATGATTACAGTCATAATTATTTCATTTTTAATCTCATTAATTAAATCTGATATTAATAATATGATCTTCTAAACAGTTTTATATGAAAAATGTAAATAAATAAGTTCTCCAGTTTGTAGGACTAGTGATGATATTTACACTAAATGTACAGATTGATCTTAATAAACTCCAGAAAGTATGTCTCTGTTTCAGGGCTGATATATTTGATGTCTTGTTTCTGCATAATTACTAGTTTATTGATGATCTTTACTGTAAATTGTTATCAGTTATTTCTGTAAGTGTTGAGTTTCTGCTGTAGGTTTACACTTTAACTGTTTAGCTGAACATCTTCATGAAGCTGTACTGAAAGCATTGAGTGACAGTTCAGTAGTGAAGGATGAAAAACGACAGTACAGATGAGAAAAGGAAATTTCTGATAAGGAGATGAACAGATGAGATGGTTGTTTATAAAGTGTCATAATTATAGAAAACATTTCTGAGAAATTTTTTTGTAACTTTCTGTGTTTGTTTTTATTCTACAGATCGGCCGGTGAGTTTTTAACTATATTTAGTCTTCTTGAAGGTCTTCTTCTTTTACTTCTGGTTATGACTGATTTATACACGTATTATATGCATTAAACTTAGATTCAGACGTCAAGCAGCCAAATAATACTTTAATGTTAATATTCATGTGATCACAAAATTAAGCTTTTACCATCTGTTGCTCCTGTACATAATCCCACTGCACTGCAGAAATGTAGACACAGTGAAGTTCACTGATGAGAAACACACACAACACATAAAAGCAGTATTCTAGCAGTGATCTAGCTGAGTTCTACCTAGTTCTATCTAGATTAGAGAGATCAGAGCTACTGCTTTTTTAATAAACTGATTCTCAGAGTCCATTATAGCCCAGAACCTTTATGAGGGTGACCAGACAACACTGTTTTTGAGGAATGCCATGTGTCGCTCATTTAAACACTAAAAGGTTTACGGTGAATGTATTTCTATCTCATCACTGCTGAAACTGATAGACTCAGTTATATCTGAGACTCTTTTACTGAATAACTGTAACTCTAAAAAGCAGTGAGTGAAAATCTCACACTGTCTCCAGTTTATACTCAGAAATCTGCTCACTTTAATCTTCTCTCTGAGTTTCTTGGAGGAACAGGCTGGTAGTTTAGTGGATGGAGTAGAGTGTGAGTTGTGCTGTGTGTGTTTTGAGACAGAGAAGAACTTCTAGTGGTTTGTACTGGTAATGTAATTTATTTAACATATTATTCAAATATGAGACAGTCTGAGTGAATCTCTTTAGGAAATAAGAGAATCTCAGGTGTAATAATGAAAAGAAGGTTGTAATGTGACAAACAGAGACAGACAGAGACAGAATCAGACAGAAATAATCTGACATAGAGAGAGAGACAGACATGCAGACAGACAGTCAGATAGACAAAGAGACAGACAGGCAGAATTACAGCAGTAAATAATATTAAAATTACTGAAATAAAAATATGAAATATGAGGTTCAGTCTGTATCAGACCTTCATAAAGAAAAGAAACTCTACAAACAGTGCAGTGTTTTCTACATTCACTGTGTTGTTAAATCTCCAGCTTTACTGATATTTACATCTAATAATTCACTTATGATTCCATACATGAAACATTCACTTCATATTATTCTCTTCACAGGAGTTTCTACAGAGATGTAAGTATAAATCAGTGTGTAATGTGTGTGTTTAGATGAGTGGTGAGTATAAATCAGTGTGTAATGTGTGTGTTTAGATGAGTGGTGAGTATAAATCAGTGTGTAATGTGTGCGTTTTTAGATGAGTGGTGAGTATAAATCAGTGTGTAATGTGTGTATTTAGATGAGTGGTGAGTATAAATCAGTGTGTAATTTGTGTATTTAGATGAGTGGTGATCTATACACTGATACTGACAGATTATAAAGTGAAGTTCACAGTTTTTCACTCTGATTATCATTAATATTATTTTCTTACATGTACTTTAACAGCAGAGTCACGTTTATATCAGTATTTATATTTAATACTGATTAATGAAGAAATAATGTAGCTAATAATGAAATATTAGTAATTGATCAGTTGGAATATGAAGTAATACAGAACAAACAGGTTACAGACAGTCAGAGAAGTGCAGCAGAAAGTCAGACTTATTGAGGAGATGATCAGGTTCACTTCTCAGAATATACAGAACATCTCACACTTTAAACCAGCTTCATTTTTATCTCTTTAACTTGCAGTTTCAGTTTCAGTTTTTACTAATTTAAATCTTACTTTTCTATCTTTTTGTAAGATATTTAACTTATTCTCTCCATTATTATGATTTTATTATTTAAATCCAGTTGTAGTTTTAATCTCATGAGATTTTCTTATTTCTGAGAGATATTACGAGTTGAAGTGTTGGTTGTGTTTGAGTACTTAGACTCTCTCTTGAAAATCATGACTCCTGAATGTAACACTGATTAATCTGTTAGTCTTTATATTCTAACATTGTCTCTTTCTGTTGTTTTAAACAGTTGTGTACACGGTAAGTAAATTCTATTTACTCCTCCTACTGACAGCTGATACTCACATACATCACATTTTAAAATAACAGTTTTATTTAATGATCATGTGATGAACAAAGTCTCTGATCATAGAATGAAGGTTATTGATCTCCATCTCCCTCCTTCCTTCCCAAAATGCACCTGTACATAATCCCACTGCACTGCAGAAATGTAGAGACAGTAAAGTTCACTGATGAGAAACACACACAACACATAAAAGCAGTCTGGACTCTGTTGGGAGTGATGTCACTGTTCTTATGTGATGATATAATATTTGAGAGGTTCCATCATCAGTACATCATTATCATCAGAGAGTCTCTCATTACTGTAGTTTTCTCACCTCCATTACTGAAAATAGCCCAGAACACACACACACAGCAGGAGCTTCTGACACACTCACACACAATATCTGCCTGTTTGTATGAGTCTCTATATCAGTGACTCACAACAAGCAGCACATACTGAACTGTCAGCAGCTCTGAAACAATTGATTACTGAGATCCTCTCATTTCCTACACGTCCTTTCACTTCATTTAAGAATAATCAGCTTCTCTTATTCAGTCTGCAGATCTCTCACCATAGATAGCTGTTTCTTCTCTGGATCTTTAAATAAAACTGATACAAACAGGATCTTAAGTGTGTAATTCAGATGAACAGAGATGATTCCACAGCATTTTTACTCACATCCCAGAAACACACGTCTGTCCTCATTTCTACTTCCACTCAAATGTTTAAAACAATAAAATTATCATTATTTTACAAAAGTTCATTTATTTGTAACATATTATTCAAATATGAGACAGCCTTCTTTAGGAAATAACAGAATCTCAGGTGTAATAATAAACAGAAGGTTGTAATGTGAGGGAGAAGCTCTGAAAGCTCTAGTGAGAAGCAGTTGGGCTGCTAGCAGAGAAGCTGGGAGATGGAATATTAAAAGCAGCTGAAACAGAAAATTAATCTCATTAAATAAACTCTTTTAATGACCAGTAGAGACACATTCATATACAAATACATATATATATATATATATATATATATATATATATATATATATATATATATATATATATATATATCATCACTGAATTATAACTCAGACCTGCAGGAAAATACAAACAGACAGAAACAAAATTACAGCAAATAATATTAAGAAATAATGAAACAGAAATTCAGTCTGTATCAGATCCTCATAAAAAAAAGAAACTCTACAAACAGATGCAGTGTTTTCTACATTCTCCGTATTGTTAAATCTCCAGCTTTACTGATATTTACAGCTAATAATTCACTTCATATTATTCTCTTCACAGTTCGTTTCAGAGACAGACAAACTGACACGTGGGTATAAATCAGTGTGTAATGTGTGTATTTAGATGAGTAGTGAGTATAAATCAGTGTGTAATGTGTGTATTTAGATGAGTATTGAGTATAAATCAGTGTGTAATGTGTGTATTTAGATGAGTAGTGAGTATAAATCAGTGTGTAATGTGTGTATTTAGATGAGTGGTGAGTGTAAATCAGTGTGTAATGTGTGTGTTTAGATGAGTAGTGAGTATAAATCAGTGTGTAATGTGTGTGTTTAGATAAGTGGTGAGTATAAATCAGTGTGTAATGTGTGTATTTAGATGAGTGTGAGTATAAATCAGTGTGTAATGTGTGTATTTAGATGAGTATTGAGTATAAATCGGTGTGTAATGTGTGTTTTTAGATGAGTGGTGAGTATAAATCAGTGTGTAATGTGTGTATTTAGATGAGTGGTGAGTATAAATCATATATTTTCAATATTGTAAAAGTTTGTTTTCTCTCTAATCTGTAACAGGTGTCGAAGTTTCTCGGGTGAGCACATTATTCTAAATAGACCACATTTTCTTAATAATCTGCTTTAATCTGAGTTTATTCTTTATAAAGTTTGCATTAATTGAGCTTCTTTGATGTTGATTTCTCTTTCATGGTGTTGAGTTGATGTTATTATAGTGTTAATGCTGATCAGTGTTCTGTAAGTGATCATGATCCTCAGACGCTGCAGAGCTGGAACTAGTTTTAATTCCTCTTTTCTGATTTGGGTGTTTCTGTGGATCTGTTACTCTCTTCCCATGATGTCCTGATTGAGGACTTATTCTGAAAACTGAAAGTATAAGATGTAAAATAGCTCTTATTCAGTTCTTAATAAAATACTGTGTGTGATGATCACAGCACAGTCTCTGTAGTGTATGTGTGAACTCTGTCTCAGTCAGACTGTGTTTAAAGTCCCACAACTGCTAACAAATAATGAACATAATGCTGATTAAACACGACTTTAAAAGATGCTGATTTTCAAACACAATATCAGTTTAAATCAGTTCAACTCATCAGAGTCTCTACTGTTATTAATATCAGCTCTCAGTGATTCATACTGACACACCAACAGTGATTTAAACAGAGAAACACTTACTGATCATATAATATACAGAATTACATCGTACATGAAATCTTCACACTGTTTTATTCAGAGTTATAGAGAATGGACACACAAGGAGAGAAAGAATATGGATGTATCTGCTCTGCTGACTGGTGAGGATGAACATTTTTATTTTTGAGAGTGTGTGTGTTTTAGGGTGATGTTGGTATGGTGTATAGTTTAGACTTCTTGTGAGTTCTGTTGTTTGAGGTTTAATATCAAAATATTATCAATGTGATGTATTATATCATATCTTCCTTTTTTTACATATTAACACCTCAGATTTTAAGTAGTGAAGGTTTGGTCCCCTGGTCTGATTGTTAACACATATTCTACAGAGAAAACACTCCTTGTTAAGTAAACAAAAAAAATTTAATTGTATTTTATTTTACTTTTTAAATGAAATTAAAAAAAGGATTTTGTTAATTCTATGTACATGTTAACTTATTTTCACCAAGAGTGCTTCAACCTTTTCATGCAACTTAAATGTTTTTGTAGGCAAGTTTATTTTGTGGCACATTTTATACACAGTGACAATTCAGTGTTCCTGAAACAAATACAAGCTGAAGGAAAATCAAAAGAAAAAATAAAAACAATGTGTTTAACAATGAAAAAAACAATACAATCATTACATACTATTAATTGTTATATAATATGCAAATGAAATTCTGAGATCTAACACCTCAGAAAGACATTTGCAAAAACAGTTACACAAAAAAATACATTTAAAGATACAGACAATAAAATAGAGTATGAATTACTGATATTTTTAAGAAATTAAAATATTGTTTAAATAAAATGTAATACATTCAATGAGTTTATTTCATATAACATTTATGGGGTGAATTACCATTCCATAAAACAAGTAAAACAATTCATGTTTAGCCATGTTTGGTTCATATATTTTATATTTAACATTTCTGTCCTATTAGGCACAGAGACAGCTTCACTCAACATGAATACAGGTATGACATTTTTACTGATTTCACAGATTAATAATTTATAAAAACAGTTGTTCACTAAAATTAACACATGCAGCTTGGGATATGAGAGGTGCATTAATATATTTATTAACAACTTATTATTGTGTTAGAGCCATAATGGAAATAAGTGCTGATTCTGGCTACAATTGGAAAAGCACTAGTGGAAGCCAACTTGAGTAGGAAATCAGCTTACTTGAAAGCATGCCGCACTCTGCATGTGTCTTTTTACAAGAGGATTTGTGAACATTCAGAAGACAGAGAAACTGGTGAAGTTCCGGTGAACTGTGATAGTCAATGTGCACTAGTATAAAATCAGTAAAATGGCTGGTGACTCAGCAAGTGAAAACAGACTTGCTGGTTCAACAGTTCAACGCAAACTGTTTTGGGGTCATTGTTTTGGACAAACAGCATGACTGTCTTGAAATTCATCGACAATGATGCAGCTCAGATTAGAGAGGACTCCAAGCCATAACAGTGGAGGTTTGTGAATTCATCTGAGAATCCCGCAGCCCATGTCTCAAGAGGTTTGATGGCAGAAAGTCTTATGAGGAGCGAGAACTGGATTGAAGGACCTTCATTCCTGCTATGACCATGTAACGAATGGCCTGCCAGGGCAGACAAACCAAGTTCATTGTTAGAAGACGATCCAGAGATTAAAGGACACGCTGTGTCTTGTGTCATCAGAACTAAAGAAAATGAAGATGCCTTGTGTAAACTCATTACAAATTATTCTTATTGGCATCGCTTAAAGAAGGCAGTAGTATATTTTACTCACCTAAAAAGGATCTTGATGAGCTTGAGCCACAAAAGACCATCAGTGCATTAAATGGCAAACAGGATGGACAGCTTAATGCCATAGCTCAGGACATGAAGAACTACACAGAAAGCCTTAAAGACTTCTCAATTAGCGTGGAAGACTTGGCGAATATTGAACATTTGTTGGAGACAAATACAGTAACTGTCTGATCTGTTCTAGCGCAGATGGACCACAGAATACTTACCCCTGCTGAAAGAACGTCAGCACTGGTCCAAGTTGAAAAGAAACTTTGCAGTGAACAACATTGTTCTGTTTGTGGATCCTTTAGGTCCACGAAACTCATGGATGATGGTCTGCATTACCAAGACTATGCCAGATTTAAGAGGCAATGTTCAGAGTGTGCAAGTGCAAAGAGTAGCATCTTGGAAAGACCTACAATGAAGTTATACTTGTTTCAGAAAGTAGTATAAATGGACACAAAGGGCTGTTAGAATGCTAATTTAGTTTAAGTTGAAAATGTAGTATATATGTATATTGTTTGATTAAGAAAATGAATGGCTCTATTTGATTTAAGTAATTGATGTAGTCTCTATGCCTACACAATTAGTAATTAATAATTACCATTCAATAAAACAAGAAAAAAAAATCATATATTTTAGCCATGCTTGGTCCATAAATTTTATATTTAACATTTCTGTCCTATTAGGTGCAGAGACAGCCTCGCTCAACATGAATACAGGTATGACATTTTTACTGATTTCACAGCCTATTCTAAAGCCCACATCATTTCTAAAAACAATTGTTTACTTAAATTAACACATGCAGCTTGGGATTTTAGAGGTGAACTTATTTATTTATTAACAACTTATTTTGGCTAATAAATTTTGTTAGAGTCATAATGGAAATAAGTGCTGATTCCGGCTACAATTGGAAAAGCACTAGTGGAAGCCAACCCTTACAAAAAAGAAGTTTATTCAAGTGTACCATTAGTATACTTCTTTTAAACTAAAAGGAAGTGAGTATGCTTTCAGTTTACTTTTTATGTACTTCTCAGTGATATACTAAACACAGTTATACTTAAGTATGCTGGGGTTATACTGACTAGTATAGAACAGACTAAGTATATTTGCCCTTTACTTGTACTTAATCTTTTGATTGAGATAGTAGAAGTAAGTATTCTTGCTCTGCACAAAAACACATCCAGTACAATATTTATTTAAAATTTAATTTATAAAGATTTAAAAAAGACACAAATATGTTTCTTAATCTGAGTGTGTCTTGTTTATATTACATGTGTCCACTTGTGAGTAAGTAAACGTTGTTAAGTTCTATTTTAAGTAGAAAAAACCCCTTAAACCTAGTCATATACCTTAAAGTACAACAATAATATAAGCAGTAAATTATGAGTTCACTTAAAGAAAACTTACAAGCTAGTAAACTAACAGTAAACCCTTAAGATTACTTTTAGTGTAGTTGCAGTACAAAAGATGTAAACTAGTTGTATACTTGGTTTACTACACTTCCACTTAAAGTGTACTTTTAAAAACTAGAAAGTGGGCCAATTTAGTCCCAAGAAGTATTAAAATAATACATATACAAGTGTACTACTAGTACAATGACATTAGTATAGTAACTGCATAAAGTATACTTAATAAAATTAACTTTAAGTATACTTATTTTCTGTAAGGGAACTTGAGTAGGAAATCAGCTTACTTGAAAGCATGCCGCACTCTGCGTGTGTCTTTTTACAAGAGGATTTGTAAACATTCAGAAGACATAGAAACTGTTGAAGTTCTGGTAAACTGTGATAGTCAATGTGCACTAGTATAAAATCAGTAAAATGGCTGGTAACTCAGCAAGTGAAAACAGGGATTCAGCTAGCCAGAAGAGGGCGCCAAAGGCCACACAGGTTGCCATGGAAGAGAAATTGAATAGGCTGCGTAATAGGAGACAGGGAAAATTGGCACTGCTCACTCGCAAGATGCATGATATTCAGCAAATGAAAGAAGTTGAAGATAGATAATGTGGAAATAGTTAGAGTTAAATTGTCGCATGGCTTGCATTGCATATTTAGTTAACTTAAAGAAGCCATTGAAGAAATAGTTCAAAATTTTGCAGGAGCAGAATGGGAAGATGATCATAGTGAAGATGATGTCAATGAAGACATTATGCCACAGGACAATGTTTAGCAACTTTCACACTGGATGCTAAAAGCAGACATAGCTCAGAGCATGCAGCATTGCATGCATGTGCAGCTGCATTAAAGAAAAAAAAACAATAATTAGATGCTGAGGAGTTAAAATTAAAGGCTAAACATGAATATGTTGAGATGGAGGCACAAGGGTGGTCATTACAATAACGGATTGGCTTTGAAAGATGAAAAGATTCAGATTCCAAATAATAAATGCATAGCAACGCAGAGGCTGTTGGGTCTAAAAGGAAACTCGCAAGAAATCCTCAGTTTCACAGTGATTACTCTGGATTTGTGGACAACATGCTTGGTAAGAGATATGCTGAAAGAGTACAAGAAGGGTGTGGTATATCCCCCATCACAGGGTTTACCACCCCAGGAACCAAGGATTTTTCCTGAATGTTCAGTTACTGCAAGGACCCAATCTCACAAGCACTCTTCTTGGAGTGCTGAGCAGGTTTCGCAGCCATCATGGCTGACATTGAATCAATGTTTTATCAAGTTTAAGTACAAGAGAAGGATGCAGACCTCTTCAGATTTTTGTGGTGGTCTCAAGGCAGTCTAGAAGAAGAGGCAGTTATTACGAAATGTGTGTCCACATATTTGGTGCTAATTCATCACCAAGCTGCTCATGCTTTGCTCTTCAAAGAATAGTGGATAATCAACAGGATGAGACAATGGATAACAGACACTCCTGACTAGTTTTATGTAGATAATTGCTTGACTTGAGTAGAAACAGATTAAGAAGCAATCATGCTGGCCAAGGACCTGAAATCTTACTGTAACAAGGGTGGATTTCACTTAACGAAGTGAATGAGTAATTCAAGAGCCTTTCTTTCAGCTGTTCCTGAGCAAGAGCGAGCCACAGAAGACAAGACTCTAGACTTGGACAGCAGGTTATTGTCTGTAAAACGAGCCTTAGGGGTTACTTGGTGTACTGGAACTGACACATTCTCCTTTAACATCAATGTGCAGAACAAGTCCCCTACAAGAAGACGAATCTTATCAGTTGTTGGCTCTATATATGATCCCCTTGGATTTTCGTCACCATTTGTATTGCCTGCGAAACTGCTCCTGAGAGACCTCTGTAAAGACCAGACAGATTCGGACAAGGAGATCACAAAGAACTACCTGAAACGATGGACAAGATGGACAGTTCATTTGCAGAAGCTTTCTAGCTTTAAAGTCAAGAGATGTTTTAGGCCTGCAAGCTTTGGGCCTGCCAAGACAGCACAGTTACATAATTTTAAGGCACGAACTGGACATGCGGCTGGAGGAGTCATTGTTTTGGACAAACAGCATGACTGTCTTGAAATATATCGACAATGATGCAGCTCGGTATAAGAGGTTTGTAGCAAGAACTGAATGATTTGATTCACTACAGTCAATAGCTAAAATATGAAAAAGAGACTCTGCTACAGGTAAAGAACCAAGCTAGAAAGAGCAAGTATATACAAGTTGGATCCATACATTGATGAAGGAGTGTTGAGAGTTGGAGGAAGGTGTTGCAGCGCAGGATGCCAGAGGAGGCTAAACATCCAGCCATCCTGCACAAAAACCTCAAGGGTTCTACACTTATTCTTCAACATATTCACCATCAGGTTGGACACTGTCGACGGAATCATGTTCTGACACAGCTCAGGCAAAAGTATTGGATCCCGCAAGCAAATTCTGCCATAAGAAATATGTTATCGGGTTGCTACACCTGTCGCAGACTGTATGCAAGGACTGGCGAGCAAAAGATGGAAGATTTGCCGGTGGAGAGACTGATACCAGACAGCCCAGCAGTATAACCTTTACGTATACTGGTGTTGACTACTTTCGGCTATTTCAAGTTAAAAGAGGACAAGTCATGTTCAAGAGATATGGAGTTTTATTTACTTGTTTGACAATGAGAGCGGTTCATATAGAGGTTGCTTATTCTCCGGACACCGATGCAGGCATCAATGCATTGCGCCATTTCATTAGTAGAAGAAGGCACTCTAAATCATCTATTACTGATGAAAACAAAGCCTACGGTACCACCAGGATTATTTTAGAAGAACGATGTGTATGGAAGGAGACAAATACATGTTCTGATTGTGGATCCTTCAGGTCCACAAAACTCATGGATGATGGGCGGCATTACCAAGACTATGCCGAATTTAAGAGGCAATGTGAGTGTGGACATAAAGGATTGTTAGAATGATAATTTAGGTAAAGTTGACATTTTTGAATATATGTTTATTGTTTGATTAAGAAAGTGAATGGCTCTATTTGATTTATGTAATTGATGTAGTCCCCATGCCTACACAATTAGGGGCTGGGCATGTTAGGGCCATAATGGAAATAAGTGGATTATAATTTTAATTTTGTAATGTCTATTGTTGGTTTGAATATTTGGTAGGACTGGCTGTTGCTTCTTTAGTAATGGTAATTGTTAAGTTCAATCTTGCTTAATTATACTAATTTATGTGTGACATCACTCTGCTGATGTGGTACGCTGTGTGAGTAACGTAGCGAGGCAGAGTGCAACAGTCTTTGACCGTGACTTCACAGAACTAAACCGATTTCCTGTATAAATAGGAAGAACCTTTATTTTTGCAATTTTATTCTTATACTCTTAAGATTTTGGTTTAGTAAACAGTGAAATATCTAAAAATTTCTTGCGTTACTGACTCAAGCTCTAAGAACTGGTCCTAAAACGAAACTGGAAATTGCATCTACAAATGGATTAATTATTTTAATGCTTTACATTACTGCATGAAAATGTTTTTACATTATCATCCCTAAATAATATCAGTCATAAAAGGTGATTAAAATAGTTTTGATATATAATTAACAAACTATAGTAACGATGTTCATGATATTAAGCTATTAAAATTCACTTCAATATCCAGAGCTACACACAGTACAGGAAATGTCTGTACTTTTCATTGGAGTGTTGGGAAAAGGGCTATATACATGTGTAATGTTACATTTTGTAAATGAACATATGCAAAAAGAAAAACATTTAAAAACACAAAAATCATACAATGCAAAAACAAAAAATGTGTTATATTTCAGTGTCTTTTTTTCAGGGGTTGAGTTTGTGGATAAAAACAAGGCAGAAATAATCCAAAGAGTTTCATCCGTTATGGAAATTGCTGACTGTCTACAAAGCAAAAACATGCTCACTAAGGAAATGTACAGCAACATTCAAATGGCAAGAACATCTCAGGACCAAATGAGGATGTTGTACAGAGCTCTGGACTCAGCAAGAGCTGTGAAAGAAGAATTCTATAAAATCCTTAAATGGAAGCAGCCTTTCTTAGTGGAAGAGCTTGAAAGTCATTTCTGTTCATAGTCATTCTTAAGGGAAAGTTTTTTTTTGAAGAATAATATTTTATCCAAACCTTTTCTTTTGAATTAGTCAAGAAAAAAAGGGGGTGATCTACTAAAAGTGCTGTGTCTAGAATATGGAAACATCTGGGGCTTTGGACAAGAAGAGTTTTTTTTTTTTTACATTTTAATATTCACAAACAATATTTACTTTCATTTAAAATCACAAGTTTGGACATTTATCAACGTAGGTGGTAAAATATGGTAACATGGACAACTGAGGCATAACTTCTAATGTTAAAAAGTGAACTTTATTTACTAAGGGCAAAATATAAAAAAATTAGTCAAAAAACAGACCACAGTCAAAACCGAGGTGATCAAAAACTGGTACATGGGCAAGCAATGTCAAAAACAGATGAGGGTCAAAACCAAAAGACAGGAAAATACAAGAAACAGGTAAAACCATAGATCAGTAAAGAATGGCAATACAATACAACATGAGTCCCAAACAGAAGAGCTTATATTAATTACAGAGTAACAGATATACTGAGTTAATACTCAGGTGAGGAGCTCCGAAAAGGGGAGCTGTGGTTGGCCGGCGGTGAACCTGTGACTGAACCATGTGGCTTGAGGGGATCATGGTAACTGTAGTATCATATCATACCATTAGATCATATAATGTAACATATAATAATAATTTAAAAAATAGTACTCGCTGTGCATCTTAATGTAAGTACTACATCATTTAAGGTGGAATGACAAAAGGAGTTGCTCCCTCTATTTTTTGTATGAATTTTAATTACAGCTATGTTACTACAGACAGGGGTTGCTGTTGCTCTACATTACAGATATACACTGTGTTTTTTTTGTATTTTAATATTTGTAGTTTGAGAGTTCTTATGCATACGAGTTTATGCATTAGCTCACAGTAAGCGGGCCAAAACACCACTGGCATGGAGGCACTTTGCATGGAGGCACTATGTACTGTCATACATGCCCTATATATATATATATATATATATATATATATATATATATATATATATATATATATATATATATTGATTAACTACAAATAAATGCACTTTGTTTAGATAATTTTTTGCTTTATACTTTGGCCTAGTAATACAGTCTGGCACAGACTTATCAGATGTTGGCAGCTGTTCCTCTCAGGCAGCAGGGCAGTCTTTAGAATGCTTTTCCTCAGTTTCTGAAACAAAATTACATCAAAGTCATAATCTAAAAACAGAAACTCATAATTCTCATCTAATATAGGATCCACGGGCTCTAGTAGGATGTGTGAATGTTGTTGTTTAACCTGGGATTCAATTCAATATAATCTAATAATTGGACTTGAAATAGTGAAATAGCTACAGCTTTTTTAATCAATGAACAGTTTATAATCAGTTATGATCTTTATGGTGGTGCTCATGGGTAATGTAGTTCAGGAGTTGGTGAGATGTGTGCACTAACAGAGGAAGGCAAAATCTAACAAGGTACAGTTGCATGCACAGGTTTGGGCAACACTGGGATTTTTTTTCTAAAATTAGCAAAATATCTATTATATAATATTTTTTTATTAAAAATAAGTAAAACGACATCTGCAGCAAACTAGCAAACAAATCTAAAGCAGAGTTACATTTGATTAAGTGGGTTAAAGTAAAGGTTACTTAGTACATTTAGTAACATCCCCTATAGCATATATGACAACAAAAAATTGCCAGCTAGGACTCATTCTATCTTGTTTTAGAAATTTTTATTTATTCTTTCTGGTGCAACATTTCTAGTTCTGTCATGTTCTTGGGATGTCTTGCATGATCTACCTGCAGAGTATAAACAGACTCAAGTGGAAGTATAGGTATTTTAATTATTCTTAAACCTACTCTGACATTTATTATCAGTTTGAATATCTATCCCAGCCGGGAATGTTCCCACAGCTTTGTTAACTTTACCTAAAGTTCTAATGAAGTTTTTAGAAACATGCTTTAATCTAATGTTCAAAGAACTTCTTACAGATGTTTATCAAGGCAACAAAATGCAAAAAGGGCATCCAAGCCATCACCCACTACAGAGTGTCCTCCTTGCCTATGGTGGTGAGGCCTCCCTTCCAGACATGCTGAATGAATTCTATGCACATTTTGATGCACATAACACCATGGCTGCAAGGAAGTCCACCACCCAGCAGGTGACCAGATGCTCCGTCTGACCACAGCTGACCTGAGAAAGACCCTGTTCAATCCACGGTCCAGGCAACATTCCAGGATGAGTACTCAGAGGATGTGCACACCAGTTAGCTGATTTTCTCAAAGACATCTTTGACACACCACTGAGAACCACTGTCATCATGCTTCAAAACCACCTCCATCATCCCCGTGCCCAAGAAGTCTTCTGTGTTCTGCCACAATGACTATTATCCTGTCGCACTCACACTTTTGCCATCATGAAGTGCTTCGAGAGGCTTGTCATGAGGCACATAAAAAGCCCAGTTTCCTCCCACACTGAACCCCCTGCTGGTTGCTTATCGTTAGTCAGGATCGGCAGCAACATCTCCAGCACAGTTATACTAAACACAGGGGCACCTCAATGTTGTGTACTCAACTGAACGTAGGCTGCTCTGTGTTCTACTGTCCTGTACTGTTTCCTGCAGGTCAGTCTTGCCTAGCAATTCTTTTTGCACTGTTTGTACAATTGTACCATTTTATTGTTTGCACTGTCTAGTCAGTACTGTCTGTACTGTTTAGTCTGTGTTATGTTCCTTGTGTGCACCATATGGTCCTGAAGAAACAATGTTTAGTTACACTGTCTACTGTGTAGATGGTTAAAATGACAATAAACTCCACTTGACTTGATTTAGTTAAGGATGATTGATGGTTTAGGTTTTTGTGTTAGCTTTTTTCTGGCTTTATATAGATTTCAGTTGTGCAATTTTTATTTATTTTGTCTTCATTGGGGCAGTTGTGTAGATTGCATGCTTTATGAGGAAGTGTTGCATTATGTGTTGTTCACCTGTGCTTTAGTTAATGTGTGTATAATATTGCAAATGTTTTTGTCTCTGCCATCAGCGTGCTGCCATCATGGTGCACTTTAGGCCTCATATAACCTGCTGTGCCAGTGAAACTCAACGACAACCCACCAAGTATTTGTGCCCAGAATATTAAAAAAAAAAAAAAAAGAAAGAATCTTAATCTATTGACAAATAATTTTGAAGTCTTCAAATAAACATACATTTGTGTCATTATGATCTCAAAGATAATGCAGACAACATAAATAAAAACAGAATAATGTATAGTATAAAATATATTGACTACGGTTAAGATAAGGGGCTATAAAGCTCATTTAAAAATTAGCAACATTGACAATGTACAGTAAAATAATTCTGAAGCATTTTTTTACTGTGTACATATTAGATATGCAGTTTTGTGTTTTTCTCATGCTTAATATGTAAAAGAAAATCAAGTGAATATTGTGTTCTGTAGAGTTTGTGGTGGTTTAGTGTATTTGGTTTATTAAGTCAGACTCACTGTATTGTGTTCTGTACAGTTTGTAGTTGTTGTTTAGTGTATTTGGTTTATTCAGTCAGACTCACTGTATTGCGTTGTGTACAGTTTGTGGTTGTTTAGTGTATTAGGTTTATTCAGTCAGACTCACTGTATTGTGTTGTGTACAGTTTGTGGTTGTTTAGTGTATTAGGTTTATTCAGTCAGACTCACTGTATTGTGTTCTGTACAGTTTGTAGTTGTTGTTTAGTGTATTTGGTTTATTCAGTCAGACTCACTGTATTGTGTTCTGTACAGTTTGTGGTTGTTTAGTGTATTTGGTTTATTCAGTCCGACTCACTGTATTGTGTTCTGTACAGTTTGTAGTTGTTGTTTAGTGTATTAGGTTTATTCAGTCAGACTTGATGTCATTAACGTTACTACACTGAATGTTGAGTTTAACGTGTTTTCCCGCCAATTTAGTCTCTTAGTAACAAACAGACGTCAGCAGATTTAACAGGAGCTGCTACAGAAGAGCTTTAGTCAGTAAGTAACGTCCAGGTGCGTATTAAATAAATATATTCTAAAACTACATTCGGTGTGTGTGAAGTTTAATGAGGTGGAGAAAATTGTAACTAAAGTTAAAATGTTTTGTTTGGAAGAGACGTACGCAGGTTAGCTGAGCTCATCCTTGTTTCTGTCAGAAACAGCTAATATCTGCAGCATTTCAGCTTCTTTAGGGTTTAGGAAATATCTGCTTCTTCACCTCTTCGGGTCAGACATTAGTTATAAACCCTAACTAGCAGTTTTAAATTAGTTTTAAGATGTTTTTGTGCTTGTAACAGCACCAAGTTCACCTCATATTCACAACATTAGCATGTTAAGCTAGCTGCGCTAACTGACCTGTTAACTAATATAAGCACAAACTGCTCCGTTTTAATACCTTATTTCTGGATGTAACTGCTCTTCCTAAAGTGTTAATATGTGTTACTGCTGCTTCACCGTGTTAGACCACAATTTAAAGTCGTTTTAAGGGTGAAAAGCTGTATATTTCAGTGCGTGCTATGAGCTAACGTTAGCATGTACTGAAAAGCTCCGTTGAAGGAAACATTTATCTGGTCTTTCCTACATGAACAGACTGATGGTGTCGTTTGTTCATACGTTTTATTTATATTTATTCATGTGAGAGTCTGCAGGGCTAGAAGAAGAAGAAGCTACTCTGAGGTGTTTTTCAGGGCAGTTCAGTGAGGTGGGAGCTAAAGGGTCGTCATGGTGTATGTGGTTAGTTTGCTGCTCACAGAGAAGCGTCTGTCCAGAACTTCATCTTCTGAACGTACTGTTAACATTTCAGCTGCTTACAGAGAGACTGCTGGTGAGAAAGATGGACTCTCAGTAGCTCCGGTTTATATGATGTACAACAGAACCAACGCAGCTTCTTCATACTGGGTCAGAACAGAGCTAATGTGAAGGACTGACACGAGGCTGAAGTTAGATGAATTTTCCGGTCCACCTTAAAACTTTGCAGTAGCAGCATTTCGCCGACAGATGGCAACATTTGACTAATCCACAAAATCAAGACGTGCAGTAATGAGAGTGATGGCACGTTGATCACGTTGACTGGATCCGGACGAACAGATATCACATCAAATAATGATTCTTAAAATAATAGATCATTAAAAGCGGGTTATAACCCACTGAACACGAAGTATAAGCAGAGAACTGAACTCTACAGACAGCCAATGGGTGAATGTACATTGGATTACTAATTTGTACTAATCTGTGGGAATTTTATTTAAGATATAATATACAATAAAAATATATCATAATGCTGAATAATTACATTTACCACCGTCTTATAAATATATCAAATTAAACCGAATTAAATTAAATATAGAATATTTACTTTACATTTGATCTTTTTAAAGAATGTTTACTACAGTTTGGATATCACTTCTTATTGGCTATTCAATAGGCTGTATGTGTTGCTTTTTATATACATAGGCTGATTATAATCCACCAATGCGGTTTGAACAACTTCATATGAACCTGATAATGTGGGTTCCTTTGCAGGCATGACTATTAAGGGACATGAAGGATAGGGCCACATCCTTGTAAGTTATTAGAATGTGGGCTACATTTTTTTGCCTGTTTTAAAAGGTCTTTCTGATTGTGACAGGCACTGATGAGGCAGGCTTCTGGAAATAAAGCCCACCTGGACCACATGTTAGCTTTTGGACCAACACTGACTGCAGCTTCTACACAAGCTTTTCAAATTTCAACCAAACAGTTTGCAATTTAAAACACCTTTTATTTAAAAAAAAATCCAAGTGTCACTGCAATATATTTTGTGACAGAAATAATACATTCGTTTTTGCATGCATTGTGACATTGTGCTTTTAAAGCTAAGCTTGTCTGTTCCAGGCAAAAATAATGTAGTTCCTACTTTATCCATCACCACTTTATCCATTTATGTCCAACACATCAGCATCAGCCGGCCTGTGACTGAAGGAGGAGCTGCACACTGAGGTGACAGTGACCACCACCAAGTTTTGAGGTAAAAGTTAAGTTTGGGATTTAAACACTGAAATATTTTTTCTATTATGTTCAGATCGATTAATTAAATAAATAATGATGATGACAGCTAATGTTATATAGCAATCAGTTTCTTTCATAGTATATGTTACACATTTTTCAGAAAAATAGCATTAATAGATTTAATCCAAGTGAAAATATTGTGTCACAACATTTAGGTTGGTCTGACTGTTCCCATTCATCACAGTTTCGTAATTTTAATGAATTAAATATTATGTTAAACAATAAAGAGTACAAATACTGAGTAATTCTGAGTTCAGCACACATGATGGTGATTTTAAAATTATGGTATAGGACAGTAATTTTCAGATGATCAGATGATTTTATGGTGTTACTGTGTTACTGCCTTTGTCTGGTGAAAATTTATCCTCCCCCAATTTCTGGACACACTGTTACTGTAATAGTTGTGTTTTTCAATGTCTCATAAGTATTTGGAGACTTGTGACGTTTCTACATTTTAGTTAATTTCTTACTAGTTTCTCACTGAACCTACTGCTAACTGTTACTGCTGCTAAAAGCTTATTTGGCTGAAGTATGACTTTCATACATTATAATGTTACGTGAAATTATCAACGTATATTTAATATTTTTAAAGATGACACGTTAGACTTTTCAGGTTTTTTTCTTCCCTTTTGTGCATGTAAACATTCTGCAAAGTTATAAAACCCAAATCACAGCAATGTAAATAGACAAATGTACCATATGAGATAAATATTGTGGTTTTGGATTGTGTGCTTAGTCTGGTCCTCAGTTTTACTCAGATAGCTGAGAGAGGTTTTATTTTTGGATAAATGTGAAATGTGAATGTTTAGTCATTATCTGTACTGTAGGTCCAGAGTAGAACTGAGCCAACTTATCAAAATCTATGGTCTATGGTAATCTGCTGCCCTCTTGTGACCGTAGTGCAAAGTGCAGATCTGTCATTTTTTGTATTAATACAGTCACCTGCTATAAACTAACTGCTCTGAAATAAGGAGGCGGGGCTTAGAGTCACGGGCATGTGAATAAACAGTGTTTTGGGAAAATTAAAGCATGTAACCCTAACCCCAAAAAATAAAACTATCATCATTTGAAAATGAAATAGGAAAGTGTAATATGCCCCCTTTTAATTTTATGTATGTATAGATAGTATTTAAACACATTTTCCAAAAAATTTAAATTAAATGTAACATTTCATTGACAGTAGTTTTTAAAAGTGTAATCTAAAAGAAGGTATTATTTGACTGATTAATAAAACAAATATTAAATATAACAATGATAAAACGTGCATGTGGAGGCCATTGTAATAATGTATTTAGGCAAGTCAGCTTAAATATTATTAACTTAATAAGTTGGATGTTTTCATTAGTCCTTAAAGTAGTCCTTTAATGCAGTAAACAAGTAATGTTCATCAAACAGTAAAGCCACTAAAAAGATGATTATTTACTCAGTACCTACAGATAGAAGAAAATGCTGTGAACATTGGCTGTTCGCATAAAGGGAATCTGGACTATTATATTTAACACACTGTTGCGGTTACAGAGGAAACATAGCTGTCTATACATGTGAGTAAGTTTCCTCGTATGTTACCATATGTAGGCATTATGGCATGAGAAAACCATATGACCACAGCAACAATTCGAGCATGGCCATGCATTTAAAGCGGCATCACCAAGAGACGAAACGAGCAGCCAAGGCACAACAACAACTTCTTCCCACGGCATTTAAGCATCCGTTTGCTGCTGAATCTACACAAAGATCATCCCAGTCTTTTATGAAAAAAAAAGATTTGAACAAAAATAGTTTTGATCATTATATTGAAACATTAAACATCTTGGATGTTGTTTTCATTTAAGACATGCTTTTAGTTTTCTTAATGTTCTATTAATGTTAAATTTGTCCTTCTTTTTTTTTTTGCTGCTTTGAAAAACGATCCAATCCGTCACTCAAAAACCGTAAAACGAGCCAATCCGTGAGATTTGTGATCCGTTACACCACTAGACATCAGTCTTTCAACGATGATTCACATCTCGACCAACCTTTGATGGGAAGCAGGGCTCTAGACTAACTTTTTGCACTGGTGCACAAAAGTTAGGTGCACCCGCATCGCATTTAACACCGCAGTTTTACAGGTTCACTTTTTAAAAAAAATTTGCTGTCCATATAGGCAATATTGACTTGTGATTTGGTCAACATGAAGTTTTTTTATTTGAAGCACAATTCTACAAGAAATTTAACTTGAAAAAGTGTTCTTGCTCAAAGTGCTTAACTGTGCTGAAATGTAAACATAAAACACCAAGATAAATGAAATAAAAAGAAAATCTAAAAAGTGTTTTAAGGACTTCAAATTGAACATCACATGGTTTAATGTCTTATGGACTATATACCCGCTTTGCTGCCCAAATTAACAGCAGCACCATCAGTACCCAGAGCAATGATTTTCTCCAGCCAGTTACTGCACTGGTCCCCAAGAACAGCAAATGCTTTCTTTGAGGCAGTAAAAATTCCTAATTAAACAAATAAAAAAGTTAATACCATTTACTTCCCAGATCAAGAGTTCATAATGCAATCTACGCCTCAATTTTCAATGATAAGTATATTATATATGGTTAATGCAGTAAAGAGACGGTAGGCATATTATTAACATGGGCTACATGACATGGCTTACCTAGGGCATGGGCATGCTCGACCTCAATGTGTCCGATCAGTATATTCACTGTATACAATGACGCATTCCTTTGTGGTGATATCTGTTACTGTCAATCAAGAATGCCATGTAGGCGCTGTTTTTGTAATTTTTTTCGATCTATCTGCGATGACGCCTATAAATTGGGCGCACACAACAGCATTGCTGTACGTTGGGTTTACGTTCAAGCCGTATTTCTTCTGAAGAATTATTGGGTTGGACCCAAGTGCAGGGAGGAAACCCATTTTCTACCTGTGGCTGAAAGGCAACGGGAAAGGGGACTGTTTATGATTTTCAGACGGCCTTAACTTAACATTCCTAATGAAAAAGTCTCTTCTTCTCTCATCATCCACGGCTACATCCACCCTGTTCATCTGATGGGCCTAGGCTACTCGCCTCTCTGTGTCTGTATGCAGCGCAAGCATTTTCAAACGTACACGCACAAACGTGGACCACAGCCAATCACCCGCCCTTCACTATCTCTGATTGGTTTAGACCACGATATGGGCCTAATGTGTGACTCTTGTTGAACTACAGGGAGACTTTCACAGTCGCGGGGACTTTTTTTTTTTTTTTCTTTTTTTTTCAGATTTTGTTTTCATTGAGAAATTAGGTCGCACTCTAGAGCGCTGGGGAGGGAGAGCGGGAAGGAGGGAGAGTGAGTGAGTGAGTGGAAACACATCAGACGAGATGCATCAAGCCTGGTAACACAACAGCACTAAAGTCTTTAGTAAAAAGTAAAACACTGAAAAATGCCATTGTGACAGCTGGGTTAAAACGTGTCCTCCTGTGTCGTCTCGCTGTGGAAGATTTCCCATCTGAGAACTTTAGTAGTAACTTTTACCTTCAACCATTCAATTTTCATTTTAAAAACCAGTCAATTCTCAGTTTCAGTGTTTTATTTTCAGTAGAAAAATCAAGAAATAATAGTTTTATGAAAGTTTTGTAATTTTACAAATGTTTTAGAAAGTGAAGTGAATACAAACGAAATAAATATGTGGATAACGTGGATGTACATAAAAAAAAATTACATACATCTCAATGCTGGTTGAAAAGCATGCAACACTGAGCCATGCACAATTTGTAAGGATCAGAAAATCCTCTAAAAGGTCTGCTGCACCTTCAGAACCTCAGTAGTTTGGCCAAGGCTTCTGTAACATCTCTCAAAACAGACCTCACACAGTGTTTGTGTTTATACAGCTGATTATAAAGTGGAGAAGCATTATGACCTCAGTTCTATGGTTAGGGTGTGAGCCACTCGTTGAAGGAAGCTAGGTTTCTGACTGTCACTGAAACTCACTGGCTGGAAACAGGAAACCATGATCTTTCGCAAGTACGTTCGGGCGAGCTATTTGCCACATTCACGAACAGAACATGAAGTCATGCACTTTAGTGGCCTATTACAAAAAAGAATCCTCTCTTTAGGATCACTCTTTCACAGTTCAGTTTACTCTGCTTTTCTACAGCCAGTTTATTAAAGTCAATTAAAAATTATTTTTTAAATTTATGGGAATTTTAAAAAGCACATTTTAAGCTTTGGTTACTTGTTACTTACTTGAACATAGTCACTTGTAGTAAAAGCTCAGCAGATAGTTTATAGATAGATGGGCTAAAGTGCATTTTCATTACAAAAGTGGGAGACACGCCATTCTGATGTCACTGCTGTTGCATTAAGATTTAACTGCATCTGAAAGTAATGTATCTTAGTACAAGCTTGAGATTCATGCATTACATTTATGATGAGACTAAGTGAAACTGAATAGCTGTCCATCGTCTAAATGTTATTAAATTAAACTCAGTAGCAATTGAACTGATTTATGATAAAACATTCATAATATTGTACCATTAGATCTGTTCAGGAAAAAGTTGATTTGGGGATCTTTTAGGCCACAAAGAAATATAAAACTCAACCATTGGACCATCTGATGAACCAAAAAAGGGCCGTTTGTTTTTACTAGATTTTATGTCGGTAAGTAACAACCACAGCACAAAAACACAAATCTTGTAAAAAAAAAAAAAGTTAAAGAAAGGGAAATTTTGAAAATTTATTTTTATACTAGGCTTTAACTCTTTACCCCACGTGGCTTAATGTTTTTTAGCCTTGTTTGAACTCAATCAGGGGTGTCTTGTTTACAGGAAAAGTCATGCTCTTCAGAAAAAAGCACCAATCAGCTTGCTGGTTACACCGTGAGCAAGTAAGGGTTTCCAACATTGTAGCACTAGCAAGTAAAGCCCCCATAGCTGTGGAGGTCTATCTAGGTGCAGGAGCCAGAACAACCCATGCAAGAGGTTTTATGTAGTATATATCATGAGATGGTAATAAGCAGTGACTGTCCCTTATGTGGTGCGGTAGGGCAGGAAAGCTCTGAAAAGAGGTGGGGGCAAAACATTAAAGAATTTTTTTTTTTTGTGTGTTTCAATTTTTATTAAAAGTTGTAACTTTGAAAGTTAACCCACGCAGGCAACAATATTACATTTATCTACATTGTAAAACAGAGCTTTCACTTACAATCTGCACCGTTTCCTCTAATTACTTTACTGAGGAAAAGTTGATGAAAACTTGTCAGATAAGACATTAGAGTGAATAATAAATGTATCTCTGTTTTTTTATTAAGAAGTAATGTCAGTGTGTTGTGAATGAAACTGATAAACAGCAGTGGCTCTCACTATGGCTACTAAACATGTGTTTAACAACATAATTAATGTAACACAGACAAAGAAAGCTCAGTGGCTCAAGTGGTCTTCAGGGTTAGGTAACTCTAACCCCTATATTAAAACACTGGCCTCACCTCACTTGGACATAGTTTGTCTAAATTTCTCCATAAACATCTCTCTTTCCTAAAACACGGTAGACTAGACGCTAGTAAACAGAATGACTGTGTGGTTTTAACAGTTCCTTATAAAATTATGTTACTGGGGTTCTGCAAGTGGGGCATTGCTGTTATATTTTGTGAGCATTGCGTGAGCTGCAGATGTGTCAGGTTCTTCTCTGAGGTAATAACTCCTTTCTGCATATTTAGTGTTACTCCAGCTGTGCTATGTTGACATGTGATTATATTTTATTCTGGATTTGTCACTGGGTTAGTTTTCAATGATTTGTTGCTTATATTTTCTGATTGTAAAGCAAAACAGTCTTTTATTTGTAGTCATAGCTTCAGTCAGAAATCAGGAAGTTGTGTTTCATGTTTCTGCCATCATTCCACACTAAAACTGTATTGCGTTTCTGGTTGTGCTTTGATTTAATTCTTCCTAAAATGTACCTTCACACTTTTATTACTACAATAATTTTTTTTAGTTTAGAAGGGTGTTTTTGCTTCTATCCAGATAGCCAGAGAAAGGCATGTCACTGTTGGTGAATTGATAGGTAAACTGGGGACCCAGCAGTGCTTAAAGTTTTAGTTTAAAAGTGTTTAAAAGGCATTTAGCCAAATTCTAGACAAAACAGTGATTTATACCATTTATATTCATACACAATCCAACTTCTTTCTTTACTTTTCTTCTTTCTTTTGTTTTTCCTTTCTTTATCCTTTATTCTTTATACTATTTGTGAACTGGTTTAGTAAATAATTTTAACAAGTCAAGTCAAGTCAAGTGGGTTTTATTGTCATTTCAACTACATACAGAGTACACAGTGAAGCAAAACAACGCTCCTCCAGGACCATGGTGCAACATAGACAGTGCATACAAGACACAAGTGCAACACAAACAAACAAGTGCGGACAGACAACACAACACAGTACAGACAGAGAATAATAAATAATTGCCGGTAGTGTGCAAATTGTGCAATGTGTAATAAATAGAGTCCAGTGAGGTTAACAACAAGTTAATATAACAATAAACCATTATTCATTAATTTCCTAAACATTTGCATTAAGATTCTTGACTAATCTCGAAATCAATAGTGCAATAAATCTAAAAAGAATTTATATGCAGTGAACATTAAAATGCCCAAAAATGCACTCATGCATTATAAATTAAGCACCTCTTTCTATCTTATTTCCACTCAGCTTTGGTATTTCTGCATCTTAGAAACTCATCTTTAAAAACATCATTTGAATACAAACACAAGCTTTATGAAAATGGCTAATTAATTTTCTTGTTACTTATTTACAATAATGTCATGGTTGAGTCATGTGAGGGAGCTGCTAGTCAATATACAATATTTCTTGTGTGGAGGGGGGCATTGGGTTGCTGTCTTCTTCCTTAGTTTCAGGGTGGGGGCACTCACAATTGGCAAAACTCAAAGTCATGTTAGTAGAACTGCACAAAATAGACTTTATAGTCCACGTTGAACTGGTGTGAAAGTGCAGCGCTGGGTGAATGATGAAGTCATCAAGTATTTCCAAACGTTCCCTGAATTTGTTTTTAATGTGTTTTACATTTTTCCAATATGGTATTGACACTGTCATTTCAGTGAACTACTTCAATTATCCTTAAAAGTAATGTGCTTATAATATTACAACAATAGTGTTGCAAAGTGGTCGTGTTATCCAGTGTGCGTGTGCCCAGAGGGCCTGAGTTACTAGGAGGGTCGCATGAGCAGTTTTGACAAGATCTAAACAGATACATTGACTGTTGGGTTGATGGTAATCTGTGTTCTTGTAAATGTGTGCATATGCAAAAAAAAATCATATTGCGGTGACATGTCCAACACTGCAGTTAGTGCGATGCTATCATGATGCATCATATAATCCTCATAAGCCATTATCCTGCTATGCCATTAAAACTTAACAACAACCCAGTAAATTATCCAGTTAGGAGCCCACCAAGTATTTGTGCCCAGAGGTCTATAATTTGATGATCTGGGCTTGTGTTTGACTTACATTGAACACAATGTAATTGCAAAATGTATGATATAAAATAAAATAATTATTCATCATTTAAAAATATCTATCCACAAGTCCTCTTATGTGCATGTCTCTCCCTCTACAATTGTTAGATTCAGTGTTATTTTATTTTGATTTTTATTCTATAAAAGCAGAATGATATGTTTTGTAAATCTCATATACCCATAGTTTATACACAATAGAACATAGAACACATATCAAGTGTTCAAATTGAGAAAGTAAGTTTTTAACATTTAAAAAAAATTAACTTATTTAGAACTTGTAGCAACACATCTCAAAAGTGCTCAAAGGGGCAACAAAAGGCTGGAAAAGTAAGTGGTACTAATAAACAGTGGGAGGAGAAACAACAGTGGAAGTCTTTCAGAAACAAAGATGGACAGAGATTCACCAGTCTGCAAAAAAACTGTCTAAAAATAGTGGAACAATTTCAGGTGGTATATCAGGCTTCTGATATGCCACCTTCTGCAGTACATATCATTATTATCACAAGATTTAGAGAATCTGGAGAAATCCCTGTAAGCAGGGGAAAAGGCAGACTATATTGGATGCTCGTGATCTTTGGGCCCTCAGGGGGCACTGCATTAACAACAACAGGCCTGATTCTGTTTTGGAAATCACTGCATGGGCTCAGCAACACTTTCAGTAATATTTTTTCTATGAACACAGGTAGCCGTGCCATTTACAAATGCAGGTTAAATCTGTATCATGCAAAGAAGAAGCCATACAACAACACAATCCAGAAATGCCACCGTCATCTCTGGGGCAAAGTTCATGCAAAATGGGAAAGTGCTCTGTGGTCAGATTAATCAAAATTTTAAATTCTTTTTGGATGATTTTTTTAGATTTGATTCTACCAGCAATCTCTAAATAAGTAGATAATTTTTATGAAATGTTACAATTCCTAACTTTCAGCATCTTCTGCATGTTCTGTCGTGAATAAATTAAGGGTCTATCAGATTTGCAAGTCTGTTTTTCTTTATATTTATTTACATTTTATAATTTTGAATGCATTTTGTAAAAAATAAGTCTTTAAACTAGCAAAATATTTGCCATTGTTATCTCAAAAATGTTATGACCCGGTCTAGGGATAGCCTGTAACCAATCATGGACACTGTTTAAAACCAGAAGATTGCAGGTTTATTTTTCTCTTATTTTTAACAGCAAGGTGGGACATTGTTTTCAGGGATGGGTAAACACTAAATAATAAAAACAACAACTGTCACAGAAAACTAACTAGAACCTGAAAACAAAAGAGAAACAAAAATACAAAAGAAGCTACTCCCTATATTAAACTGAGTAAAAAGACAAACAAGCACTTGTCTCCAAAATCCCATAAATGTTTTATAACAACAAAGTGAAGTGAAGAGCAACAAAGAGTGTGGGTCTGTTGTGGACGGGGCTGGTCTGGTTTTCCAGGTCAAGTCAAAGGAGAGAACTCTGAACATCTCCCCCAAGATGGCGGCTCAATGACCTTTTATCCTGAGAGGCAACCCCAAGTGGTTAATCATGTACCTGCACACATTATAATAGACCAGGTATCGTAACAACCCCTCCCTTAAGTAAAAGCATTTCATGTTTTTATAATAACTGCTCAGTTCCCACAACCTGACTCTTGTAAAATATTGTAATTAGCACACATAGGGGCATGCTATAGTTCACTTAAATTAATTAAATTGTGCTAAACAACAAAGTAAAAAAAAAGTTTTTTTCATACAGAATGTTTCACAAATTTCTAAGAGAATTTTATGGCTCAGGAACAATAAACAAAACTAGTCTTCCCAAGTGCGAATGAGGAGCACAACACATAATGAGACACAAAGAAAGATAACATGATCAGAATTCCACACAAATACTTCCCATCAGAGTGGAACTAAAACAAATGCAATCTACATAAGCATCCCATCCTGCTTTTGTCAGTCAGAGTTTTTTTGCATAGTCATACAAGTCTGAGATATTATAAAAAAAGGAATAAAAAAATAACTAGAAAGATAGACAGATAGACAGGAGCAGGGTCAGTGCACAATAAACAGTCATAGTTCCACCATTATGTGACATACAAACTCAGTAGACTTGTGCAAACTAAAGCTCAGTCTTAGGAGTAAAAAAAGAACAGAGAGGCTGTAACAAACAATTCTGTGTCATAAACAGTATCCTAACAAGGGAGGGCAATTAAAGGTCACTAATACCAAACCAAAAGAAAACTGTTAGCAAACACACAAAATGCAAATTCTCAAAATCAGAAGACCCTCAGTTCTGTTACAAAATGCTCTAGGGTCAGGCTGTAACAGAAAGTATGTGTGGGTTCTTTTTCCAGACCTCTGCCAGACTATCGAGACCAAATTTGTGAGACCAAGCAAATTAAAACAGACTAATTTGTTATAATACATTGACTAGGGATAAGGAACTGCAAAGCTAATATAAAAATGGCAATGGCAACATTGAGAATGTGTAACAAAATGATTTTGTTATGCATATAAAAAAAGAACATATGATCTTAGTTTAGACTTTGTACTTGAAATTGTTAGTGTGGATTAGACAAAGCCTTTGTAGATATTTTGATTTTAAGGATCTGGCTGTAGCTTTCGCCTAGCTTTTGAAAACCAGTGTTTATTTGTAACATCACTCTCTTTTAAATATTTGTACATTTGCGATCTCTTTTTATATAGATATTAGGGAGTGCTTCACCTATGAATTTGTAAATGTAGAGCTTGGAACTTGTTGCTAGTGTTACAGGATGGTGGGTGGTAGACCCAAGTACAAAGACTATTTGAGTATTTATAAAATTAAATTAATGCACAAATGCAAAACCCGAAGAAAATAGTGAATGTGGAGACTGTGATTATATGCCACAATATCAGGTATTGTGGGCCAGCACATTACCACTACACCAGCACAAGGATACAGAATGTATTGAGAAAATAAGTTGCAGAAAAAGGACAAACAAAGGAAGTGCCAAGAAATGGCATGCTCAAACAAAGGGCTAAGTTTAAAAAGGAAAAAACAAAGTTACTTCTCCCTTTTAAAATAGTTAATGGAAGATAGCCGTCTTCTCTTTTTTGGTTTTCAATTCTTTTCCTTTTTCTGGTCTTTTCTTTCGACATCTTTGTTACTATCTATTTTTTTGTTTTGATCTCTAGCTTTTCTTTTCTTTTCTTTTTTTTCTTTTCTAAGCAGGCACACCTTACCAGTGTGGTGGCATGGGTTTGCAAGGTTTTAATGATACACAATACTTATTATGATATTAAGTTTTTGATAAGTGGGACAAATTAATCTTATAAGTTACAACATGAATTATGTATGTCATGACAAAATCAGCTGGTCAGTGTTCTTTATGCCCTAACAGTATCCCAGTATCCACTGTATATTTAGATATGCATATTGGAACATTGTTTATCATGATAATGATAAAATATTGTCATGTTACTCACCCCTTTAAATGCTTCATTCCCAGAATATTTTCTTATTCATTTTAGTAATTTAAACTTTTACTCCAAGCTTAAAGATTAGAAGTTTGTCACATTTACAGTGAGACCTAAAATTTAAAGCAACACTTTTTCCTATTTCCCTATTTTCAAAATTTGTTTTGAATGTGTTCACATCTTGCTCTAGATATGAGGACTTAAGAGAAGAGATGGCTACCAGTGTTATTGCCAATTACAGCTCTGGTGAGTTGTTAAGATTGTTTACTAAGATTGTAACTAAATTTTTGTTGTGTTTAGAAAGTACATATAAGTTAGTAGTCAAATAGTGCCTTGCAAAAAAGAATAAAAGCTGTTGAGAGATAAACAGTAAATGTCATCAGCAAAATTCCCAGAATATAAAGAAATTGTATTGAATGTATGAGATAAACAACAAGACATATTGATTACTTTTTGACAATGACCAAATGTGTCTAATGATCTACTTTCATTTGAACTTATTAATTATTGTGTTTTTTTGTCATACAGGTGACCCACACTGCCTCTCAGATCTGAGGATTGTGCTGCTGGGGTGCAGAGATGCTGGAAAGAGTTCAGCAGGAAACACCATCCTGAACAGAGAGGAGTTTGAGTTAAAGAGAACTGCTCAGTGTGTGAAGAGACAGAGAGAAGTAGCAGAGAAACACATCACTGTGGTTGAAGCTCCAGGATGGTGGAGTAATATACCTGTAGAGGAGAACACTGAGTTACTGAAACAGGAGATTGTACTCAGTGTGTCTTTGTGTCCTCCAGGACCTCATGCTGTACTGCTGGTCATACGTGTGGACAGTGATTTTAAAGTGAATTATAGAAACATATTAGAAGGATATCTGAAACTTCTACCTGATACAGTCTGGAGTCACACTATAGTGCTGTTCACCTGTGGAGACTGTCTGGGAGACACACCCATAGAGCAGCACATTGAGAGTGAAGGGAAGGACCTCCAGTGGCTGGTGGAGAAATTTGGGAACAGGTATCATGTTCTCAACAATATGAACAGGAGTGATGACTCTCAGGTCACAGAGCTGCTGGAGAAGATAGAGGAGATGGTGGCAGCAAACAATGGACGACATTTTGAAATGGACAGAAAGATTCTACAGGAGGTGGAAGAGAAGAGGAGAACAGAGGAAGAGAGAATGAAAGACAGGATAATGAAGGTGCAGAGGCAGAGAGAGCACATCAGATCATACATGTGTAAGTAATTTAACACATATATTCAGCATTTCCACTTAGAGTAGAAGTGTTCAAAAGAATGTTTTAATTAAGTTCACAGTCTTGAATCTTGATGAATTTCACCCCACTATCAGTGCTAAAAGCTCCTCGCTTGGGGTAAGTAGGAATGCATTGATATGGGATTTGTGGACTAATTCCTAAATGAAGTATATTTAATGTACATATCTGCATATACATATACATGTACAAATTAGGACAAAGATCCATACATTTGTCTGAAGCCAGAATTAAAAAAAAAACCAATGATCTGTCAATAGCAGTATCATATTAGTATTATCAGTATGAAGCCCTCCTGGTGAGTACTGAGTACAGTTTGTCGGTAAAATCATTTTTAGTTTCTGCATTTTCACAAATGATTAATTAAAGTACCAGAAACATTGGAATTTTTTAAAAACAATGAAGATATCATATTTTACAACCCCAAATCCAAAAAAGTTGGGACGCTGTGTACAATTTAAGTGAATGTTGATTAAAAACAAAATGCCATGATTTGGAAATCTCATACACTAGTATTTTATTCACAACAGAATATGTGAGATATTACAAGTTAGACATACATTTTTTTAAATGATTAACTAATTTAGAACTTGATGGAAGAAACGCATCACAAACATTGGGACAGGGGCGTGTCTACCATTGTGTGGTATCCCTTTTAAGTAGAGTCTGTAAACATCTGTGAAGTGAGAAGACCAGTCACTGGGGTTTTACCAGGGAATGTTGTCCTATTCTTGTCTGATGTAGGATTCTAGATTCTTCTGTTCTGGGTCTTCTTTGTTTCATGATGCATCAAACGTTTTCTCTTTGTCAAAGATCTGGATTACAGGCAGGCCAGTTTAGGACCCGGACTCTTCTGTTAATCTACGCTGTTGTGAGATTTGCAGTATGTGGTTTAACATTGTCTCGCTGAAATATGCAAGGCCTAAAGGAGACACTGTCTGGATGGCAGCATATCTTGTTCTGAATTCTCTGTATGCTGTTCAGCATTGAAAGTCTTTCTAGATGTGTAAGCTGCCCACACCATAGACACTAACACATCCCCAGACCATCAGAGATGCAGGTTTTAAACTGTGCACTGATAACATGCTGGATGGTCCCTCTCCTCTTCAGACTGCTGGAAATGATGTCCGTAGCTTCCAAAAAGAATTTAAAATTTGACTACAGAATGGTTTTCCATTTTAAATTAACTTTGGCCCAGAGAAGATGGCAACATTTCAGGATCATGTTTATGTACGGATTCTTCTTTAGCATGATACAGCTTTAACTTGCAGGTAAAGTCCTTGTAGTATTTCCATCATACCCCCGCCCACCCCCCCCCCCCCCCCCCCCCCCCCCCCCCCCCCCCCCCCCCCCCCCCCCAAAGATCATGTAGATCATATGCATCCAGTATTGACCTTCAGCTTTGTCAATTGTGCACAGGAATTTCTCCAGACTCTCTAAAACTTTTGACGGTGTTATGTACAGTATGATAATGTATATACTGAACTGGTAAAATGTCTTCCTTTTTTAACAGCTGATGTGTTCTACTGTGATTAAAATATGGATTTATGAGCTTTGCAGGTCATTGTATTCAGTTTTTATTTCTTTATTTAATTCAATTTTTCTATTTAATTCAAATGTCTAGCAAAGACTGAATTTATGCCTTACATTTTTATGGATAAAGTACTGATAAAAATGCTGGTTTCCATCAAACAATGCAGATTATGATTAAAGAAAATCTTTTATTTTCTGTGAAGCTTTTTATCCAATAGGTGACTGTCTCTCAGAGCTAAGGATTGTGCTGCTGGGGTGCAGAGATGCTGGGAAGAGTTCAGCAGGAAACACCATCCTGAACAGAGAGGAGTTTGAGTTGAAGAGAACTGCTCAGTGTATGAAGAGACAGAGAGAAGTAGCAGAAAGACACATCACTGTGGTTGAAGCTCCAGGATGGTGGAGAAATAAACCTGTAGAGGAGAGCACTGAGTTACTGAAACAGGAGATTGTACTCAGTGTGTCTCTGTGTCCTCCAGGACCTCATGCTGTTCTGCTGGTCATACGTGTAGACAGTGTTTTTAATGAGAATTACAGAAATATATTAGCAGGATATCTGAAACTTCTAACTGATACAGTCTGGAGTCACACTATAGTTCTGTTCACCTGTGGAGACTGTCTGGGAGACACACCCATAGAGCAGTACATTGAGAGTGAAGGGAAGGACCTCCAGTGGCTGGTGAAGAAATGTGAGAACAGGTATCATGTTCTCAACAATATGAACAGGAGTGATGACTCTCAGGTCACAGAGCTGCTGGAGAAGATAGAGGAGATGCTGGCAGCAAACAGTGAATGCTATTTTGAAATGGACAGACAGATTTTACAGAAGGTGGAAGAGAAGAGGAGAGCAGAGGAAGAGTGGATGAAAGAGAGGATGATGAAGGTGCAGAAACAGAGAGCTCTCAGATCACAAATGTGTAAGTAATTTCATGAATATATTCAGCATCTTGATTTTGTAGAAAATATAATTAACATGCCAAAATAAAACTTACCAACCAATGAAGATAACTAGCTAATAGAACAGCTGAGCTATATTTCACAACAGCATTGAAATATATCTGACATGACCACAATAAATAAAACACACTGTAGTTCAGCATAATTTCCCACCCACAGTGCTACTGGATTGGTAGAAATGTGAATGAATTATTAGATACAACTAATCAGCACTCCTGTAATGTGTCACTATGCCTCATGCTGTGTCGATGTGATCCAATTGTAACGATGTCCAAATGAGTCAGACTACAGTCAGATAAAAGAATGTTTAATGAGAAATGAAGATCCAAAAATGTAATGCAGAGCCAGTCTAGGTCAGTAACCGATAGAGCATAAACAACTGCTGCGTTTCTTGGGACCATAGCTATCCCAATTAACCAGGTATTGTAGGGTGACTTGTAGGGCAACCTGCGCACAGCATAAACCGTGGTGCCCTCGACACTGATTGGACTGAGAGGAATGACGTCGGGCATAGCTTTATCTAGAGGACCTGGGACAACAGGTTTGTGGAGAGAGACATGGAATGAGTTGGACACTCTGTACTGTGCAGACAAATCAAGTTTGTACGTGACCACGTTAATTTGATGAATGACCTTGAATGGACCAATGAACTTGGGTGATAACGTCTTACTTTACATCAAAGAACCTGATGTCCCTGGTCGACAGCCCCGAAGGAGGAAGGTGGGGGTGACACCGCTGCAGTGGTGTTTCCTTACGTACCCACTCACTCCGTGCCATCCAGTTATCTACTGCTGGCACATATTCGGAAATAGCAGACCAGGGCATCAACAGAGGCTGATAACCTAGAATACACTGAAAAGGTGTTAAACCAATAGATTAACTTACTAGAGTTTTGGGCCATTTCACCCCAGGGTAGGTACTGGGCCCACTCAGAGTTATGCTTGAATCAATACAACCTCAGAAACTTGCCTAATTCTTGGTTTGCTTTCTCACATCAGCCATTTGCTTGATGGTGGTAACTGGAAGTGAGACAGTAACCCTTAGCCATTCAAAGAAGACTGACCTAACACAAGATGTAAATTATGGTTGTCAGGCATTGCAGTGGGAAGCCCAGGAAATGGTATAAACCTAATATCTCTTGAGAAATGTGTGACCTGGGTTACCTGGGTGGCCTGAAGAGAGGAAAGAGTGTGCCTAAGTAGTTAACTGGTCCCTACACTCTTTGGATACATACATTATATTGCCATCTGTCACTCATCCCTTAGGCTCAGAGGCCTTTGGGGACTCCACTTACCAGAATGCCCAGGGGCGAAACATGCTTGCCAACTCTCCTTTCTGCTCCAATCACCGTTCTCGGTCGCCTGAATACTAAATAGCTGCAATTGTTGGAGAGATATCGGTTTGTTATAAAGCCTGGGGTTTGGCTCATGGACTTTGTGAGGTTTTGTTTCTCTTTGAACATCTGAGTGGTTTATATAATTATTGTTATTGCTTCTTTTGGTTTTTGACTGTTTTTCGTCTGGACTTGTTTCCATTTTGCATTGCCCTTTGGACTTTGTTTGCCTGTGTCTCTCGTATTTACTGTTTTTTTGACTTTTGCCTGTTTTTGACTGTGTGTGTGCATCTCGATATGGATATTAAAGCCTCACTTTTTATCTGCAAGCATCTGCGTCATTGGTTCGTCACACCATCCAAATAACTGAATAAGTGTTCCAATTACCTAGGCATTTAGATTGCATCTACAAACATCGGTGAAAGAATGGGTCACTCTCAGGAGTTCAGTGCATTCCAGCATGGTACCGTGATAGGCCACCTGTGCAAAAAGTCCAGTTGTGAAATTTCTTTGCTGTTAAATATTTTTTCTCCTGCAGGTGAGTCACACCATCTCTCAGATCTGAGGATTGTGCTGCTGGGGACCAGAAATGCTGGAAAGAGTTCAGCAGGAAACACCATCCTGAACAGAGAGGAGTTTGAGTTAAAGAGAACTGCTCAGTGTGTGAAGAGACAGAGAGAAGTAGCAGAGAGACACATCACTGTGGTTGAAGCTCCAGGATGGTGGAGAGATGTACTTGAAAAAGATAGCACTGAGTTACTGAAACAGGAGATTGTACTCAGTGTGTCTCTGTGTCCTCCAGGACCTCATGCTGTACTACTGGTCATACGTGTGGACAGTGTTTTTAAGGAGAATTACAGAAACATATTAGAAGGATATCTGAAGCTTCTAACTGATACAGTCTGGAGTCACACTATAGTGCTGTTCACTTTTGGAGACTGTCTGGGAGACACACCCATAGAGCAGCACATTGAGAGTGAAGGGAAGGACCTCCAGTGGCTGGTGGAGAAATGTGGGAACAGGTATCATCTTCTCAACAATAAGAACAGGAGTGATGACTCTCAGGTCACAGACCTCCTGGAGAAGATAGAGGAGATGGTGGCAGTAAACAGTGGACACCATTTTGAAATGGACAGAAAGATTCTACAGGTGGTGGAAGAGAAGAGGAGAGCAGAGGAAGAGAGAGTGAAAGAGAGGATGATGAAGGTACATAAGCAGAGGGAACAACGTGGATCACGCATGTGTAAGTGGTTAATTGAATATATTCAGCATTTTAATTCCACTTAGAATAGGATTGTGGAATATGATTGTTTAACGGAATTTAGTGAATTTTATTTAAAATTTTCTGAAGAGGAGAATAAATTGGTTTTTTTTCCCCCATGAGGCCAGTTTGATCACATCCTGATCAAATCAGGGTCATAGGGAGAAAGTCTTTGGGAGAGCAAAACAGAAAGTAAAGAAAAAAGCGAAGGCTGAGCTGCTCTGTTTTATTTGGCCAATTTAGCATTTTTATTGTTTGGAGTTGAATTAATTTTGAGCCTCTAACGCTTAGAAAGCCATCTTTTGCTTGTACATGCCAACAATGGCATTTCCTTTGTCTGGTTTTCCACCTTTTGTTTTTACACCGATGCAGCTGCAATTTATTCTGTTCTCCATTGGTAGTAGTAGTTAAGCATTGGTCTGCTGAGTCCAGGGTCTGGAGTTCAAGTCCTGTACGGCTCACTTTTTTTTTACCCCAGTATCTCAAGCACACACAAACACATTCTATACTGTTACTATTGTTGATAACTTTTAAAGTGTGGTATTATAAATAATATATGATATATACAAAGTATAATTATATGAAAATAAATAAATTAGAGATGAAAAGATCGATCGGCTATGTACCGGTATCGGCCGATTTTTAATCAAAATATACGATCGGTGATCGGCCGATATTTCTCCAATTTAGCCGATCACGAGACCAGATCAATGGCGTTAAAGAAATTAGCTTAATTTATTTATTTATATTATCATGTAAATATTCAATATTTAAAAAATGATAAGCAGACTAAATTTATACCCTACATTTTTCTAAACATTTTATTTCATGAATACTGATAAAATACCAGATTTTATTTCCACCAAACAAAACAGATTGTGATTAAATGAGGCCTTTTATTTTCGGTGCATGTTTTCCTCCTGCAGATGACTCACACAGTCTCTCAGATCTGAGGATTATACTGCTGGGATATAGAGGTGCTGGAAAGAGTTCAGCAGGAAACACCATCCTGAACAGAGAGGAGTTTGAGTTAAAGAGAACTGCTCAGTGTGTGAATAGACAGAGAGAAGTAGCAGAGAGACACATTACTGTGGTTGAAGCTCCAGGATGGTGGAGAAATAAACCTGTGGAGGCAAATACAGAGTTACTGAAAGAGGAGATTGTACTCAGTGTGTCTCGGTGTCCTCCAGGACCTCATGCTCTACTACTGATCATACGTGTGGAAAGTATTTTTAATGAGAATTATAGGAAAATATTAGAAGGATATCTGAAACTTCTAACTGATACAGTCTGGAGTCACACTATAGTTCTGTTCACTTATGGAGACTGTCTGGGAGACACACCTATAGAGCAGTACATTGAGAGTGAAGGGAAGGACCTCCAGTGGCTGGTGGAGAAATGTGGGAACAGGTATCATGTTCTCAACAATATGAACAGGAGTGATGACTCTCAGGTAACAGAGCTGCTGGAGAAGATAGAGGAGATGGTGGCAGCAAACAGTGGACGCCATTTTGAAATGGACAGAAAGATTCTACAGGAGGTGGAAGAGAAGAGGAGAGCAGAGGAAGAGAGAGTGAAAGAGAGGATAATGAAGGTGCAGAAGCAGAGAGAGCACATCAGATCATACATGTGTAAGTAATTAAATAAATATATTCAGCATTTCCACTCAGAGTAGAAGTGTTTAAAAGAATGTTTTAATTAAGTTCACAGTTTAAAAAAAATCTTGAATCTTGATGAATTTCACCCCACTATCAGTGCTAAAAGCTCCTCGCTTGGGGTAAGTAGGAATGCATTGATATGGGATTTGTGCACTGACTCCTAAATCAAGTATATTTAATGTACATATCTGCATATACATATACATGTACAAAGTAGGACAAAGATCCATACATTTGTCTGAAGCCAGAATTAAAAAAAAAACAATGATCTGTCAATAGCAGTATCATATCAGTATTATTGCGTATCTCAGTATGAAGCCCTCCTGGTGAGTACTGAGTACAGTTTGTCGGTAAAATCATTTTTAGTTTCTGCATTTTCACAAATGATTAATTAAAGTACCAGAAACATTGGAATTTTTAAAAACAATGAAGATATCATATTTTACAACCCCAAATCCAAAAAAGTTGGGACGCTGTGTACAATTTAAGTGAATGTTGATTAAAACAAAATGCAATGATTTGGAAATCTCATACACTAGTATTTTATTCACAACAGAATATGTGAGATATTACAAGTTAGACATACATTTTTTAAAATTATTAACTAATTTAGAACTTGATGGAAGAAACGCATCACAAACATTGGGACAGGGGCGTGTCTACCATTGTGTGGTGTCCCTTTTAACTAGAGTCTGTAAACATCTGTGAAGTGAGGAGACCAGTCACTGGGGTTTTACCAGGGAATGTTGTCCTATTCTTGTCTGATGTAGGATTCTAGATTCTTCTGTTCTGGGTCTTCTTTGTTTCATGATGCATCAAACGTTTTCTCTTTGTCAAAGATCTGGATTACAGGCAGGCCAGTTTAGGACCCGGACTCTTCTGTTAATCTACGCTGTTGTGAGATTTGCAGTATGTGGTTTAACATTGTCCTCGCTGAAATATGCAAGGCCTAAAGGAGACACTGTCTGGATGGCAGCATATCTTGTTCTGAATTCTCTGTATGCTGTTCAGCATTGAAAGTCTTTCTAGATGTGTAAGCTGCCCACACCATAGACACTAACACATCCCCAGACCATCAGAGATGCAGGTTTTAAACTGTGCACTGATAACATGCTGGATGGTCCCTCTCCTCTTCAGACTGCTGGAAATGATGTCCGTAGCTTCCAAAAAGAATTTAAAATTTGACTACAGAATGGTTTTCCATTTTAAATTAACTTTGGCCCAGAGAAGATGGCAACATTTCAGGATCATGTTTATGTACGGATTCTTCTTTAGCATGATACAGCTTTAACTTGCAGGTAAAGTCCTTGTAGTATTTCCATCATACCCCCAAAGATCATGTAGATCATATGCATCCAGTATTGACCTTCAGCTTTGTCACTTGTGCACAGGAATTTCTCCAGACTCTCTAAACTTTTGACGGTGTTATGTACAGTATGATAATGTATATACTGAACTGGTAAAATGTCTTCCTTTTTTAACAGCTGATGTGTTCTACTGTGATTAAAATATGGATTTATGAGCTTTGCAGGTCATTGTATTCAGTTTTTATTTCTTTATTTAATTCAATTTTTCTATTTAATTCAAATGTCTAGCAAAGACTGAATTTATGCCTTACATTTTTATGGATAAAGTACTGATAAAAATGCTGATTTCCATCAAACAATGCAGATTATGATTAAAGAAAATCTTTTATTTTCTGTGAAGCTTTTTATCCAATAGGTGACTGTCTCTCAGAGCTAAGGATTGTGCTGCTGGGGTGCAGAGATGCTGGGAAGAGTTCAGCAGGAAACACCATCCTGAACAGAGAGGAGTTTGAGTTGAAGAGAACTGCTCAGTGTGTGAAGAGACAGAGAGAAGTAGCAGAAAGACACATCACTGTGGTTGAAGCTCCAGGATGGTGGAGAAATAAACCTGTAGAGGAGAGCACTGAGTTACTGAAACAGGAGATTGTACTCAGTGTGTCTCTGTGTCCTCCAGGACCTCATGCTGTTCTACTGGTCATACGTGTAGACAGTGTTTTTAATGAGAATTACAGAAATATATTAGCAGGATATCTGAAACTTCTAACTGATACAGTCTGGAGTCACACTATAGTTCTGTTCACCTGTGGAGACTGTCTGGGAGACACACCCATAGAGCAGTACATTGAGAGTGAAGGGAAGGACCTCCAGTGGCTGGTGAAGAAATGTGAGAACAGGTATCATCTTCTCAACAATATGAACAGGAGTGATGACTCTCAGGTCACAGAGCTGCTGGAGAAGATAGAGGAGATGCTGGCAGCAAACAGTGAATGCTATTTTGAAATAGACAGACAGATTTTACAGAAGGTGGAAGAGAAGAGGAGAGCAGAGGAAGAGTGGATGAAAGAGAGGATGATGAAGGTGCAGAAACAGAGAGCTCTCAGATCACAAATGTGTAAGTAATTTCATGAATATATTCAGCATCTTGATTTTGTAGAAAATATAATTAACATGCCAAAATAAAACTTACCAACCAATGAAGATAACTAGCTAATAGAACAGCTGAGCTATATTTCACAACAGCATTGAAATATATCTGACATGACCACAATAAATAAAACACACTGTAGTTCAGCATAATTTCCCACCCACAGTGCTACTGGATTGGTAGAAATGTGAATGAATTATTAGATACAACTAATCAGCACTCCTGTAATGTGTCACTATGCCTCATGCTGTGTCGATGTGATCCAATTGTAACGATGTCCAAATGAGTCAGACTACAGTCAGATAAAAGAATGTTTAATGAGAAATGAAGATCCAAAAATGTAATGCAGAGCCAGTCTAGGTCAGTAACCGATAGAGCATAAACAACTGCTGCGTTTCTTGGGACCATAGCTATCCCAATTAACCAGGTATTGTAGGGTGACTTGTAGGGCAACCTGCGCACAGCATAAACCGTGGTGCCCTCGACACTGATTGGACTGAGAGGAATGACGTCGGGCATAGCTTTATCTAGAGGACCTGGGACAACAGGTTTGTGGAGAGAGACATGGAATGAGTTGGACACTCTGTACTGTGCAGACAAATCAAGTTTGTACGTGACCACGTTAATTTGATGAATGACCTTGAATGGACCAATGAACTTGGGTGATAACGTCTTACTTTACATCAAAGAACCTGATGTCCCTGGTCGACAGCCCCGAAGGAGGAAGGTGGGGGTGACACCGCTGCAGTGGTGTTTCCTTACGTACCCACTCACTCCGTGCCATCCAGTTATCTACTGCTGGCACATATTCGGAAATAGCAGACCAGGGCATCAACAGAGGCTGATAACCTAGAATACACTGAAAAGGTGTTAAACCAATAGATTAACTTACTAGAGTTTTGGGCCATTTCACCCCAGGGTAGGTACTGGGCCCACTCAGAGTTATGCTTGAATCAATACAACCTCAGAAACTTGCCTAATTCTTGGTTTGCTTTCTCACATCAGCCATTTGCTTGATGGTGGTAACTGGAAGTGAGACAGTAACCCTTAGCCATTCAAAGAAGACTGACCTAACACAAGATGTAAATTATGGTTGTCAGGCATTGCAGTGGGAAGCCCAGGAAATGGTATAAACCTAATATCTCTTGAGAAATGTGTGACCTGGGTTACCTGGGTGGCCTGAAGAGAGGAAAGAGTGTGCCTAAGTAGTTAACTGGTCCCTACACTCTTTGGATACATACATTATATTGCCATCTGTCACTCATCCCTTAGGCTCAGAGGCCTTTGGGGACTCCACTTACCAGAATGCCCAGGGGCGAAACATGCTTGCCAACTCTCCTTTCTGCTCCAATCACCGTTCTCGGTCGCCTGAATACTAAATAGCTGCAATTGTTGGAGAGATATCGGTTTGTTATAAAGCCTGGGGTTTGGCTCATGGACTTTGTGAGGTTTTGTTTCTCTTTGAACATCTGAGTGGTTTATATAATTATTGTTATTGCTTCTTTTGGTTTTTGACTGTTTTTCGTCTGGACTTGTTTCCATTTTGCATTGCCCTTTGGACTTTGTTTGCCTGTGTCTCTCGTATTTACTGTTTTTTTACTTTTGCCTGTTTTTGACTGTGTGTGTGCATCTCGATATGGATATTAAAGCCTCACTTTTTATCTGCAAGCATCTGCGTCATTGGTTCGTCACACCATCCAAATAACTGAATAAGTGTTCCAATTACCTAGGCATTTAGATTGTATCTACAAACATCGGTGAAAGAATGGGTCACTCTCAGGAGTTCAGTGCATTCCAGCATGGTACCGTGATAGGCCACCTGTGCAAAAAGTCCAGTTGTGAAATTTCTTTGCTGTTAAATATTTTTTCTCCTGCAGGTGAGTCACACCATCTCTCAGATCTGAGGATTGTGCTGCTGGGGACCAGAAATGCTGGAAAGAGTTCAGCAGGAAACACCATCCTGAACAGAGAGGAGTTTGAGTTAAAGAGAACTGCTCAGTGTGTGAAGAGACAGAGAGAAGTAGCAGAGAGACACATCACTGTGGTTGAAGCTCCAGGATGGTGGAGAGACGTACTTGAAAAAGATAGCACTGAGTTACTGAAACAGGAGATTGTACTCAGTGTGTCTCTGTGTCCTCCAGGACCTCATGCTGTACTACTGGTCATACGTGTGGACAGTGTTTTTAAGGAGAATTACAGAAACATATTAGAAGGATATCTGAAGCTTCTAACTGATACAGTCTGGAGTCACACTATAGTGCTGTTCACTTTTGGAGACTGTCTGGGAGACACACCCATAGAGCAGCACATTGAGAGTGAAGGGAAGGACCTCCAGTGGCTGGTGGAGAAATGTGGGAACAGGTATCATCTTCTCAACAATAAGAACAGGAGTGATGACTCTCAGGTCACAGACCTCCTGGAGAAGATAGAGGAGATGGTGGCAGTAAACAGTGGACACCATTTTGAAATGGACAGAAAGATTCTACAGGTGGTGGAAGAGAAGAGGAGAGCAGAGGAAGAGAGAGTGAAAGAGAGGATGATGAAGGTACATAAGCAGAGGGAACAACGTGGATCACGCATGTGTAAGTGGTTAATTGAATATATTCAGCATTTTAATTCCACTTAGAATAGGATTGTGGAATATGATTGTTTAACGGAATTTAGTGAATTTTATTTAAAATTTTCTGAAGAGGAGAATAAATTGGTTTTTTTTCCCCCATGAGGCCAGTTTGATCACATCCTGATCAAATCAGGGTCATAGGGAGAAAGTCTTTGGGAGAGCAAAACAGAAAGTAAAGAAAAAAGCGAAGGCTGAGCTGCTCTGTTTTATTTGGCCAATTTAGCATTTTTATTGTTTGGAGTTGAATTAATTTTGAGCCTCTAACGCTTAGAAAGCCATCTTTTGCTTGTACATGCCAACAATGGCATTTCCTTTGTCTGGTTTTCCACCTTTTGTTTTTACACCGATGCAGCTGCAATTTATTCTGTTCTCCATTGGTAGTAGTAGTTAAGCATTGGTCTGCTGAGTCCAGGGTCTGGAGTTCAAGTCCTGTACGGCTCACTTTTTTTTTACCCCAGTATCTCAAGCACACACAAACACATTCTATACTGTTACTATTGTTGATAACTTTTAAAGTGTGGTATTATAAATAATATATGATATATACAAAGTATAATTATATGAAAATAAATAAATTAGAGATGAAAAGATCGATCGGCTATGTACCGGTATCGGCCGATTTTTAATCAAAATATACGATCGGTGATCGGCCGATATTTCTCCAATTTAGCCGATCACGAGACCAGATCAATGGCGTTAAAGAAATTAGCTTAATTTATTTATTTATATTATCATGTAAATATTCAATATTTAAAAAATGATAAGCAGACTAAATTTATACCCTACATTTTTCTAAACATTTTATTTCATGAATACTGATAAAATACCAGATTTTATTTCCACCAAACAAAACAGATTGTGATTAAATGAGGCCTTTTATTTTCGGTGCATGTTTTCCTCCTGCAGGTGACTCACACAGTCTCTCAGATCTGAGGATTGTACTGCTGGGATATAGAGGTGCTGGAAAGAGTTCAGCAGGAAACACCATCCTGAACAGAGAGGAGTTTGAGTTAAAGAGAACTGCTCAGTGTGTGAATAGACAGAGAGAAGTAGCAGAGAGACACATTACTGTGGTTGAAGCTCCAGGATGGTGGAGAAATAAACCTGTGGAGGCAAATACAGAGTTACTGAAAGAGGAGATTGTACTCAGTGTGTCTCGGTGTCCTCCAGGACCTCATGCTCTACTACTGATCATACGTGTGGAAAGTATTTTTAATGAGAATTATAGGAAAATATTAGAAGGATATCTGAAACTTCTAACTGATACAGTCTGGAGTCACACTATAGTTCTGTTCACTTATGGAGACTGTCTGGGAGACACACCTATAGAGCAGCACATTGAGAGTGAAGGGAAGGACCTCCAGTGGCTGGTGGAGAAATGTGGGAACAGGTATCATGTTCTCAACAATATGAACAGGAGTGATGACTCTCAGGTCACAGAGCTGCTGGAGAAGATAGAGGAGATGGTGGCAGCAAACAGTGGACGCCATTTTGAAATGGACAGAAAGATTCTACAGGAGGTGGAAGAGAAGAGGAGAGCAGAGGAAGAGAGAGTGAAAGAGAGGATAATGAAGGTGCAGAAGCAGAGAGAGCACATCAGATCATACATGTGTAAGTAATTAAATAAATATATTCAGCATTTCCACTCAGAGTAGAAGTGTTTAAAAGAATGTTTTAATTAAGTTCACAGTTTAAAAAAAATCTTGAATCTTGATGAATTTCACCCCACTATCAGTGCTAAAAGCTCCTCGCTTGGGGTAAGTAGGAATGCATTGATATGGGATTTGTGGACTGACTCCTAAATCAAGTATATTTAATGTACATATCTGCATATACATATACATGTACAAAGTAGGACAAAGATCCATACATTTGTCTGAAGCCAGAATTAAAAAAAAAACAATGATCTGTCAATAGCAGTATCATATCAGTATTATCGCGTATCTCAGTATGAAGCCCTCCTGGTGAGTACTGAGTACAGTTTGTCGGTAAAATCATTTTTAGTTTCTGCATTTTCACAAATGATTAATTAAAGTACCAGAAACATTGGAATTTTTAAAAACAATGAAGATATCATATTTTACAACCCCAAATCCAAAAAGTTGGGACGCTGTGTACAATTTAAGTGAATGTTGATTAAAACAAAATGCAATGATTTGGAAATCTCATACACTAGTATTTTATTCACAACAGAATATGTGAGATATTACAAGTTAGACATACATTTTTTAAAATTATTAACTAATTTAGAACTTGATGGAAGAAACGCATCACAAACATTGGGACAGGGGCGTGTCTACCATTGTGTGGTGTCCCTTTTAACTAGAGTCTGTAAACATCTGTGAAGTGAGGAGACCAGTCACTGGGGTTTTACCAGGGAATGTTGTCCTATTCTTGTCTGATGTAGGATTCTAGATTCTTCTGTTCTGGGTCTTCTTTGTTTCATGATGCATCAAACGTTTTCTCTTTGTCAAAGATCTGGATTACAGGCAGGCCAGTTTAGGACCCGGACTCTTCTGTTAATCTACGCTGTTGTGAGATTTGCAGTATGTGGTTTAACATTGTCTCGCTGAAATATGCAAGGCCTAAAGGAGACACTGTCTGGATGGCAGCATATCTTGTTCTGAATTCTCTGTATGCTGTTCAGCATTGAAAGTCTTTCTAGATGTGTAAGCTGCCCACACCATAGACACTAACACATCCCCAGACCATCAGAGATGCAGGTTTTAAACTGTGCACTGATAACATGCTGGATGGTCCCTCTCCTCTTCAGACTGCTGGAAATGATGTCCGTAGCTTCCAAAAAGAATTTAAAATTTGACTACAGAATGGTTTTCCATTTTAAATTAACTTTGGCCCAGAGAAGATGGCAACATTTCAGGATCATGTTTATGTACGGATTCTTCTTTAGCATGATACAGCTTTAACTTGCAGGTAAAGTCCTTGTAGTATTTCCATCATACCCCCAAAGATCATGTAGATCATATGCATCCAGTATTGACCTTCAGCTTTGTCACTTGTGCACAGGAATTTCTCCAGACTCTCTAAAACTTTTGACGGTGTTATGTACAGTATGATAATGTATATACTGAACTGGTAAAATGTCTTCCTTTTTTAACAGCTGATGTGTTCTACTGTGATTAAAATATGAATTTATGAGCTTTGCATGTCATTGCATTTAGTTTTTATTTCTTTATTTAATTCAGATTTTCTATTTAATTCAAATGTCTAGCAAAGACTGAATTTATGCCTTACATTTTTATGGATAAAGTACTGATAAAAATGCTGATTTCCATCAAACAATGCAGCTTATGATTAAAGAAAATCTTTTATTTTCTGTGATGCTTTTTTCGAACAGGTGACTGTCTCTCAGAGCTAAGGATTGTGCTGCTGGGGTGCAAAGATGCTGGGAAAAGTTCAGCAGGAAACACCATCCTGAACAGAGAGGAGTTTGAGTTGAAGAGAACTGCTCAGTGTGTGAAGAGACAGAGAGAAGTAGCAGAGAGACACATCACTGTGGTTGAAGCTCCAGGATGGTGGAGAAACAAACCTGTAGAGAGGAGCACTGAGTTACTGAAACAGGAGATTTTACTCAGTGTCTCTCTGTGTCCTCCGGGACCTCATGCTGTTCTACTGGTCATACGTGTGGACAGTGTTTTTAAAGAGAATTACAGAAACCTATTAAAAGGATATCTGAAACTTCTACCTGATACAGTGTGGAGTCACACTATAGTGCTGTTCACTTTTGGAGACTGTCTGGGAGACACACCCATAGAGCAGCACATTGAGAGTGAAGGGAAGGACCTCCAGTGGCTGGTGGAGAAATGTGGGAACAGGTACCATGTTCTTAACAATAAGAACAGGAGTGATGACTCTCAGGTAACGGAGCTGCTGGAGAAGATAGAGGAGATGGTGGCAGCAAACAGTGGATGCCATTTTGAAATGGACAGAAAAATTCTACAGGAGGTGGAAAAGAAGAGGAGAGCAGAAGAAGAGAGAGTGAAAGAATGGATGGGCAAGTTGCAGATACAGAAAGAGCACAGCAGATTACAGACGCGTTAGTGGTTTTATTACTATCATTTGAACACTTATTAACCCTTTGATCAAGACCGCATGATATTCACGTTTTCGATTATTACCTAGTTGTTACTGAATAATACATTTTGTACATTAATACATGTTTATAATAATGTATACAATAATACATTACATTGCCTGTACTTCAACCAGGCAGGACATTGTCACCCTGTGTGTCCCCTGCTGCAGGGAAACTTGTAGGTCCACCTGGGTCGGGGAGAGCCCTGGTTGACCCATCACCTCTCCTTTGTGCTCCTGGGGGTTTTCCTCATACAGTGCTTAGAGCCTTTGTGGACTCTGGTGCTGCGTGTAATTTCATTGATGCTGCCAAAAGCCTCAAGCTACCATTGGTCCAGTTGAAGGAACCAGTATCATCCTCAGCCATTGATGAGCTGTCCCTTAGCCTTGGGGTCATCACCCACCACACCAGGCGTTTAACACCGCCGATCAGGCAATGCTTCAAACAGATCACACTGTATCTGATCCCTGCACCTGATTTGCAGTTGGTGTTGGGGATTCCCTGGTTTCTATGTTCTGGCCTGGGGTCCCATTTGTCAGTCTTCTTTTCTACAGGTGCCTAAGGAAATCTCCCAAGCGGCACTAGATTGGACCTGGCAAAGGTCTCCAAACCCTACTGGGACCTCCACAAGGTCTTCAGGAGGGAGAAAGCCCAGCTCCTGCCCCATCGTTCTTTTGGCCACTGAGCTATATCCAGGCATGATTCCACCCCGGGGTAGGCTGTTTTCCTTTTTCCTTTTCTGGGCCAGAAAAGCATGATGGAAGACTACATACAGTAGTCAAGGATTGTTATCCCCCGCTTTCCATGACCTCAACATTCCAGGCGCTTCAGCAGGCCATAGTGTTTACCAAGCTGGACCTGTGCAGTGCCCATATCTTAATTGTATACAGGAGGGAAATGAATGGAAGACAGCCTTCATCCCACCTCGGGCCACTATGAGTACTTACTAATGCCCTTTAGCTGATGAAAACCTCTGTCTTCCAGAGTTTCATCAAAGAGGTCCTGAGGGAAGCCATTGACAGCTTTATCAACCTAAATGACATCCTTGTATACAGTATACACCCACGTCCAATAGGTTCTCCAGCTACTTTTTGAGCACCTCTCTGTGAAGCTGGAGAGGTCTGTGTTTCAGTCTGTCTACTTCTTGGGCTTTGTGGTATCTCGCACTAAACTGGAGACGGAGCCAACCCAGAATTGGGCTGTAGCAAACTGGCCCAAGCCGGTCTTGCTTCATTTGGCTCAACACGGCCTTCAATCAGCTAATGCAGCTCTTGACCTCAGCTGCAGTTCTCCAGCTACCACAAGAGGATCTTCTATTTGTGGAGGAGGGGGTGCATCTGAGATCAGCATAGGTGCTGTGCTTTCACCCAGAATCTGCACCCCTGTGCTGCCTTCTCCCAACGCCTCACCCCGGATGCTGGACTTCTGCCCCTCTTTCACATTCACAAAGGGAACGCGGTGATTCAGGTGGTGGTTGACCACTTCTCTAAGGCAGGACACGTTGCACTGCTAAAACTACCATCAGTCGAGTTTTTCCTCCAGCATATGGTTAGACTGCATGACCTGCCCAGGGATGTAGTCTCTGAAAGAGACCCGCAACTTTTCAGACTCTTTTGGAAAGCCTCCTGTCAGCGTCTCAGAGCTGACATCAACCTGTCATTGGAATTCTATCCCAAAAGATGACCAAAGCGAGCGGGTCAATCAAGATCTGAAATGTACCCTTTGGTGCCTGGCCTCTCCCAAACCCAACTCCTGATCTGACCAGTTACTGTGGGCAGAGGTAGCCCATAACACTTTATGGCACTTTTTTCTGGATTTGTTTCCCCCAAAGTGGCTGTGCTCCCTGCCCAGGAGGTGGGTGCTGGAGTCTTGACAGCCAGGCAACTTGTCAGGTGTTGCCACCGAACTTGGCAGAAAGCAATGCAAGCTCTGGAGACTGCTGTTGGCACTCAGAAGCGGAACGCTGACAAGAGGCATCGTCCGGGGCTGACCTTTTGTTTGGGGCAGCAGGTGTGGCTGTCAGCAGAAATTCTGTTTTGGGTCACAGATGGCAAGCTGACTCCCCCATACCTTATCTGTTTTAAGGTTATGCGCAGGGTCAACCCAGTCTCACCCTGTCCCCTTCTATGCAGATCAACCCAACCTTTCATGTCTCCGGTCTTTGCTCCGCCAGAGCCCCTTCCCCACCACAGTCTGATACCTGCTTGATGTTTGGCGTCAGTGGACAGGGGGGGCCATGTCTGAGAGGAGCAGTCATGGGTCCTTGCTTGCTGCATCCTGGACCCTGAACCCATCTGGGCCTTCAGGTGGGATTGCACCACTGGGTTGGTGATATCTGGTGCTGCCCCTAGGAGGGGTGGTTCCTGTAAGGAGGGGGCAACAGCAGACTGGTAGTCCGCCCTAACTCCGAGCACCTGGTGAGCTAGCTATATATATCCTTGAAAGAGCAGTCAGAGTTGCTGGTTCTTTTGTCTTAGTGGACGCGAGTGTCACGCAGGTAAAAGGTAGAGGGCTGAGTTTCAAATCTGTCTCTGGTTTTTGAGGGTGGTGGTTCCCAAGACCTAACTCTTTCTGCTTTTCTGAGAGTGGAGTAGGTTTCCCTCACTCCCCTTCACTCATCTGTCACTGTTTTTTTTACTTGTTTTTACACTGTTTGTTTTGGGAGCTATTATCTTAGTAGATTTCAGTTTAAGGAGGTAGTCTCTCCTGGCATCTTTTGTTTGCCGTTTTCCTCGGCCAAACTGTTCCCCAGAACGGGTAGGTGATTCTTTTGTTTTCCCACCTTATTTTGTTTCCCACTGCACTTGCTGTGAGTACTGGCCCCACCTGTTCTTAGGTCTAAACAGGCTCTGGTAGTGCAGTGGCACTGTTCCCAGCATAAATCTCAGTGACATGGGATCAGGTCTTACCTCGATTGAGGCTGTTTTCTCTCCGAGTTGTGTTTTTTATTTCAACCCTCTAAAATTTTACGATTCCTTTTGTGTGATTATAAACGTCCCCTTTTTTCATTTGTGAACTTGACTGCTAAACATTTGGGTCCTAGGTTAGTACCTGGGAACTGTGGGTTCCAATCCCCCCAGAGCTGTCATCACAATAATGAATATTGTTACATAACTGATTCACCAATTCATTTGTAATACATCTAAAGATATTATCCCAGTTTATGAGCACAGTACAACTATTTTGTCTGCACTGGACAGCTTTATAGAATAATTAGCTCTCAAATTAGTAATTGAATAAAAAGACTTGATTAATATGTGATTAATAAGTGAACAAAACATAGAAAACTCTCACCTTTTTAGTTCCGATGCTTTAGTCAATAGTAACAAATATACCACCACAAGAAAAACTAATTAAACACAAACATGATGATGTCATTGATCAACTTAAATGGAGTGTAAATTGGGTTAAGACTATTATTGATATTGAATTTGTCTTGGAAAAGTCAAGGGCAGCCTTGCCAGTTGGCAGTTGTGAGTTGAATATCTAACAGAAATCTTAATATAGAATGATAGAGTCCAGTGAATGTAATTTTGCCATTGTGGCATACCTATATAAATTATCACCCTAATCTCAAATCGGTATAAAGGGTTTATGTCCAATAAGTAAAGTAAAAGCACTTCCTAGTCAACTTGAATAAATCATGAATTTCATTCACATTTTTTTCTCTATCACTTCCAGTGAATGAAGATGAGATATCAGACACATGCTCTCTGGCAAGTTCTGGTTATGTTTCCATGTCAGGATCTGACAGCAGCTCTGTTTATGGATTTTTTTTACATACCAACAGCTGTGAATCTCTAACACATGATCCAAAATATATGCAACATTTAAAAAACAGACTGTTCTTTGAGCACCAAACAAGGTAAGTGTAATTTTATTGTATGAAACATAATGGAAGCATTACGTTCATTGATATGATTTCGTACTCAATTTGCTATTTTCCTAGCCATTTTCAGAGTGCTTCTGTCACGAGTACCAACAATGTAAAAACAGGCAGGTTTTCACCACAGTTATAGTGAAAATGTAACAAAAGCAGATTTTCAAACAAAATCTTAAATTCTTTTATATTGTATTGTTCTCTTGTGAGTGGTTGCACACTAGACAATAAGACAAAAAGAGCTTACAACACATATGTTTCAGCTATGATAATCACTCAATATCCCAGATCCTTTCCTTCATAATTGTAAGGAAGATAAACTGGACCAATTTTGTAGCTTTTTTGCAAACACAAGAAGCGTAACAAAATTCCTACTGCATAGGAACATGTAGTTGAAATGCAGATATCTCTTTCAGAGCTGGGAAAATACAGTTCGCCTGTTTGCGCTGCGCCTCCTATTTCTACCCAGCCAAACAAGCTGGTTGCACGAAGCTGCGTTTTTTTACTGGCGGCTGACTTCAGATTGTAAAGAGAGTGATTATTACTATTGCTGACACAGTAGAGCACATGCACCTCTCTTACACCTCTCTCACTACAGATTGTGGAAATTTGTCAAAGAGGGCAAATCAGGGTTAAAATATCCAACACGGTTACCTTGAACCTCATATAGAAGGTTTGGTCCAATCAGTTGACTTCACATAATTAGTTGTTTAAGGTCAACTTGTGGGCAATCAAAGTGTCACATGATCAGTCACATGTTAGTACAAATACACCTGTTCAGAATTGTCCCTGAGTCTGCAACACCACCAAGCAAGCAACACGAAGACCAAAGAGCTCTCCAAACTGGCCAGAGACAAAGTTGTGGAAAAGTGTGGAGCTATCAAACAGTAAAACTAACATCTAACTTCTGATGATTCCAGCCTAACACGTACATTCCCTTTTCAGATTCTGCCCAGCACTAACCTGCTTAATTTCAGTAAGTCTCCACTCTCTCGCACGTCGTGGTGTTATGTTCTTCCTTATGTCTTAATACGTAAATATAACTGCTATAACTGTACCAATTTAAGATGGACCAGGAAGTTTTGAATAAGAACAGGAAACCAATTTCAGCCTGGTAGTTTTAATGCAGTTAGTGTTCTTTAGCTTTGATAAGGTGACCTGCTGTTAATACTGCCGGTACTCCTTGTAAACATCTGTGAAAATATTCTGGTTGACTTTTCTTGTTCAAATCTTCCCAAGTGATCTTAATTGATTCAGGAAATATACAACATTATCCTCACAAGTAAGTATGCTGGTTGTTTGCTAGCTTCAATATTATCCTTGTACCGTAATGTAAGCTGGCCCAGTGTTAGCTGGCAAATTAGCTAATATTAGCCAATTTGCTTTAGAGTTCATCCTCTGATTGGAAAACGTGCACTTGTGAAGTTGTTTTAGCAGTATAGCTAACTCTTTTCAAAGAGTCTTCTTGGCTTCAGAGGTTGTCCTCTGTCTTCTTAAACCCAATCAATTTAAAACATACTTGGCTAACATTGCCTAAACAGATATCTAACTGGAGACTAACATAAATGTCGGACATGTGTGGTACCCAGCTGTCATATGAATAGTAGTGTTCAAGTCAAGTCAAGTCAAGTGGGTTTTTATTGTCATTTCAACTACATACAGAGTACACAGTGAAACGAAACAACGTTCCTCCAGGACCATGGTGCAACATAGACAGTGCATACAGACACAAGTGCAACACAAACAAACAAGTACGGACAGACAACACAACACAACACAGTACAGACAGAGAATAATAAATAATTGCTGGTTTTGCATCACAATATTAAGGGTTGGTGTTTCGTCACCCTCCACCTCCTCCAGTGTTAATACAAGGCCTGCCTCTCAGCAGGCCCTAGGCAATCACATGGCTTCAGACTCTCCATCATCTGACTACCCTAGATGAGCCTCACCTAAATTCGAATTGCTCAAACCTATGTCTGTCTCTGTTTAACATGTATGCTAATTTAGCTGCCTCAGCTCACCTGTGACTGCTAAACTTTGTTTGTATTGACTTGTTTAAGATTTTTGGTTTTGACTTTGTGTTTGTATTCTTTCTCTTTTGCCTAACCATTCTAACTGTGTTTATCTCGCTGTCCTTTTTGACCTGTGCCTGTTTCTTGACTTCGCCTTTGGAATATTCCTTTTTACAATAAACGCTCAATCTAAGTTTCCATTTCTGCTCCTCTTCTGTTCATGACAGTTGGTAATTATGCACCAAACAAACAGAACACCACACTAAAAGTATAGCACACTAACTATGCATTGAGTAAGTTAGTTGAATACCTAGTTTTCGTTAAATATTGAAAATAGTTTCAGTTTTTTCGGAATATTGATGCCTGAAGCCTGATTGTACACTATTGTACCATAGTGTATTCGGTGTAGCCAAATTGTACACTATTGCACTGATCACAGGACAGTTCATTGAATTTCAAAAGCATTATTATTTTACATCCTAAGATGAAAGATTACATTGACAAGGTGGGCTTTAATAAATTTTATGCTGCATTTACTTATTTCGGTATTGGCAAGTCCCACAAACTCCCCATGGCTGCAAAATTTCTGCTTTTTTTGGACCAAAATGAGTTTAAAGATATTCTTGTGTTGGCAGGTATGAAATGTCACACCCGTTGCAGCACACCATTCATGTCTTCACAATCACCACAATTACTGATCAACAGAATAACAAATAAATCAGACTAAATTACTAATATGCCAGACATTTGATAGCTTTTAAACTGGGACAAAAATAGAACTACAAATATACAAAATATATAATAATATAAAATATACATATAATTTAATATGATGCATTATACATGTTGTAGTGGTTAGCACTGTCCAGGCCGCTCTGTGTGGAATGTTCTCCCATTGCTTGAGTGGGTTTCCTCCAGGTACTCTGGTTTCCTCCCACAGTCCAAACACATGCATGTTAGGTTGATCGCTCACTCTAAACTGCCCGTAGGTGTGAGTGTGTGTGGTGAGTGTGTGTTTGATGAGTGGACTGGCGACCTGTCCAGGTGTACCCTGATGACGCTGGGTTTGGCTCCAGCCCCACCTGCTCTTGAATCAGCACATTGCTCTTGAATGTTTTTCATGACTGTCATGAAGCTGGTATCATTCTGCTGTACATTTGTATTGAATAGAAATAGTAAAATAAAAAGAAAATAAATGTTTGTTGCAAAAAGTGGCAATACCAATAAAATGAAATCTGAATATTATTCTAGGTCTGCAAACACAAGAGATCCAGATGTGGAAAATGCACCCACAGGTAAGTAAAGATAAAATAAAGATGAAACTAATATTCTAAAATTTGTTCATTTAATTGTTTTTTAAATGGTCTATGTTGTCCACACATGATGTTTGCAGATTTAGGTAATGTCATAAATTGTAACAAATTACTTTTGACTGCTTTTCAACTGTTTTGATATGACATTTTATCCTAAATCCTTTAATCTTATTTAAAGCTTGTGTGGAAAATGTAAGGTAACAATATACCCAAATAAATATCAGATTAATTACCATCTTATAATCAATATTACAAATAAAAAGATTCAAGGATTCAAGGATTCAAGGACACTTTATTGTCATTCGCATCACATGTGGTACATGGGGTGGAACGAAATTGTGGTACCCAAGGACCCAGTTTTACCCAGACAGCAGTACTTAAATAAATAAAATAAACATAAATATATAAAATATATGAAAATAAAATAAACATAACTATATAAAATATATGTAAAAATGAAAATAAAATAAACAGGAATGGAGAAGGTAGCAGCAGAGTGTATTAAAGTGACTGGTGTCGTTAAAGTGTCAGTGCAGTGGTTCCAATGTATAGATTTATGGGCCATTTTAAATAGCAAACAAAATGGCCACATTTATGTATCATGACCCCATGAACCTTTAGTAAGTTACTCTAAAATCAAAAGCCTTCTAATGATTTTGTTTAAATCGTGGTTTGGCTTTGTTTATTTTCAAATGTTACTGAACACAAAGTATATATATATATATATATATATATATATATATATATATATATATATATATATATATATATATATTTGTAATAAGTTATGCAAAACATTGGATCAACATAACAAACAATAAGTAAACAGTATTTTAAGAGTGCATTTTGCATGGATCACTTATTCATAATTCCATAATTTTCAAATTCCTCACAAACAGAATAATCAGTCTAGATGTTATGGCCTTTTTGGTTTACTCTAAATTGCTCTAAATCCATAATGCGCTACTGTGTGGCTCTATAGCTTATAGCTTTAGTTGGTTGCTAAGATTACTCACTCTGCTCTCGGTTTCAGCTAAACTAGCTGTGAGGGAGGATTTCTAATTTCTTCTTCAAATCTGAGGTTGAGTAATTGGACAGCACCTGTAATCTGTTACCACCCCTGTAGTAGTTTACTGTACTGTAATTATTGCATGTACAAAAAATGCATATATTGTTTTCATGATGTTTCCTTTCATACAGAAAACACCCTTTACGGAGACAGTGCGAGTTCTTGTGATGTGGTTGTAGAAGACTCTAGCCCAGTGTCTTCACAACACCTTTACACTGAACATGTGAGTGCCTTGACACCAAATTTGTAGTGGTCAGCTGCAATCGTATATAAAAAGAGTATATTAAATAGTTAATTAAATAGTTTTTTGACTATGTGTCATAGTTTATGATAATATTCAATGTTGTAATAAAAATATTGTATGAAAAGTAAATCCTACAGTATAATAATATTTTATTTTCTTATTGGAAAATAATAAGTATACAGCATTCATTTGATTACAGCTAGATTTGTTTTTAGGCCAGCTGGTACACATTTGATATCATTTTTACTGAAAGCTGTGAAGGCGCTAAGACTAAATCATTAAAACAGGCCTGTTTTTAGGAAGTCACAAGTTAAATCAGCAGTGCCATTGCCATCTGTGTTCAGAAGTTTTAGAGAGCACAACTGGCCTTCTCTATCTTTGAGGGTAGCATGGCCTTTGAGGGTAGTGTGGGCATCTCAAATAAGCGGTGACACTATGTTGACAGCAGTTGGCATGTCCATTCATTTCATTAACTTTTTAATTATAGAAGAAACAACTAAGTTGTGTAGGATTTAATTGATTCCTTCTGTACTGTACCTGTGTGTTGCAATTTGCCATGAGGCATAAGCTTAAGTAAAGGTGTTTGCCTAGATCCAGTTGGACACACAGAAAGGCCCACTCACCTGCAGTCTGAGTCTCTTCAAAAAGGGCTTGGGCCTGCTCAATTCAAAGAGTCCAACACTCAGCGCTTGAAATGCCACAGCTGCTCCACAGTTGCTCCAGCTGCCCTCACTTCCACCTGAGCCCACAGTTAATAATGACCAATGAGGTGATTGGTGCCCATATGTGGTTCCAACATGAAAGTTAGCATCTATCTCTAGTCTGTAACTTTTGCCAACAATAAACATTAGTCAACATGATTTCATTTATTTGTTCAAATACATGTGCTATAAGTGTGTTAAGTTCGCCCGAAAAGTCAAGTGTAGAGCCCAGCAAAGATTGACCAGCATTTGGTTTCGTGCTTTTGGTTTGTGTTGAGTATGTCAATTAGTAAAATGCTGCCATTGTCACTGTGCTCCTATTCTTTTTTATAGCAGTTTTACAGTGAATACTTTTAACATTTCAAACATGCCAAGTTAACTGTCTGCCAAGCTGGTTGTTAAACAAAATCAATTTCTTATGTAGGGTATGTTTCCTAAGGGTAAGGTATGTTTACTACAAAATATGTATTTATAAAATCCTGCAACTTGTTTGACTAAAACACAATAACACTTTTTCATCTTTTTAGTTTTAAGTCATGATATGCCACGTTAGAGAATATCAGCACAGTCTAGCTGTGTCATGCCTTCAGACCTGTGCTCTGCTCCCATGGACTCTCAGAACTCTATCTCCCACTTCCCACTCACATGTCACGGTCACAAGACCTCCTTCAGCCAATCGTGAACTGCCGTCTTGAAGCTCCTTGTGGAATTGTAATTCAAGGCACCTGTGAGACTCCAATTAGTTTGTATATAGGGTACCTCTAATATGGTGTGTCTAAAATCATCTACTTGCCTACTAATCAGTAGGCGAAGTCAGCAGGCGAGCACAGCTAGTATGTCCGAACACTCAGTAGCCAACGAGTAGTATACGAACGGTACCCGGATGACCTACTGAATCGGTAGACATTTTTATGTATGCAGTTCATCTTCTCTAAGCTACAACTAGACACCGTCTGAGGACATATTCAAACAAAAATGCAGGTCTGTGTCACAAAAAGTATCTAAATCTGTCATTAAATGGGGCTTTTAAATGAATAGCTTTTACGGTGGTGGTCTAGCATCTTGCAAATGGTGAAATGGCAGACATAGTACGTCCGAGATTGCGGGGCTTAAACATCTTAAGGAGCACTGTGCAAGCGATCATATTGAAATGGAAGGAGTATCAGACCACTGCAAATCTACCAAGACCCGGACATCCCTCTAAACTTTCAGCTCAAACAAGGAGAAGACTGATCAGAGATGCAGCCAAGAGGCCCATGATCACTCTGGTTGAACTGCAGAGATCTACAGCTGAGGTGGGAGAATCTGTCCATAGGACAACAATCAGTTGTACACTGCACAAATCTGGCCTTCATGGAAGAGTGGCAAGAAGAAAGCCATTTCTCAAAGATATCCATAAAAAGTCTCGTTTAAAGTTTGCCACAAGCCACCTGGGAGACACACCAAACGTGGAAAAAGGTGCTCTGGTCAGATGAAACCAAAATAGAACTTTTTGGCCACAATGCAAAACGTCATGTTTGGCGCAAAAGCAACACAGCTCATCACCCTGAACACACCATCCCCACTGTCCAACATGGTGGTGGCAGCATCATGGTTTGGGCCTGCTTTTCTTCAGCAGGGACAGGGAAGATGGATGGAGCCAAATACAAGACCATTCTGGAAGAAAACTTGTTGGAGTCTGCAAAAGACCTGAGACTGGGACAGAGATTTATCTTCCAACAAGACAATGATCCAAAACATAAAGCAAAATCTATAATGGAATGATTCACAAATAAACGTATCCAGGTGTTACAATGGCCAAGTCAAAGTCCAGACCTGAATCCAATTGAGAATCTGTGGAAAGAGCTGAAAACTGCTGTTCACAAACGCTCTCCATCAAACCTCACTGAGCTCGAGCTGTTTTGCAAGTAAGAATGAGCAAAAATTTCAGTCTTTCGATGTGCAAAACTAATAGAGACATACCCCGAACGACCTGCAGCTGTAATCGCAGCAAAAGATGGCGCTACAAAGTATTAATGCAAGGGGGCCGAATAATATTGCATGCCCCACTTTTCAGTTTTTTATTTCTAAAAAAAAGTTTAAAATATCCAATAAATTTCGTCCCACTTGTTGATTCTTCACAAAAAATTACTATTTCATATCTTTATGTTTGAAGCCTGAAATGTGGCAACAGGTTGAAAAGTTCAAAGGAGCCAAATAATTTTGCTAAACACTGTACACAAACTGCCTACTACTTTACCGCTTGAGCAGTACCTACTGACTCTAATCTAGTACCTATTGACTTTTCAGACGCTTCTTTAGTCTGTGGTTTGTGAAGTATTGCTAGCGAATCTTGTTATATACTGAGCGTTTGCTTGTCCTTGCTTGTGCTTTACCAGTTTTTGATCTTTTTGCCTAGCCCTTTGTATACTGTTTGTCTTCTGGACCGATATTTGTTATTAGAATAAAGTCAATCATGTACAAAAAGTTGTTACTTGAATAGAATGACCAAAGACCTAATAATGTTTCAAGACATTGTGGTATAGCTTCCAGTCTAATTCTTATGATTTACTCTGCACCTCCACAGTTGCCCACAGCTACTGAAGGATTCATGCCTGAAATTATTGAAAGCAGTTCAGAAGCTAAGAATATTAACTTGTACAGGTACTGTGTTTCTTCATTTTTTAATTATTCAAAACAAGAAAGTTAGTCAATTTTGAGGAAGATGTATTTACTTGACATTTCTTCAGGTATCTGTGCCCTCATGCTGGTCAGTTTCGATGCAAACTGACCAACCTAATTTTTGAGATGAAGAGTAAAGGGGAAGTGATGTACAGTATAAACTCGTGGGATCCCCGACTGTTGGATGGTTTAGGTCAGATGGAGCCGGCAGGTCCTCTTTACAACATTGACTGCTTTGAAGGTTTAATCAGCCACCTGCACCTCCCACACTGTGAGATACAATATGGTAAGTTTCATTTTCACTAATGCTGATTTTTGCCATTTAAACAAAAGTTATCACACTGATTATAATTATGAAAATAACCATACTATTGTTTTTACATCATTTCATAGTTGGAAATGGTCTTCTTGTTCTGAGTCTTTGTACTCTTTGGCTGTTCTATTTAAATGTTTTTGTTTAGTAACCAAAACAATCCCTCGATAATGGAACATAATTTTGCCCACTGTCGCTTGGAGCTTTTGTGAGGCACAGGCACTGTCTTTCCACCCTTGTATGTCTGTCATCAGTGCAACTGCCACAGTCACTAATCCAAGACCTTACCTCACTTTCTCTATCTGTTACTCCTTTATCTGTTACTTCTCACATCTTCTTTGCCAAGACATCACAGTATGAATTAATTCATTCAATGACAATAACATTCTGCTGCGTATGTTAAACATCACTAAGTCTGTTTAAAAGAACTTTCTTTGAAAGATTTGGGAAATTTTCTGGCTATAAAATAAATTTGTATAATTCAGTACTAACACTTCTGAATCATACCAAATCAGTCATTTGTATTTTTGATCTATTTATTCCCATTACATAACTATTAACATTCTTAAAAAGTTACAGTGGGAGTTTAGTTTTTGTTTGACTTCTATGCTATAGACATGTTTGTTTGGCTCTGCCTTTGTTGACTGTCTAACAGGCCGAAATCTATAAAAAAATATATCATTGGTGTAAAATAATCATTTTCTGGATTTGTTTCCTAGAGATTTTGGGTCTCTCATAACCTAGTGAACTGCCTAAGTAGGTACTGAGGACGTACACAGCATTGTATCCGACATCTTTCTTCATAAGACAGATTTTTGAGACCCTCTAGTTGGAGAGCAGCTGTATCACAGCTTTTTTCCGCCCACTGCATGCGACCAGTGTTTTAGCTTAGTTTAGCGTAGTTTCAGAATAAATGATAAAACTGCTAAATCGTCAAAGACTAGTCACAAAGTTGCAAATAAAAAAATATTTTATGTGGTTGTATGACAAGAAACAAATTAAAACACCAGAGAGAACTGGAAAAACTTGTATTTGAGAATGAATTCTCTACTTGTGGGTTTGCTTTTGTCCATCATGTTGGAATTTTTTTGCTTGCGTTGCATTATGCGATTTCCAAAGCAGCCGAGGAACTGTTAGATGCTTCCCTTTGATAGGGCCAAAACAAGGTGCCTCAGTAGACAGTATATTTAAGGTATCTAATAATCGGGACAACCTATCGTTGGGGGCATGCATACTATGACTTAAAATGCTGTCTGTGGATACTCACTAGATTTTGACCTTTTATTTACATACAGAAGAAAATACAAAAAGTAGTAAGCCGTTTGGTTTTTTAAACAGTATAATGTTAAATGTCAAAAGTGACATAGCATGCTATTTGGGATTCTTTGTTATTTATAATGTCCAGTGTATTTAAGACACATAATATGATATAGGCCAATACAATATTCAATTATGTTTATGTTCTGTTTAAAGGACATTTTTTTGGATATACTGTGCCAAATGTCTTGGTGAAAACATTGGAACAAAATTTCAAGTGTATTAAAGCACAAAAAATCTGAATTATATTGCCTTTTCATTAAAAGAGTTCTTGATTTCTTCATAGTCTACTAGTATGTTGAATAACTAGATATGGTGTTGAGTGAGAACTATGTACTTAGTAATAAGTTCAATTAATACTGATCAGCAAATGTACCTGGCCTTGCACCATGCCACGCCGTTGCAGTAAGTTGCTACTTAAAATTCAAAAAGGTCGGCAGGTTAATTTTTTCCATTCCTCAAGGCTTTGGTACAGAAACGAGAGAACTTCACAAAAAGTGCACAGACTGTTCTGCCCTCGCAGGAAAGCAGTCTAATTTTTTACTGTCTGTGAATTAACTAAAAAAAAAATTCTTTTTTTATACAGAGGCAAACAAGGCTGACCTGGCAGTGGCACACTTCACTGGGGAAAATATAGAGGTCATACCACCAGTGAAAGTCACAAACTCCCATGTGATTATTAGCATCCAAGACCTTTCTCTCTTTGGCCTTTTGAAAAAAATGATACTTTCCAATACCATAAATGCCCAAGTCCTACTTTTCTATAAAGAAATTATGGGCAAGAAAAGCTGGAAACAACTACACATTCATTTACTGCCGGTGAACGTACCAGTTAAAGAGGTAATCAGGGTTTATTAGCATTCTTTATTTTAATATGCAAACCATCTTTAGAAACCTTTTATATGATTAGAAAAAACTTAACTGACATTAAGTCATAGTGGTGAGATAACATACCAATTCAAAACATTGATAAAATGACAATTTTTGTAATAATAATAACTTTTTATTTAACAATTTTATTATCTAATGGAAAATAACTTCCATTTTATTGGACATGTGTCTGTAATCAACAATGTCAGGTTTTTGCAAGTGTCATAATTATCAAATCACTATTTACTGCCAGCCTTGGTATCGGGAGTAAGTGGTTTATTATAATCTCTAACAGTATTTTGCGCTGTGAGAAAGAAACTCCCATGAATGTACGTCCAAAATGTACACACAAAAAAATGATACTTTATTCAAGATATATTTTAACAAGACTTTGTGGTATGACAGTTATGCTTGCATTTGTGAGTGCATGTATTATTCTTTGCTCTAAAAACAGCAAAGTTTTTAGCTAATTTCCCATAGCTAGGGTTAACAAGAACAAAACACAATTGAAAGATTTCTCTCTTCTCAGTGTTACTTTAAACATTATTGTAAATGACAAGTCAAATCAGCATCCAACTTCGCCCTATATAACTTAGCTCGTTCCCTAAACTCAAGACACTCTCAGGTACTTATCCAGCACTAATTTTTTCATATAAATCATAAATCATAATTCATATAAGTCTTTTTTTCTGTCAGGTAGGGATAAAGCATAAAGACACCACATACCTTGAGACCAGCTCCACATGTGAACTTACCACAGGTAAAAAATACAAACCGTCCTGTGATCCCCATGTATCTCAACCAAAGGTAAAGTCCAGCCTACACAATCACATCCAAAGCTTTTTTGAGGAAATGTCTTACTATTTATGTTTTAAAGACTTATTTTTAATGCTGTCATTTCAACTTTGCTATGACACGTTTTCCTAGGTTGCCAAATTTGTGCGTGACTATGGTCCAAACTATCACCCCACATTTGTGGTATTATTTGAAGCTGAGAAAATTACAGTAAGCATTTTGGATCAAGATGACGTAGAGGTGTGGGAACCACATTGGATCTTTCTTACAAGTGAAAAAACAGGTGAGTCAAGTTATATATATACACACACAAGAAATATCTGGATATTTTTGAGAAGCCTGTGTCTGTGTTTTGATGTCTTGTCCATAAGTCTGTTTAGGTCACAGAGTTTAAAACACTGCCATGGTGGAGATCTTGGGCAAAACCAATTTCCCTAATGAAAGGAACATAATGTACTCTGATTATGTCTGCATATATAAACAAGCTAGATAAAAACTGCATTTGGAGGTGCTCATATTACTCACAAATCTTAGGGATTTTTTAGGCATATTATTTAGTTAAAATATTAAAGTCTTGATTTCTGTCTCATTATTTCAGATCACAGTGCAGAGACAAGCCCACTTAAAATGGACACAGGTATGCTGTTCTTCAGTAATATTTAGTGCTGCATATTAAAAAAACAGTTCATAATAAAATTGCTTAATAAACCAGTAACTGACCATTAATAGCTATAAACAAATAATTAGCCACTCAGAATCTTAAAATGTACAAACATTTATAAATAATGGTGGATGTAGTTTTATATTTATAAATTACATAAATGTAAATGATGTTGTTCTGTACATAAACCATGAAATAAACAATAAATAATTTCAGTAATAAATACTGAGTATGTATTTTGACATTTAGACAACATGCAAAACTGTAACTATGACTAAGTCATGACAAACACTTCTTGCATTTATTTAAAAAAATAATAATTATTATTAACACATTTGTTATACACATTTGTTAACAGAAGCTATACCCTCTTGCAGAAGTTAAGATATTTTTCATCATATGCACTTTCTGGAATAAATGTAAAGTTTATGTAACTATTTAAAAGTTATTTGAAAGTTAGCAATTTGCAGCAATGATTTGTATGCATGTGTTGATGGTGTACAATTTATTTAGTACTAAAATGTTTTATTGTAAATGTACCTAAATAAAACTTGTAAAACACTCAAATATGAATACACATTTTAACAGCTGTAATTTCAAATCATTTGCACATTCACATACGGTGATGATTGAATCATTTGTTTACAGCTATAATGGTCAGTAAATGTTTTATTAAACATTATTATAAAATGTTAGCAGATTCTGTGGAGCAGGCTTTATATTGCTGAAGACTGTTAGGCTTTAATTATGACCAATTTTATTTGAATCTTCATTTCAGGGGCTGAATTTGTGGATAAGAACAGAGAAAAGCTCATTCAGAGAGTTCCCTCAGTGATGGAGATAGCAGACTGTCTAAAATGCAAAATCATGATCACTGCTGAAATGTACTGCAGTGTACAAGCTGCAAAAACATCGCAGGAGCAAATGAGAATCTTGTTCAGAGCTCTAGACTCAGGAGGAACAGCTGTGAAAGAAGAATTCTATGAGATCCTTCATAAGAAGCAGCGTTTCTTAGTGGATGACCTGAGGGGTGGACTCAGCAAGGCTTAGAAGACTTTTAGAGGACATGTTCTTGTTTAGGCGTCTCAATGTTAATTAATAATTATGTTACAGATTGTGTGAATTTATGAAGTGTAAAACAGTATTTTGTCATAATAATAATAATATTTGTATCACAGTGAACTGCGCCAGATATTAATCTATCTGCAGCCTTACATAAGAAGTTCTCAATGTGTAGAAACATTGCTCTTTCAACTTTCTAGCTTAAGTTCTTGGTTTGATCTCCTCTACTCTTGTTTAGAGATTTTGTCAATATCTGTACATTTATATTTCATTGAGTTTCTAAAATGTCTATGATATACTGCAGCAGCTCTGGGAAGGTTGTGAAATGTTTACTGAGTTGTGCGTATCACTGCGTGGCTGTTAACTCATTTGGTCTTCTTTCCAACCACTATTTTAAACTTATGCTATAAATGTCACAAAGTAGTTCACTTCCTTGTTGCCACATGAAGGTTGTACCAACTAAGCACTGCTGTACAAATATCAGAGAAATGTTTAATTTCCAGTCAAAATAACATTTAATGACATTTAAGAGATAATTGTTATTAACTGGCCCAAAGTGTACCAAGAAAACATTCCCCACACTATTACACCACCTCCACCAGCCTGGACTGTTGGCAGAATGCAGGGAGGATTCAGGGATTCATGCTGTCAGCACCAAATTCTGATCTTATCCTTTTTTGATCTTACTTTTTTCTTTTGCATGCTAGAACTGGAGATTCATCCGACAAGGCTACATTTTTCCAGACTCCAACTGTTCGGTTTGGTGAGCCTGTGCCCACTGCAGCCTCAGCTTTCTGTTCTTGACAGAACTAGAACCCAATGTGGTCCTATGTTGTTGTAGCCCATCCGCCTCAATGTTTGGTGTGAAAAGTGTTCTGTATTAATTTTCCGTTCACCACATTCATATTTAAAACTCAGGAACAGTACTTTACAGTCTAACAGCAGCAGAAACGAAGGGTTCTTGAAAAGTGCTTCTTCTCACATTTGGGGTCAAGCCGCTTGTCACTGAAGGACCTGGCCAGTGCTGCCTGAGTCTCACGAATGGTGTGGGAGCTATTCTCCAGCACGGACGCTAGCTCAGCTAAAACCCTTCTGTTTCCCACCACCTGCACAGCGTCATCCTCTCCAATGCCAGGTTGGTAGGTGAACTGAAGTGGGTCCATAGATGAGCTCACAAGAGGGCGGAGACAGACAAAAACCAGCCTCTCTTGTGTCTTCATCAGATGCACCATCAGTCCCACCAGCCTATAACGTCTGAAGTCCTTCGGCACTGGTACCACACAAGATGTTTCCCCCAGTTGTGGTACCCGCCTCAGCTTCAGGCTCATGTTAAATATGTGTCCAACTATTCCACACAGCTGATCTGTGCAGGACTTCGGAAGCCTGTCACTGATGCCACCCAGGACCTGCAGTCTTCCTCGTTCTGATCTTCCTGAGCTCCTTTCTTACTTGGGCTGTTTTAAGGAACAGTGACGTTGTTTCTGCAGCTGTGCCTCCAACTTGTACCTATCTTGGTGGTCACAGTGTTCTCTACGCAGAAGCTAATATGTTCGGTTAAACAGTATGTGAGACCCATAAGGATCACATAGTTCTTCCTACAATCCTCCAAACAGTCCTTCCAAGCCTGTTTAGTATATTCATATGCGGCTTGATGAACAGTTATAAGCCTCCTGGGGACGTTTACAGGAAGCATGACACTAAATGTTAAGGCAAATGAGGTGTAACTCATGCATTGCATTGGATTACTGAGTATTACATCTGTGGGTCTATCATGTATCTAATTTGCATGGATAGCTAAAATACAATACCAGATGTATGAGCGTTTGACTTCTTATTTTCTTTGTCTGGAGTTCACATCTCTGTGGAAGCATTTCTGCAACATGCTGCATGTGCTATTTGGCAACATCCTGTTGCCCTTGCATTCTGGTCGAATCTGATATGTTTGACGGTTGTACTTCATCTAGCCACCCATCTGTTCTCTGTTTTACATGCACGCTTCCTGTTTCAAAACAAGCATTGCCAGAATAGAGCCGTGCAGATAAAACAAAATAACACTAGGCAAGTACAACATACACAGAATCTTTTTTTTTTCTGTATTAGGCCTGGGCGATAGGACGATGCAATAATTGAGCAATAATTGCGTAAGCTGTGTGGGGCAAAGAACCGTGCCACCTGCTGCTTCAGAGTTTTAAGAACTGTCCTGAAATGGAAAGGATGCCTAGGCTACACAAAGTGGAGATGTGATGACCCCCATGTGTCACATGTGTCACATCATAAAATCATTTACACACACACAATTTTTCTTAGACACACTTTCACAGTAAAAGTTTTACCTGAAGTAAGATTTCAGGTGTGGGAGACCTTCAAATGTAGCCTTTCTAATATGTATGTCTGCCTTAATGCAGTGTTTTTGTAATGGCCACGCCATGTCTGTTTCATATTCACCTGCCGGAGGTGGTGGTGGTGGTGGGGGGGGGGGGGGGTGAGACTCTATATGGGAACATGGATGGATAAATATAAAAGCAGTAACACTGAACAAGTAAAATTCAGCACCCAAATGCTGCCCTGCAAAAAAGGCGGGAAGAGTGATATCACAGATATTCCCGGGGGAGTATTTGCATCCTGGGACTACCAAGTGCAAGTTCAGATTTTCCATTGGTCCAAGATATCATTAAAATTACGTAAACTTTATAAGAACCACAAACAAAAGTACAGAAAAAATTACAGAAACATTCTATGGTTCGATATTAACATTACGTTTTTTTTCTATAACGCTATAGAGATTTTACATAATTTCTCTGACGCAAAAGTCAGCCAGTACATAGAACAGGCAGAATGTGCACGACTCATATACGCCAATGTCGTGAAATTAACTGCATCATTCGAAGCTGAGGTTACAAATACTTTCTATGAGCTTATAGAAAACATCTGTAATTTTTCTAGCAACATGGAAAGTGCTCTTTTACAGTGGCTTTATTTATCAGGAATTCTGCCTCAAGATGCCCTTTAGGTCTAAATGTGCAAGAAGACTATTTCAAATGTCTTTCAAACTAATTAAGGGAAACTCTGATATGTTGTTCAGATCCAAAGCATGTAAGACATAGAGTTTGGTGTTCCTAGGGTCTATGGTCAGGGATTTATGGGCAGAGGTGGGGGACTCGAGTCACATGACTCTGACTTGAGTCGCAATTTTAAGGACTTGAGACTTGCTTGATGAACATTGATAAAAGACTCGACTTGATTTGGACTTGGAATTCATGACTTGAGACTTGAGTTAGACTTGGCACAGATAACTCGAAATGACTTGTAATTTTTATTAACATGCAGACTCCACACAGAACGGCCCGGACTGGGAATCCAACACGGACTGTCTTGGCTTTATTAATTATTACTTGCATTTATTTTAATGTAACATGTTTTTCAGCCATATTAAGCCAAACTACATAGATAAATGGCTTTGAAATACATATATACATTACTACATTATTTTCTTTCTCTGTGCTTTTCTGTGCAGCGTAGTAGTTTAGATTAGGAGTTCAGGAGGTGTCGGACGGGATCCTTGTTTGCTTTCATAACATGAAAGTGTGTGTTGTATTATTCAGGTTGTGTAGTGTATGGATTTTGATGATTAACACCATTAAAGCACATAAAATTTACTTTAAAATGGCACTGTGTGTGGGGTCTCTCACATTTTTAACATCCTTTAGTATTTTTACAATCCTGTAGTGTAGACCAGACATGTTTTGTTATCCATGTCTGTCAGTAAAGTTCCATTTAGTAATAACAAGCAATGCGTTCTGTTCCACATTCAACTGATACCAATGATGTTCACTATAAATCAGTTTAATTAAGTGAGCTTGTAGAGTCTGGAATTTCACTGTATGACTTTATGAGAATATGATTAATGCATTCAGTAGTGCAAATGAGGATCTATTTTGGTCACAGTTTACATTTTCAGTGATCAACTATGCAACGAAGTTAATAATGTGGGCTAAATCTATTCTTTCTCCCTCTTTTGTTTTCTATAGATATGAAGAATACATCCATACCAAAGCAACTTGATGTTAACCAGCCTCTGATCTCTCAGTTCATCAAATCAAGTACTGTGTCGCTATACAACTGCAACCACCCCCAGCAACGAGCCATAACAAACTCATTACCATCAGACCTTATTATAAATTGCAACATGCCATTGTCCATCATTAAACATCAGAGCTTTCATCACTTTTTGTCTGTAGTGGATGCTGAAAAATGGACTAGCAAAGGCAGATAATGTGTCACTGACTGTAGACATATGGTTAAAGCACACTGGATCCGCATCCAAGATGACAGCCTTCAGCTGAATTCCCAGTTGCTTGCATGCAACCACTTCAAAAGGGTCCCATACAGGCGAAAGAATTTGTGAAGAGTTTGAACAAATATGTGAAGAGTACCGATTCTGAGCACAAAACCCAAACAAGGCTTCAGTGTTTCACACACATGCTTCAATTGGTTATAGGAGATGGTCTTAAAGAGACTAAATTAGTCAGTGCAGCTCTCGCCAAAGCTTCCAGGTTGAGCTCCTTGCTCCACACAAGTGCCTCCTTCAAGGAAAAAAGTGAGAAGGTGTTTGGCAGCATGGAATACCTGCCTCTGTTACAACACACTGGAATTCTACACTGAGGCAAAGAAATCAGTGCCCAACGGTGATTACCAGGAGAAGCCCCTGATCTCACACAAGGGGATAAAAATGCGACCATAAGTGCTGTGGTACTCTGTATCCTTTCTCTTAATCACCACCTTGAAAATCAAAAAGAGAAAGTGCGTTACCTGGGTGGCTTGATCTGTAGCCTGCAAGGGTCACTCCTAAGAAGATTCAGAGGGATCTTTGCCAATGTAAGGATGACAGAGGGATGCTGTGATGGTGCAACTTTACCCTTCTCAGACCCTCTATACCTTAAAGCTGCTCTACTGGATCCCTCATTTTAGACCATGTGGTTGACCCATGATGTTTTGGCTAAACTGAAATATCTTAATAATAACTCCGCAATCACATATGTTCAGATTTGTTCAATATAAATAATGTAAATGTTCGGTTAACTTGATGGTGCATTAGTAAATGGATACAGACAACTACCTTACCAATATTTGCATACAGGTGATACAAATAATCTTAAATGTAGGCTATGAAAAGAGCAGCTAACAGTGAAGGCTGTAGGCTCTGATTGATAATGGCATGCTCATTTGTAGAAAATCCAGTTGATGAGGGAGCACGTGTAGTGCACAGAGCATTCTCGCTATCAGCTCCAAGGTCATTCCAGGACAGGACAGATCCACTTGGCTTTCCGGATGACTACTTATTTGAGCACTACAGATTCAGAAGACACAGTATTGTATATCTTTGTAAATTATTGGGGCCTTATATTGAAAAGACAACTAGACGTAGGAAAGCTCTTACCAAACCCCAAACGATCTGTATCGCTTTGCGCTTCTTTTACACATTTACAGCGTCGGGGACACAGAACGTCTTAGTAAGGCAACGGTCTGCTGTGAAATTCAAAAGGTTTGCCTTGCGCTTAAGCACTTCCTTAATATATTTATCACATTCCCTGGTCACAGAGGCATCCTTCCCATAAAAGAAGCCTTTTTCAGAACAGCTGGTATGTGTTCATGAGCAGTAGTGTTGGTTTGATCAGTAACTTGGAGTTAAATTTACATTATTTAACAGACGCTTTTATACAGAGCACTTACCGAAGTGCTTTGTATTCATCTTGATAAACTATTTTATGCTAAAATTACATTCAATTCTCCAGGATTCCCAAATGTCACTGGTGCTATAGACTGCACTCACATCTGGATAAAGGCTCCAGCTGGACCAACTGAGGCAGACTATGTGAACTGAAAATCATTTCACAGCATCAATGTACAGGTACATGCCTAGCAACAGATTAATTTTAAGTATGTAAAATCAGTCAGTCCATGGGTGTGAACAACTTTCCCTTTTGCCATTGTTCTAGATTATTTGCACTGCAGAATATCTCTTTTCCAACACTGAGGCGAAATGGCCTGGTGCACGATTCAAGGATATTTCGTGCCTCCTCACTGGCACAGAGGTTTGCCCAAAGTAAGAATACTCCAACCAAACAAAAATAATGCAGATTCAGCCTCAGTGTTTAACTCTGCTCCTTATAATTGTAGGTGCTTCTCCTGGCTTACTGCTTGGGGATAGGGGTTACCCCTGCCAACCTTTTCTCCTTACACCATATGCAGACCCTACAACAGATCAATCTCAATCGTGCACAGTCCAAAACGAGGGCATGCATTGAAATGGCATTTGGACAGTAAGGAGCAGCTTTAACGGCTTGCGTCATCTCAGAGTGACCCCTGAAAGAATCTGTCACCTTGTAGCAGCCTGTGCAGTTTTGCACAATGTAGCAGTACTGCAGAAAGAAGTGATGCCAAGAGTGAAGTTGGAGCAACGAGAACACAACATTTTAATTACAGACCACATGGATGGTAGAGCTGTGAGAGAGATGTATGCGAACACTTATTTCGGTTAATGAAATATTTTGTTTGCATTTGTTCATTACCACAGGATATATTCTTAACACAGAACAAGAACACTCCTTTTTTTGAAAGAGAAGTTTATTGATTGTCTTGCTGAGCCTGTGGACAGAAGAAACTTTAATTTACTTCGCTTGCAAAAACAAGCATATTAAAGTGAAACCTTTTTGCAACTATTCACATCTTTCTCCATTTTCTTTATTTCGAACTCCAGCTTTCTTATTTAAAATTTTTTGTACTGCAGATCTGCTTTTTTACATTCAATGTCTTGGAGCAGGTTCCTCTTGTAGATCTCATGAATCTCTGATTCCTTTAAGACAGAAGTATGGTCAAGATTGAGAAGTTTTTATTCATGTTAAAGTGGATGCCTGAGGGCCTTCTCTTGGGTCTTCCATTTCCTTTAAAACACTGACCTGCAGTGGAGGATGTTACACGGGATTATTTCTGTGAACTCTTATCTGTATTTTAAACCCTGACGTATCACATGACTGTCTGTTCTGTAAACAGAGAGAAACTGTCTTCCATTTTATACACTGCTCCATAAAAACAAAAACATTTTTAGGTCTTTTAATGTGGATTTTATCGTACAGGTTGTATCTTTGGTTTGTGGGGAAAGAGCAGCTTCTTGTTTTTATATGAATCTCATGTTAAGTTCACTGTGGAGGACATTAATAAGTTCTTGTGGGTCAATAAGGGGCAGAAAGGTGTTCATGTTGAGGAGCATTTTCCACACAGTCTACAGTTAATTCATGATGTGAAGCATTTCAGGAGGGAAGGGCTTACTTTACTGCTCCAGAGATTTTCAGGCTGAAGAAAATACTGACTAAAACTTAAAAACAGGACTGAAGATGACCTGTAGACTGCCTCCCCAGGATTGAACTGACCTTTGTTTTTAGTGGCTTTTATCTTATATTATTTGATAATGAGTGATATTTAAATGAACATAAACGGAGCGATAGACGCTGAGAAGAGGGCAGAGTTTTATCAGCTGGTGAAACAGAAACATAAAGATGTGACTTTTCTGCAGGAAACTCACAGTGACAGTAGTAATGCTGCTGAGTGGGCTAAAGAGTGTGGGGGGCGTATTTTAAGTCACAACACATCTCTGGTGGTGTCACTCTTCCCACAGAATTTTACTCCTCAGTCTTTTACAGTGAATGAATTTTATGTGTAAGGATTTTAAAAGTGAGAGCTTGTTTTGAAGAAGCAGTTTTTATTTTTGTTTGTGTTTATGCTCTGACGGGAGGAGCTGATAGGATATTGTTTGTAGACATGTTGAGCTCTGACGTGGAGGCCTGTAGTTCCAGTGAGTTTTTAATACTGGGTGAGGAATTTAACTGCACAGCACATGACGTGGATAGAAACCATGTAGAACCACACGCTGCTTCTGTGTGAGATGCTGGAGGCCCATGAACTCTGATATCTGGAGGAACATTCATGGTGGGCGGCGATAGTACACAGACCCACTCCTGAGATAACGCTGGTTTCGTTGGTGAGACTGGATCATTTTTATGGTTTTAGTTATCAACTGCCTGTTTTTACACCGTGTTTTATTTCTCCAGTTGGTATTTCTGACCACTGCATGCTCCAGTGCTCAGTTACAAAGTATAATGTGAAGCCACAAAGTGCATACTGGCATTTTAACACTGCGCTTTTAGATTATGCCAATTTTGAGTCTTTTTTTTTTTTTTTTGGACATTCTGAAGTCTCAGAAAACTTGTTTTACTTCGCTGCAGCAGTGGTGGGACGTGGCCAAGACACAAATTAAGATATTCTGTCAGCAGTACACTCTCAACGTCACTAGAGAACTAACCAGATCTCTTAAAGCTCAGGAGACAGAGATCGTGGACTGAGATCTTCTTCTTAGGAGAACAAGGTGGGTGATTATGCAGACTACGAGGTCACTCAGATTTTCTTCAGACTGATGAGATCGAGAGTTTTAGTAGATTTCAACTACTATCAGAGTATGAGTAACCGCACTGTACTCCCTTAGACAGATTAATTAGTTTCTTGATAACACTGAAGGGCAACGTAAACCCAGCATTGAGATGTTCTTTCCTGATTTAAAATTATTCTTTTTATCGTGTGCCACTGCTATGAGGAAAGTGTCATTTGATGGATAAACCAAAGCAGTACAGGTTAAAGAAATTATGAGCAGTGTTAGGAGCAGGTTATATCATCGTTATGCTAAATAGGTGTAGACATGAGTTGGTCACAGGATATTTTTTCTTTCTGTTTTGGGTTTAAGATCATGACATTTTTAAGGTTCAGCTCTTTTAACATAAATGGGTGCCGTGATGTGAAAAGGTCCACTCTTTTTAAATATGCAGCATTAAAGGAGGTTAGTTTGCTTTTCTTGCAAAAAACACACACTGACACTAGGAATCATGCACAGTGAGTAAATGAGTGGAAAGGTCAGGCTATTCTTCATGATGGAACCAGTTTAAGTGCCTGTGTAGCATTCGTCCCGTCATCTGAGTTTCAGGGACAGCAACCCAATGTGACAGAAGCTGTTGCTGGGGAGGATGCTGCGAGTGGATGTAGACCTTTATCGTTTACGTTATTCTTCCTTTAACATCTATTCTCCAAATATAGGATCTGAATGCTTTATCTTGGTTGGGAAATAACACGAAGCTTTGCAGCACTGTCCTCAGGAGCGGATCATTGTCTTAGCTGGAGATTTTAACTGTACTTTTGATCATCAGTTAGACAGGAATCATGAGAAACCTAATCCACTTTCAGCAGATAAACTTAGGTCTGTAGTTTTTCCATGATCTGGTTGATGTATGGTTTCATAGTTGCATCTCTCCTTTCCCCTTATCTGACCATTATATTTCTATTGCTATCTCCTTTACACCAAGCACTGAACCTCTCATTTTGGCATATAGTGCATGAAGTGGTGATTCTCGTTTTATGAGGATCTGTATAGTGCAGATACCTTTTTACAGGAGTTTCCTGAAGTACTGGAACAGCATAAAAATTACTTGGAACCAAATGTTGACATTTGATGAATTTACCGGCTATGTGTTAGAACAATCTTGAAGGCAAAAACTGCATGTCAGCAATTATTCATAATGATCAGTCTTTTTGCATTCCAGAGCATTTTAGATCATTTGTTTCTAATTAGAGATTTACTTTCTTATGTTAAAGAACTTAAACTCAATGTGGGGCTTTTTTCATTGCACCAGGAGTGAATCATAGCTTTCTGATCAAGGCACTTAAGACTTTTGGTTTCGGACCCAATATTATTTCATGTATTAAGCTTTTAAGGTCCTTGTGTTCCTGAATCTGTTAAGTGTGGTGAGGAACTTTCTCCATTGGAAGCATGCACTCGAGTGTCATTCTGGACAGCTGCTAAAACATTTCTGTATCAGGCTAGTGTAAAGGTCCTGAATTTTCAAGAGCTGAAGGGGCAGTTTGACTCCAAGTTGAGAACCTGTCTCTCGGTTCCTGAGGGGGTGCAACCCTCACAGAGGCTCCTTTATAAAAGTCCTCTTCCCAAATATTCAGGAGACCTCTAGTGGAGGGATCCTACATTGTACTGTACCCAACTAATGGTTTTGTGTCTAGTTTTAACTCTGCTGTTGTCCCGTACTGCGCCCTTTGTAATAATCTTGATTCTGTATTTCACACCTTCTCTGACTGCTCATAACTGGTTCTCCTGGGCAGAGTGCTCAGTGGGCTAGGGTTCCTTTTTACCTGCACACTGTTTGTTTTCGGGTGCAGGTACTCTAAAGTGTGGAGGGTCAAATGTACTTTGGCTAATTTTTTAATCGGATAGGCAAACCTGGCAGTATAGAAGTCTTTCAGGTTGAGGTCTGAAAGACAGCACATGGACAAAGTAAAGTTTTTCCAGGCTTTGGTCTTGCCTATGGGTTGAATTTCGGTTTTATCGATACTCACAATATTCACACTTTTGAGGATAAATGGTGTGTAAACGGAAGCTTTGCAGCTGTTCATGATGCAGGCGTGTTAAGTTTTCACTGGTGAAATATTAATGTGCGTATGTGCATGTGTGTTATTTTCTGTTTTTACTCTAATAATGTTTTGGTTGTAAAATACATTTCCTGGGATATTAACTTGCTTATGTTTCTTAAATAATGTTTAATAAAGGGGGTGTAAAGTCTCTCTCTCTCTCTCTCTCTCTCTCTCTGTAGGACTGTGTTAGTGTGAATCTTTAGGAGGACAGAGATAAGATGGCGACTGCAAGTAACAGTAAGTTAAACTTCCAGAAGCTACAAAAAGGTTTTACTGTGAACATCATTAAATAATTTATCAGAGATTTTATTTTTCTTGTGGAGACACACGACCTACAGCTATTAATGTGTGTGTGTTTCTACACAGATCAGTTTAAACTCTCTGGACCCACTGGGGTAGATGAACAGCCTGTTTCTATGGTCACTCTCTACTGCCACCTGTCTCCTGAAATCAGTGCTGTTACCATGGAGATCAGGTGGTTTAAGTGGATGGACTGTGTTTGTCTGTATAAGAACAGGCAGGTGACAGAGGGGAGGGGCTACGAGGGTAGAGTGAGTCTGATCACTCAGGAGCTGCAGAGAGGAAATGTCTCCTTACAGATCAGACACTGCAAATGGTCAGATTTAGGATATTATCTGTGTCAGGTCACCAACGGAGACACAACAGAGGAGTGTACAGTAGGAGTGTTTGGTAAGTATCCAGAAGTTCACTGTCCATAAACTCAACATCATTAGAGTCTGATCTCAGAATGAAAGATGAAGAGACAGAAATGAGAAACACAGATGTTCAGAATGGTGTTGTGTTCAGATAAAGGAGGTAAACATACAGAGGATAAATGATGTGAAGGTGGATGAAGGACAGATGGAGCGTTTCAGTAGAATAAACAGTAACTCTGTTTCTCACTCGGACACAAAACCAAAACATCATGACTGCAGAGTGTAAAAGTTACAACTGCTGCTTCATTAAAATCTTCTAGAAGAACAAAATTCAGATTTTACAGTAAAAACTTGACAACTGGAATATAAAGTGAGACTCATTAAACATCCAGTGATTCTACAGACTGTAGTCAGATAATTGATTTAACACATACAATATATATATATTAATCTATAAATATGATATTTAATATGTGACGTCACTACATGCTGCTGACTGACTCTCACTAAAAATCATGTTCTTAACTAATTAAAGCTGCAGATCCTCAAACTACACAAACAGAAAGGAGCTGTGCCGAGTGAAGAGATAAAACTGAAACTGAGCACCTTTAAATTGGTATTAAATGTTATGATTACATTCATGAAATCAATTGTTACTTCAATCTGATATCATAATTAAATATGTAAATCAATAACTTTTGCAGAACTAGTAATGATGAGTGAAATATTACTGTTATACAAAGCTGTTTTTATTACTTAATAACATTCTTAATAAATACAAAAAAACACAAAATTAATGTCAGTTAACTGAAAATAAGAATAATACAACAACAGTCATTCTTTTTGTATTTCATTACAGCATAAGTAGTCCTATAATACACAAATTAATACATAAACAATAACAGATATGCTGTTTATATTGTGTGTTTAGTTAAAATATTATTAAACACAGTAAACAGTATGTAGAGAAACACTAAATGTACAGATTGATCTTTTCTGTTTGAGGGCTGATATATTCATGTCTTATTGTTGGGGGTCTATTATGTTTAGAATGTCTTACTGTGGTATAAACGAGTCTCCAGTGCAGTCAGTGCAGGATGTTAATGATAGAGGAAGGTGACTCGACTCAGACAAACTCATTCAAATCTTACTTTTCTATCTTTTGTGTAAGACATTTAACTTATTCTCTCCATTATTATCTTATTATTTAAAACCAGTTGTAATTTTAATCTCATGAGATTCTCTTATTTCTGAGAGATATTACAAGTTGAAGTGTTGGTTGTGTTGGAGTGTTAAGATTTTCTTCTGAAGATCATGACTCCTGACTGTTACATTGATTGATCTGTTAGTCTTTATATTCAGTTTATTCATTACTTTTACTTCAATTCCTTCTCATGTTCACTCATTATAAACAAAGTAGAATACATAATTCATTATACATATTTAATATATTTTCATGAGTTGATGCAAGATTACTAGTTTACTAATAAACTTACAGAAATAAATGGTAACAATTTACAGTTAAGTATTGAGTTTCTGCTGTAGGTTTACACTTTAACTGAACATCTTCATGAAGCTGTACTGAAAGCATTGAGTGACAGTTCAGTAGTGAAGGATGAAAAACAACAGTACAGATGAGAAAAGGAGATTTCTGATAAGGAGATAAAGAGATTCTGAACTTTTCTAATTGTAAATGATGTTGTGGATGTTTTTTTATCTAACATTGTCTCTTTGTTGTTTAAACAGGTGATCCAGTAAGTAAATTATATTTACTCATCCTGATACTCACATACACCACATTTTAAAATAAAAGTTTTATTTAATGAATGTGATGAACAAAGTCTCTGATCACAGAATGAAGGTTATTGACACAACAGATAAAAGCAGTCTGGACATTCCATCATCAGTACATCCTTATCATTAGAGAGTTTCTTATTACTGTAGTTTTCTCACCTCCATTACTGAAAATAGCCTAGAACACACACACTCTGCCTGTTTGTATGAGTCTCTATATGTAAGGGCCTGCCCAATGCTGGGCTCGAACCCAAGCTGAAGGGGTGAAGTACCAACACTTATCTGGGTGAGCTAATGTAGCCGGTCCTCACACTCCTGCTACCCTTCTATAATCTGCATTGTGTGTGGGTGTAATAAGACTCAGGACACCGGAATCAGCTTCAGTCTGTGTGTATTTTTCCTGCATAAAAAACAGTTAAAGCAAAGCAGAAAGATATTTTGGCATCAACAGCTTCTCACAAAATGCCTCTCTCAGTCGAGCTCCATGTAGACTAATACATAGTACATGTGCATATATAAAAAACGTGTATATAAAATTAGTCATTATATGTATATAATGCTAATCTGTCAAATATAATAAACAATGTCATTAGACACACATAAATAACAAGATACTGTGGAAAAACACAACCAGTGTAAATACATACTGCACACACATCTATTGATGTAAATTCCCTATTTATTTCTACACATGTAGCCACCATTAGTGCTTTCTATTCATGTATCTTATAATCTTGACATCTTCCACATGAATTTACATTTATAGTAAAATGAACCCAAAATGGTGTCCGCCATTTTAAAAACACTTGGTACATCCACTGAAAGTAATTAAACAAAACCAGAATGACTATGGGAGCACTTACCTGCATAAAAACCATTTAGAGCAAAGCAGAAAGATATTTTGTCTTCAATAGCTTCTCACAAAAAAAACGATATGAAAGTTAGGTAGGAAAGCCAAGACGCTAATTCTCTCTCTCAGCCACCAGAGGGAGTTAACAGCTTACTGAACATCATGCAGCTGTGCTCAATAAAGACGTTTCAAAAGTCAGAAACATTACTTGCAACCCCGTAGTGTTCTTTATCAAAATTATATTAGAAACGCTCCTAAATTCACAGTTTAGACTACCAAAATGAGCGATTTATGAAGAGCAGTACACAAACGCACCTCTCTGTGGAGCTCAGAGCAGACTGAGGAGAAAAGCGCGCCAAAGCAACGACACGAAGAAAACTATGGGTGCTGAGAATGACCAAAATGAGCATGTACTCTCATATGCTATATAGAACTACTAAGAACTCTCAAAATTAAATAAAAAAGGGGGATATTCTGTGAAATTAATAACAAAAAGGTATCACAAAAATAAATAAAGGAGATTATCACATCTGCTACACTAACACCCTGTAATGTGGGTTAGGGTTAGGGTTAGGGTTAGGGTTTAGGGTTAGGGTTAGGTTAGGGTTAGGGTTAGGGTTAGGGTTAGGGTCACCACACTTGCACCCTCAAAAGTTAGAAAAGTGGTGTAGCACAAAGGCTCTCAGACCTCAAATACCCAACGTTACCGGCCATGAGCTTAGCTCAAAACTTTGGCAAAGACCCAGCACTGAGTGACTGGATCACTGGGGTTCTATAGCCCTAGCACAGCTGTGTGGAATCAGGCCTGATTAGTGTGCCTGACTCCCCCTGGTGGAAGGACAATCAGCTCATAATGAACAGTCAGCAGCTCTGAAAGACTTGATTACTGTGCTCCTCTCATCTCCTACCTTTCAGTTAATTTAGGAATAATCAGCTTCTCTTATTCTGTCTGCAGATCTCTCATCATAGATTGTTCAGTAAAGAGTTACTCTAATCTTACAGTGTCTGAAGGGAGATTTAAAAGATGTTGTCTTTAGTTTTCTTTGTAACTCAGGGCTTAAATCATGAAATCTTCAGTAAACAGTAAATTATTATACATTTGCATTAATTATTAATAATAGTATTAATTTATGAATGTAAAGTACAGACATTTTTGAGTACATAGACAGATATTTAACTAAACTCTTCTTTAAACAACCTGCAGAACACAATTACAAAAACATTGTTCATTATTGTACAAAAGAAATAGAAATTAAATACTAACAGCTGCCTATATTAGCACTGAGTAGACATTATATGTGCACTGAAAGGCTAATAAACTGAATTACCTCAACACATTTTTACAAAGAGACTACAAAAGAAATAAATACATATTATTATATCATTTAAATAAATGTAGCACAGAAAGTACGGAAATTCGTCTTTGGTATATTATTTCTTTGCTCCTTGGCAATAAATCTTATACCGTTGGAAAGCCTGTTCAATCCCCTTTAAATGGTGCTACATTTGTAAGAAACATGCATTTGTGGGATTAGCAGTAGAGCTTAGTATGTGGGTTGCACCCATGAAAAATTTGCCAAATCCTCTTTGCCAGTTGAAGTTACATATAACACTGCAAAATGGGTGTCCCAAGGAGACGACACCCTAAGAAAATTGTTTCCTCGCCCTGTCAGTACAGATTTGCAGGACGATATGGCCGACGGCTCTCTGCCCAGACAATCCAGAACAGACTGCAGATAGCCAATAAGATTTATTGCCAAGAAGCACATAATCTACCAAAGACAAATTTTCTTACTTTTTGTGCTATGTTTGTTGTATAAGTGCACAAGAACAATTACACATTTCTGATTCAGTGCAGTGTTTAACTTCATTATATCCAGTTAAAAAAAAAGTCTAATACTGGTTTAGTGTAGTTCTTAACTTCATTATATCCAGTACTAACAAGTGTCGAATACTGGCTTTAGTACAGTATAAAACTTCATTATATACAGTTCTAAAAGGTTTATAACGCTGGGTTTAACACAGTATTTAACTTCAATATATCCAGTTCTAAATTTTCTCATATGGGGTTTAGAGCAGTATTTGACTTCTCTAAAAGAGTCTAAAACTGGGTTTAGCCAAGTATTTAAATTAATCGTATCTAGTTCTAAAAGGTGACTAATACTGGTGCTATTTAGTGCAGTATTTAACAAAATTATATCCTGTTATAAAAGAGTCTAATACTGGGTTTAGAGCAGTATTTAACTTCATCTTACCCAGTTTTAAAAAGAGTCTAATACTGGGTTGAGTTTAGTATTTAAGTTTATTATATCCAATTCTAAAAAGAGTCAAATACTGGGTTTAGTTTAGTATTTAATTTAATTATATCCAGGTCGAAAAAGAGTCTACTACTGAGTTTAGTACATTATTTAAATTCATTATAACTAGTTATAAAAAGGTTTTAATGCTGGGTTTTTTATGATATTTAACTTCATTGTATCCATTTCTAAAAGAGTCTAATTGTCTTATACTGGGTTTAGAGCATTATTTAACTTTATTAAATTGAGTTCTATAAAGAGTTTATTACTGGGTTTTGTACAGTATTTAACTTCATTATATCCATTTTTAAAAGGGTCTAATACTGGGTTTGTACAGTATTTAACTTTATTATATTCAGTTCTAGAAAGAGTCTAATACAGTATTTAATACAGTACTTTAATTATATTCAGTTCTAAGAAGTTTCTAATACTGGGTTTAGAGCATTATTTAACTTTATTAAATCCAGCTCTAAAAAGAGTCTCATACTGGGTTTAATACAGTATTTTACTTCAATATATCCAGTTCTAAAAGAGTCTAATACTAGGTGTAGTAAAATATTTAACTTCATTGTATCTAGTTATTAAAAGCAAGTAAAACTGGGTTTAGTACAGTACTTAACTTCATTATCTTCATCATCCAGTTCTAAAAACACTCTAACACTGGGTGTTACGTGCCCTGGCAAAAAATACACAAGTGGCACTCGCCCCTTACATAGTGTGTATATACAGATACTTAACTATCTGAAATGTATAGTGTTTCTACTTGCCTGTCCACGCTGAGTTGGTAAAAACTGGAAGAACAGCCTCAACTGAATCCTTCACCATAACGAGAGCTGTGTAGTAGCAGGTAGCCATCACAATAACGAGAGCCGTGTAGTAACAGGTATCATTCACAATAACTAGAGCAGTGTAGTAGCAAGCATTAGCAAAACAAGGGCAGTGTAATAGCATCATTAGCAAAAATGAGAGCAATGTAGTAGCAGCATAAGCAAAAACGAGAGTAATGTAGTTGCAGCCCCAGATCTGCATCTCCTTCCTGCTTGGGGCCTCTTGTACTGGAAGCCATGCCCTGACTCCAGAAACAGCACAGCCAATTGGTCACACATCAGAATCGCCAACAAATCACCTGCAACAGGAAAGAACCAGGAGAGCAAGGGATGTGGAGAGAACCAAGAAAACAAACGCTGGGTTTAGTTTAGTATTGAACCTTATTATATCCAGTTTCTAACACTGTGTTTAGAGCAATATGTAACAATATGTAAATATCCAGTTTTAAAAAGCATCTAATACTGGGTTTAGTACAGTATTTAACTTCATTATATTTAGTTCTAAAAAGTAACTAAAACTGGGTTTAGTACAGTATTTAACATCATTATATCAAGTTCTAAAACAGTTTAATAATGGGTTTAGAGAATTATTTAAGTTTGTTATATACACTTCTAAAAGTGTCTAATACTGGGATTAGGTTAGTATTCAAATTTATTATATTCATTTCTAAAAAGCTTCTAATACAGGGTTTAGTACAGAATTTAACTTCAATCTATTCAGTTCCAAAAATTGACTAATACTGGGTTTAGAGCAGTATTTAACTTCATTATATCAAGTTCTAAAAATGTACTACAATTGGGCTTAGTTTAGTAGTTAACCTGATTATATCCAGCTCTAAAAAGTTTCTAATACTGGGTTTAGTGCAGTATTTACCATCATTATATCCAATTCTAAAAGGGTCTAATACTGGGTTTAGTTTAGTATTTAACCTTATTATGTCTAGTTCTAAAATGTTTCTAAAACTAGGTTTAGAGCAGTATTTAACTTCATTATATCCAGTTCTAAAAAGAGTGTAATACTGGCTTTAGCACAGCTTTCAACTACACCAGTTCAAAAAATGCCCTAACATTGGGTTTAGTTTTGTATTTAACTTCACTCTAGCCAGTTCTGAAAACACTCTAACATTGGCTTTAGTAGAGTATTTAATATCATTATATCAAGTTATAAAAGGGTTTAATACTGGGTTTAGTTTATCATTTAATTATTATTATGTCCAGTTCTAACAAGTTTCTAATACTGGATTTAGAGCAGTATTTAAGTTTATTATATATTATATCCAGTTTTAAAAGAATCTAATACTGGGTTTTACCCAGTTTTAAAAACAGTCTAATAATTGGTTTAGAGTATATAACTTTAGGTTTAGGTATATAGCTGCCTTATGTCTAGTTTTATATGAGTCTAATACTGGGTATAGTACAGTATTTAACCTCATCATATCTAGTTCTAAAAAGTGACTAATACTGGGTTAAGTACAGTATTTATATTAATTTTAAGAAGTTTTATAAAGAGTTTAATACTGGGTTTAGTACAACATTTAAATTCAATACATCGAGTTCTAAAAAAAACCCTTTCTAGTTTAGTATTTACCCTTAATATTCAGTCCCCAAAAAATGTTATACTGGATTTAGAGCAGTATTTAACTTCATTACATCCAGTTGTAAGAATTTTCTAATACTGGGCTTAACACAGTATTTAACTTTAATATATCCAGTTCTAAGCTGAGTCTAGTGCTGTGTTTAGTACAGTATTTAACTTCATTGTTCCTAGTTCTAAATAGTGACTAATACTGGGGTACTTAATTATATCCAGTTCTAAAAACACTCTAACTCTGGTTTTAATGCAGTATTCAACATCATTATATCCAGTTCTAAAACAGTGTAATACTGGGTTTAGTACAGTATTTAATTTCAGTATTTCCTTTTCAAAAAAAGTGTATAAAACTTTGTTTAGAGCCATATTTAACTTAATTATATGCAGTTTTAAAAATTTATTAATACTGGGTTTAGAGCGTTATTTAACTTTATTATATCCAGTTAAAAAAAAGTCTAATGCTGGATTTTGTTTGATATTTAACCTTATTATTTCCAATTCTAAAATGTTTCTAACACTTGGTTTAGAGCAGTGTTCAAATTTATTATATCCAGTTCTAAAGATTTCTAATACTGGATTAAGCACAATATTTAACTTCAACATATCCAGCTTTAAAAGAGTCTAATACTGGATTTAGTACAGTATTTAACTTCATTTGATCTAATTCTAAAAAGTGACTAATAATGGGTTTAATACAGTATTTAACTGCAATATATCTAGTTCTAAAAGTGTCTAAAACTGGATTTAGTACAATATTTAGCTTCATTGTATCTAGAAAGTTTTTAATACTGGGTTTAAAGCAGTATTGAACTTCATTATATCCAGTTCTAAAAATACTTTAATATGGGGTTTAGTTTAGTATTTAATTTAATTACATCCAGTTCTAAAATTGTCTAATACTGGGTTTAGTACAGTATTAAATTATTATTTTGACCTGTTCTAAAAACACTTTAACTCTGGGTTTAGTACAGTATTTAACATCATTATATTGAGTTCTTAAAAGTGACTAATACTGGGTTTAGTAAAGTATTTTTCTTCATTTTATGCTTTTTTATAAAGAGTTTAATACTGGGTTTAGTACAATATTTAACTTCAATATGTCCAGTTCCAAAAAAAAGAGTCTAATACTTCGTATAGTACAGTATTTAAGTACATTATATCCTTTTCTAAAAAGTGTCTAATACTAGGTTTAGTACAGTGTTTAAATTAAGGATTTATTTAATCTAATACTGAGTTTAGAGCAGTATTTAACTTCATTATATCCAGTTCTAAAAACACTCTAATAGAGGGTTTAATTTTTTGGGTTTAGAGCAGTATTTAACTTCATTATATCCAGTTCTAAAAAGACTCTTATACTAGGTTTAATTTAGTATTTAACCTCAATATATATATAAAATCCAAAAAGTTTCTAATACTGGGCTTAAAGCAGTATTTCACTTCATTACATCTAGTTCTAAAAAGAGTCTAATACTGGGTTTAGAGCATTTTTTTATGTATGAATATCCAGTTTTAAAAAGAGACTAATACTGGGTTTAGTACAGTATTTAACATCATTATACCCAGTTCTAATATTGGGTTTGGTTTATTATTTAACCATAATAAATCCATTCCTAAAAGGTTTCTAATACTGGGTTTAGAGCAGTATGTTACTTTGTTATATCCATTTCTAAAAAGTTTCAGTATTTAAATTAATTATATTCAGCTATAATAAGAGTCTTATACTGGATTTAGTACGGTGTTTAACTTCATTTTATTTATTTTTCAGTTCTATTAAGAGTCTAATAATAGGTTTAGTTTAGTATTCATCTTCAGCATATCCAGTTCTAAAAATGTTCTAATACCGGGTTTAGAGCTATATTGAACTTCATTATATGCAGTTCTAAAAAGTGAATAATATTGGGTTTAGGGCAGTATTTATTTTCAATATATCCTCTTCCAAAAAGAGACTAATGCTGTGTTTAATTTAGTATTTAACTTTATTATATCCAGTTCCAAAAGGTTTGTAGTACTGGGTGTACTGCAGTTCTAAAAAGTTCTAAAAAGAGTCTGATACTTGGTTTAGTTCAGTACTTAACATTATTATATCCAGTTCTAAAAGACTCTAATACTGTAGTAAAATTGGAGCAGTATTTAACTTCTTCATACCCAGTGTTTAGTACAGGGTTTAGAGCAATATTAGTACATTATTTATATTCATTATATCCAGTTCTATAAAGAGTTTAATGCAGAGTTTAGTACAGTATGTGCCTTCATTATATCCATTTCTAAAAAGAGTCTAATATTGAGTTTTGTACAGAATTTATCCTCATTATATCCAGTTCTATACAGAGGTTAATTCTGGATTTAGTACATTATTTAATGTCATTATATCCAGTTCTAAAAGTACTGTGATTGTGGGTTTAGTACCATATTTAAATTCATTATATATTTAAATTAATTACATCTAGTTCTAAAAAGAGTCTAATACTGGGCTCAGTATTGTATTTAACTACATTATATCCAGTTCTAAAAACAGTCTATTACTGAGTATAGTACAGTATTCCACTGCTTGATATCCAGAGTCTAATCCTGGTTTTAGTACAGTATTTAGCTATATTATATCCAGTTCTGAAAAGAGTCTAATATTGAGTATAGTACATTATTTAAATTCATTATATCCTTTTCTAAAAAGAGTCTAATACTGGGTTTAGTACAGTATTAAACTTCATTATACCCAGTTCCAAAAAGAGACTAATACTGGTTTTAGGTTAATTAATTTTTTATATATGTTTGTCAGCAATTATTTTAATTTTGAACAGCACAAAACTCATATTACCGTAACAATAAAATATAATTTATCTTGCAACTCCAAATTCTACAGATAAGAGAGGAGAGAATGAAGAGGAAGGAGTGTAAAACAGGCTGAAATAGAGAATAATAATATATTTTTCATACATTGATTCTATATGAATGAGGTTTTTTATATTAATTAATTAATGTTGTAGTTTCTTCTCACAGAGCTGTTTAGCAGGGTTTTTATAAAAAACTATACACACACAAACTAGAACTGTGAGAGCAGATTTCCCTCCATTACTCAGTGAACTATTTGTATTTCTCCTGCTGTGTTTCTTCTTCTCTGAATCTTTAAATAAAAGTGGTACAAACAAGATCTCAAGCGTAATTCGGATGAACAGAGATGATTCCACAGCATTTTTACTCACATCCCAGAAACACATGTCTGCCCTCATTTCTATATTCACTCAAATGTCTAAAACAATAAAATGATCTGTATTTTACAAAAGTTGTTTTTTTAATAATATATGATTAAAATGTGAGGCTGTCTGAATGAATCTCTTTAGGAAATAACAGAATCTCAGGTGTAATAATGAACAGAAGGTTGTAATGTGAGGGAGAAGCTCTGAAAGCTCTAGAGAGAAGCAGATGGGCTGCAAGCAGAGAAGCTGGAAGATGGAAGATTAAAAACAGCTAAAACAGAAAATGAATCTCCTTAAATAAACTCTTTTAATGACCAATAGAGACACATTTATATACATAAACATACACATACAAGTCATCAATGAATTATGACACAGACCTGCAGGAAAATACAAACAGAGACAGACAGAGAGGACACAGACAAAATTTACAGCAGCAGATAACATTAAATGTCTGAAACAAAATATGAAATATGACATTCAGTCTGTATCAGATCTTCATAAAGAAAAGAAACTCAACAAAGAGTGCAGCATTTTATACATTTACTGTAAATCTTCAGCTTTTCTGATATTTACATCTAATAATGCACAAATGATTCCATACATGAAATATTCACTTTATATTATTCTCTTCACAGTGGCGTTTAGAGATAGAAGAACTGAGACGTGAGTATAAGTCAGTATGTAATGTGTGTATTTAGTTGTGTTGATTGTTGATGAAGAGTTTTTTTTGGTGTAAAGACTGAATGTATTTATCTGTACTGAGTGTTCAGAGTGTTCAGCTGAACATCATCAACAGAAAGAGTTACTAACACACACTTCAGCACTGTATGTATCACTAAAGTGTAGAACTCACAGCAGCCTGAGATATAGACACAAATAACAATGTTACCTCACTCACACACATACACACATACATCTACACACTGATACTGACACAACATTAATAACAATGTTACCTCATTCACAAACGCAAACACACACACACATCTGATCTACACACTGATACTGACACTATTAACAAATTTACACACACAAAACTGATACTGAATTAGCATTAATAACACTATTACCTCATTCACACACAAATTAATGAAGAAATAATGTTTCCAATAATGAAATATTACTAATTGATCAGCTGGAATATGAAGTAAATACAGAACAAACAGGTTACAGACAGTCAGAGAAGTGCAGCAGAAAGACAGACTTATTGAGGAGATGATCATTTTATCTCTTTAACTTGAAGTTTCCGTTTTAGTGATTATTCATTTTTCATCTCAAACTCTAGAATATAAACATATAAATATGTTTATATTGAAATAGGAATTATTAAATGATTATTATAAAGAGTTAAAAGGTCTAACTGTTAATACGGTAGTTTAAAGATTAAAAATCCATATTCTACATGTTCTGGTGTTTATTTTCCTCCTGAGCTTGACTGAGATTTTAGTGCTTTTATGTATGAAAATAGTCAGAATTACTGTTTATATTTCCTGCCTCTCTTCATCACTTACAATAAAACACACTGTTTGTGTTACTACATCTTTAAGACTGATATATTTAAATGACTTCTGATTGGTGTGTATTGTGTCTCCTTAACCACGCTGTCTGAAACACTCCTTATAACTTCAGTGTAAGTGGGCAGAGGTAAACTGCTGTAGGGTGAATAGACAGATATGTTCTAATGTGGTACTTTTTTGTTTCGATATATGGACTGTATGAAGTGGAGACTGAACTTTTTTATTTTAAAAACATATTTTATATTAACATTAATTTTCCATGATACGGTCCTTTAAAACTTTTATACACCATTTCCCTGTATTACTATAGGTATATAAGATTTTATCTTATATTTATAATATATTTATAATATATATTATATATTTTCAATATTGTAAAAGATTTGTTTTTTCTCTTTCTCTTATCTGTTGATGTTTTCTCTCTAATAGATGTCTACGTTTCTCGGGTGAGCACATTATTCTAAATAGACCACATTTCCTTAATAATCTGCTTTAATATAATTTAAATGAATGTATTAATATAAAGATTATTCTTCATAAAGTTTACATTAATTGAGCTTCTTTGATGTTGACTTCTCTTTCATGGTGTTGAGTTGATGTTATTATAGTGTTAATGCTGATCAGTGTTCTGTAAGTGATCATGATCCTCAGACGCTGCAGAGCTGGAACTAGTTTTAATTCCTCTTTTCTGATTTGGGTGTTTCTGTGGATCTGTTACTCTCTACCCATGAGGTCCTGATTGATGAATGATTTATTCTGAAAACTGAAAGTATAAGATGTAAAATAGCTCTTATTCAGTTCTTAATAAAATACTGTGTGTGATGATCACAGCACAGTCTCTGTAGTGTATGTGTGAACTCTGTCTCAATCAGACTGTGTTTAAAGACTCACAACTGTAAACAAATAATGAACATAATGCTGATTAAACATGACTTTAAAAGATGCTGATTTTCAAACACAATATCAGTTTAAATCAGTCAATCAATGGTTAATTGTTACCACTTATATCAGGAAGTAAGCACTATAAACAACCACAGGAGAGCACCTTTCTTTACAACAACGATGGAAGATATTGCAGAGAGAGGAAGAGGGAGGGTGAGAATTAGAGGGAAGAAAGAGTGAGAGGTAGGGGTAGAGCTGGGAGAGGAGTTCATGGCCAAAGAGGACAAGAACTTTCAAATGAGTAAACATAGTTGATCATGTCATCAACCATGAGCTGACAATGCGAGAGGCTGGACAGAGAGTGCAGCCCAACCTGAACCGTTTACTGTCGCCTCTGTCATCTGGACGTTTAGACTGGAATACATGTATGTAACCAGAATTTCTGTAGAACACCCCATATAGTGTATCAGTTGGGTGACATCTGTTTACTTTATAAATGGCTGATGTCATACACTAACTGAACAAGTTTCATGTATATTTACTCCACTGTGGGGGAAATATCTTTAGGCTGCATTGTCTGTTATATTTTAGTTTTTTCTTTTTACTGAGAGATGCAACCATGGTGGAAGAAGGGGCCAAAATGTTCACCAGGATACAGAAAAGCTGCTGTTGTAAACTAATATATTTTTTCTGCACATTTTATCTTTAATTTTCTTTTTTAGTTTGCTGTTTTTTGAAAGCATATTTTTGTTCACTCCAATATAAACATATCTGCTGTGCATATGTTGCACTGACTTGTTTGGTTAAAAATACAAAAATAACAGCAGCATGTGTGTGTATCTGCAAATATTTCTGTAAATGTGAACAATCTGGTCTATTTTAGCATTATGACAGAGCTTGCTAAAGATAAGAGTGCTTTTCATTATGCCCAACAGTGTGTAAATTGTTAGACAAAAATCTGGTTATATGAATGAAGTGTGTGCCTATTGGTACAAAAGTTTGATTTTAATAATGCTATATGTAGTTTTGGTTGCAGTGCTTCATTTTGCAGGATATATGAGGTATTTTGCAGTTTGGGTATGTGGTTTTGTGAATTTCAATAAAACCAGCCTAGATTACAAAATTGTGTTTTAGCAATTGGAAAAAACTGTAATATCAGCCCTTAGTGATTCATACTTACACATTAACAGTGATTTAAACAGAGAAACACTTACTGATCATATAACATACAGAATGACATCATACATGAAATCTTCACAGTGTTTTTTTCAGATAAACAGCATGTGGACAGAAGAGGAGAGAATGAAAATGGAGGAATCTGCTCTGTTGACCGGTGAGGATGAACATGTTTATTTTTGTAAGCGTGTGTGTTTTAAGTTGATGTTGGTATGATGTATAGTTAAAACTATTTTTAGTTTAATATGAAAATATTATCAAAGTCATACATTTGTATTAAAGAAAATATACTTAACAGTTATTCTTATTTATTTTGAGAAGAAATTCATTTTAACTTCTTTTTTTCTTTTTTACATATTAACACCTCACATTTTTGGTAGTAAGTAAAAGTTTGAGCCCTGATCAGATTGTTAACAAATCTTCTACAAAGGAAACACTCTTGCACATTTTAACATTGTTTATTAAACTAAATAAAAAAGACTTAATTGTAGGCAAGGTTTTTTGTAACACATTTTATTCACAAAGACAATTCAGTGTTCTTTAAAAAGATACAAGCTGAAGAAAAATCAAAAGAAAAAATAATGTGTTGAAAATAAAAAAACTATTAAATCATTACATAATATTAATTGTTATATATCTAACACATCAGAAAGACATTTGCAAAAACAGTTACACAAAAAATAAACTAAATGTTTTAAAGGATACAAACAATACTGAATTAGAAAGAAATACAAAAACAACAGAGGAGGAGAATGAACTGCTGAGACCCTATAGGACACACTGAGAAAGAAAGTGCAGGAGTGTTTCATTGAGGGGGCTCTTAAAACAAAAGTACTCTCCTATCATCAGTTTCTCCTGTTATTCCCAGCATCTGGAGATGAGACATCAGATCCCCATAGCTCACTTGTAAAGGGGCAAAAGGAACTATACTCCAGGCATGAGCTTTCTGGTCAACTGTGGTAAGATTTTATTTTTTTTTTTACACAAATACAGAAGCAGGTATTAAATATATGTACATTTCTATGATATCAGTTCTGAGAAGGTAATATTTTGTGCGAAAATGTTTTATAAATTGATGTTTTGTTTAATTTTGGGTAAAAAGACAAAAATGTTAGCATTTAGCATTTGTCGAATATCTACATCAAATAAATCACAGACAAAAACGCAATATGCAAAATCTAATAACACACAAAAAGTCTTTCATATATTTATGGTGCAAAGCAATTAAACATTCATTGTTTTGTTGGAAAAGTAATGTAACACTTCTGGAACCTCAAACAAGTGTTCTTTGCGTGCTTTAGGCATGCAGCAACATTTATTTATTTACTTACTTTGGAGAGCATTGGCTCACTCTGTATTGTTCTCCTATGGACAATGTGCCTGTTCAAAGTTTCTTTACATTGTAGACTCATGACAATGTTAGTCAGTACCACTGATTCAAGTCTGGCTGTTATTCAATGGATCCTTTTACTGCTCTGGGCATCTCCATTAAATCATTTCTGACAGTAGACTAATGAATACCCAAACTTATCATGTTTAGTACAATATATACAATATGCAACATACATTTTTAACACTGCTCATAGAGCTATAAAAAGAGGATTGGGAAACTAGGAGAGCAGGCTCTTCTAGCTAATGTTTTAAAAACTGAAGGGTATAAGAGTGAGAGCAGTTTTCATAAATGGCTAAATACACTGTATAGTAACTATTAAGCAATGCATTAGTGGACAGTGGTGGTAAAGATTATGAGCCAGATATGCATATTTAGACCCAAAGTTGCTGGAAGGTTAGTGTGTAAACACACTACCAGAAATGTGGTTTGCTCGACATGCTTTAATACCAGTGATGATGAACTGGTGAGCATCACATAGCTGGAGCCAACTAATCCAGAGTATGTGCTGAACTAGTGTTTGATGCACTGGGAAAATGTTCTGGGAACACCAACAGCCCAGCCTCAGCTGATGTACATGCCACTGGCCATTAGTCTTGTGCCAGATGATTCAGTTGTCATAAACTGAATGTTGCTGAAACAGCTTATAGCATAGAAGGACTTGTTTTCTGAGGAAGCAAGTGAATTATTTACTATTGTCAACAACTTCTGTGTTTGAGCATTTAGCATTAAGCTGGTCCTTTTTTGAGCCTCTGTATGTTAATACATAACCATGTAGGACAATGTATACAAATCTTTTTTTAAATAAATCTACTTTGATTTTCAAGGAAATTGGATTCTGCACCCCAGCAGCTGTCCATGGACGCTGAAAAGTTCACTCCTGAAATGATAGACAGCTATTTAAAGGATAAACATTTTAAAGAATACAGGTACTACTTTTTGACATAATTTGAACAAAGCATCACCACTGTTCAGTTAGTATAACATGTTATAGGTTTTAGTTCTTCTGCTCCACAGGTTTGTCTGTCCACATGCTGGTCGGTTTCAGTGCAGACTGACCAACCTTGTGTTTGAGATGGAGGATAAAGGGGAGGTGATGTACAGAATAGACTTCTGGGATATCCGACTGTTGGATGGTTTTGGTCAGATGCAGCCTGCAGGTCCTCTGTACAATATTGACTGCTTTGAAGGTTCGATCAGTCGTCTGCACCTCCCACACTGTGAGATACTTTCTGGTAAGTTCAATTTTTGTCTTTTTTACCTTATATTTATATGTATGCGTGCGTTTAGGTCATCATCTACAAATCATTAAACCCAAATCTGAGTGTATGTTTGCAGGGCTTTAAATGGGCATTTCAGCAATTGTACAGAAACTTTAATAATAATGTTTTGCATTAAAATATGTTTTACAGCTTGTTCTTCCTTTACCTTGCAAATATTTTCTTATGTAGAATTTTTAGAATTTTTTGGAAAGTTACCCTTTGTCAGGCAGGGAGGACAGATGGATAGGCGGAGGCAAATGCAAGCATAAAAAGCAAAACACAAAGTACATGAACTAACATTAACTAAAAACAAGACAGGAACATCGAACAAGCAAGAACATCAAAAACACTGTGAGCATATCCACACAAAAAGAACCACAAGGGAGAGGGCAAAACAGGTTGTATAAGTACACAGACTAACGAGGGAACAATAGCTGACAGGACTGATACAAACGAGGAACCGGTGAGACAGGCAGGGCTAGGGCGGAGGCACAGAGCACATAACAAACCATAAACAGATCCACATGGCTAACACAAGGGAATGACAGGTCGTAGACCGGGAAACAGGGAAGAGCGTGACACCCTTTCAGTGTTATATTTCTACAGTGAACAAGGAAGAAAGGAAGAAAGTTGCATGGTCCCAAAATTATTTTGATCCATAACTGACAACAAACAATAAGAAAATGACAATGTTGTATTCGTCCAGTATCTAAATGTAAACTTTTACAATTACTTGCTCATTTAGTTGTTTTATTGTAAACTTTACTGTCAGTTCATCATCCATGAATTATCTTTTCTTTGATTTTGTATATCATACAGAGGGAAATCAGGATGGACTGGGTGTGGCACATTTCACTAAAGGAAATGTAGAGATAATTGAACCACTGAAAGTGACAAACACACATGTAACCATCACAGTCGAAGGCCTTTCCATGTTCGGCCTCCTCTCCAGGTTCTTCTCTGCAGGCCCCATCAATGCCCAGGTGTTACTCTTCTACAAAATCATATCTGGCAGACAAAACTTGGGAGAAGTGCATATCCATATGTTGCCTGGAAACGTGCCACTCACAGAGGTAATGCAACTACAGGCCTGTAATGTGTAAAAGTTTTAGAACCACATATTTAATAAGCTAGTTTTCCAGACAGGGAGCTTTTATTTACTCAGCAAAACACTTTATTTTTGAAATATTCAAACAGTATTAATATAGTAAGTAGTGCTTTTACATACGTCAGTGTGTGTATTTAACCCTTTCCAAGTTTTTCCTTGTGGAAACAACCCGGTGTTCATGTTACTTTGTATTGTGTTCAGGTATTTTTTGAGAATGTCATCGCAAATCTCAATTTCCTGTTGGTGTAGGTGAAGAATCAGTATATGGACTTCATAAACATTAAGACCAGTTCTACATGCCAGCTGACACCTCATAGAAAATATAGGCCGTCCTGTGAGCCTTTTGTACCCCAGCCAAAGGTAAAACTGCAGCCTGCACCTTGACGCCAACAGGGTTATATTTACATACAATCCTGTTGTACCAATGATTTTCCCACATTAATGATATTTTTGCATGCTCATGCATTTAAGCTGCTGTTCTGTTTCCCTAGGTAGAGATGTTTGAACGTGACCATGGTCCAAACTTCCACCCTGCATTTGTGGTGCAAGCTAAGGCTAAGAGTATCACAGTAAGCCTTTTGGATGAAGATGGCAAAGAAGTGTGGGAACCCCATAATTTCTTTCTTACAGGTAGCCTTGTGCCTCCAATGTAGAAGCATTGCAGTTATACACCTGATGAATTAAATGGTAGTACTTTCAATAACTTTCGGTATGAACTACTTAATGTATTATAGAGATTCTGACAGAATGTTATTAATGAATAAGACTCCCAAAGGAGTTGGATTACTGCTGCCAGGCATAGAAAGTCTTAGAACAAATTGGCAAAAAAAATCAGAATAACAAAGCTAGGGTAACAGGATATACAGCAAAAAAAAAAAACAAACACAGGATGATTACAAAACACGAAACATGAGATCCACGGTAAACAGGAAATGTTGGACCAAGACAAGAGGAAAATAGAGGGTATATAGCAATACAGGAAACACCAAACACCTGGGAACAGGAGGAGCTACAGATTCAGAACAGGTGAGGGGCAGAGACAAGAAGAAACACATGACCACAACATAAACACTTGTAGCACATAGCTACAACCAGGGATGAAAACAAGAGACAGACAGGCAAGAACAGGCAGTGTGTGACAACACCGTATAAAAAAGATCCATTGAGTGATTGTGTAAATACAGTTCCTTACAATAGATCAAAATTTTAGTCATGCTTGGTCCATAAATATTATATTTAACATTTCTGTCTTGTGATATTAGGTACAGAGACAGCCATCCTCAACAAGAATACAGGTATGACATTTTTACTGGTTTCTCTACCTATAAATGTAAATAAACACAAATAAACTTATTGAATATTGGATATTGGAGGTGCATTAATGTTTTCAATAACTTATTTTGACTAATAAACTGATTAATTATTTTAATGCTTTACATTACTACATGTGTATTTTTTTCTATTATCTTACCTAAATAATACCAGTCACAGAAAATAAATAAAATATTTAAGTATATGTAATTGACTAACTACAGTAACAATGTCCATGATATTAGGCTACTAAAGTTCATTTCAATATCTAGAGCAAGTACAAAAAATGTCTGTACCTTTAACTGGAGTGTTGTAAAAAGGGCTGCATAAATGAGTAATGTTACATGCTGTAAATGAATAATGCAAAAAGAAAACCATCTAAAAATACAAATATCTTTTAGTAGAACTAAGTTGCTAAGAACTAAGAACTAAGAACAGAGTAGTTTGGACTTAATCCTGTTGTACTAGATAGAGATTCATACTCTAACCGAACACTAAGCACTTTTGTAAGTCGCTCTGGATAAGTCTGCTAAATGCCGTAAATGTAAATGTAAATTACAGTTACAAGGCAACAGATTGACCAGCAGAGGCCACTATGGGGTTTACATAAGAAGAAGAACATTTTAACTCACATAATAACATACAATGCAAAAACATAAAATGTCTTTTTTTCAGGGGTTGAGTTTGTGGATGAAAACAGGGCAGAACTCATCCAAAGAGTTTCATCAGTTATGGAAATTGTTGACTGTCTACGAAGCAAAAACATGCTCACTGAAGAAATGTATAGCAACATTAAATCAGCAAAACCATCTCAGGAGCAAATGAGGATCTTGTACAAAGCTCTGGACACAGGAGGAGGAGCTGTGAAAGAAGAATTCTATAAAATGCTTAAAAGGAAACTGCCTTCCTTAGTGAATGAGCTTGAAGGCCACTAGAAGTGCTGTGTCTAGGTCTGGGGCTTAGGGGCAAGGAAAGTTTATATATTTCATATTTGTATAGTTATACAATATACAAAAACCAGACCATATATGAATCACTTGCTATGCTTCAATAAACTATGGAAATACTTTACAATATGTCCCAAACAGAAGAGCTCAAATAGCAAGCTCATTAGTGAGTAACAGGTGTACTGAGTCAATACTTGGGTGAGGAGCTCCGAGAAGGTGAGCAGTGATCAACTGGCAGTGAACCCGTGACTGAACCGTGTGGCTCGAGGGGATCATGGGAGCTATAGTATCAAATAACATATTATTATAACATGTGGATTAGGATTAATAAAGGTTATTGTTGTAGCTGGTTTTACAGAAGGTAAAAGATGCTGGAATTTTTCTTGACGGGGGTATGCACAGTCTATAAAAATGAATGATATGGCACATTCAGACTGGACTAAAATCACTGAGTAAAGCCGATTAATAATTATATTACCACACCTTCTCTTATGCCAGTCTTTCTGCTCTCCTGGAACTTGGAAGCACATTTACTGGACTTTAGATTTATCCTGAAAAGAAAAAATCTGTATAATATATAATATTACTAATATTACATAATATTCTATATAACATATCGTCAACCAAATAGAAAAACTTTGGTCAAAGTAATAGCTAAGATTCTACCCTACAAGTGTAATACATCCACCACATTTGTTCCATTAACTTCTCCTCGTTTATGAAAACAAAAGCTTCAAGTGAAGTGTATTGCTCCAAAATGAATGATGTACGTACAGACAGAAAAACAAAATGATTTAGAGCTTATTTTTTGATGCTTTTATGTTTCCAGAAAGGCAGAGCTGTTTTCTGCCTCTGTATCACCATGAACATACTGATAATATAACTGGAATAGCTCTCCTCCATCTCTGCAATATAGTTAAACTAAAAAAGGCTGTGTCCCTACAGGACACAGAAAAGCTAGTTCACAACTTTATTACATCAAGGTCAGATTATTGTAATGTTCTGCTTTTGCTTGTTCCAGCAAAAGTCTAAACAAGCTTCAGTTATTTCAGAGTCCTAGCAAGAAAAAGAAAATGTATTATTATCCCAGATTTATCTACTCTACACTGGCTGCTGCTTCAGACTAGGTCTGCCATGTTTTGCACTTTTGTGTTTAAACTTTAAAAATAAAAGATTAAACAACATAGCATTGTGTTCTGATACTTTAAAAAAATACATTTATTTACTCCCTGTATTAGTTCTGATTATTAGCTTCATTTCTCATGTATACTATTTACTGGGAAACTTTTTTGGAGGGTAAAAGAGGATGATGTAACATGTTATTAATGTGAATTAAGTGTATTTTCCCAATTTACAGCTCACCTGATTGCCTGTCAAATGTCGGCATCGCAGATATCCAATTACATTGCTCTATCGCCCAGGTCTAGTGTCATTCACTGTATAGTGTTCTGTACAGTTTGTGGTTGTTGTTTAGTGTATTTGGTTTATTCAGTCAGACTCACTGTATTGTGTTCTGTGCAGTTTGTGGTTGTTGTTTAGTGTATTTGGTTTATTCAGTCAGACTCACTGTATTGTGTTCTGTGCAGTTTGTGGTTGTTGTTTAGTGTATTTGGTTTATTCAGTCAGACTCACTGTATTCTGTTCTGTACAGTTTGTGGTTGTTGTTTAGTGTATTTGGTTTATTCAGTCAGACTCACTGTATTCTGTTCTGTACAGTTTTTGGTTGTTGTTAAATGTATTTGGTTTGTTCAGTCAGACTCAATGTCATTAACGTTACTACACTGAATGTCGAGTTTAACGTGTTTTCCCGCCAATTTAGTCTCTTGGTAACAAACAGATGTCAGCAGATTTAACAGGAGCTGCTACAGAAGAGCTTTACTTTAGTCAGTAATTAACCTCCAGATGCGTGTTTAATAATTATAAATGTATACATAAATATAAAAACTACATTTGTTGTGTTTAATGAGGTGGGGAAAATTGTCTGTAACTGAAGTTAAAAGGTTTTTGTTTGGAAGAGACGTACGCAGGTTAGCTGAGCTCGCTAAGCTAATTAGCGGTATAATCCTTATTTCTGTCAGAAACAGCAAATATCTGCAGCATTTCAGCTTCTTTGGCGTTTAGAAAATATCTGCTTCTTTACCTCTTCGAGTTAGACATCATTTATAAACCCTAACTAGCAGTTGTATATGAGTTTTCTGACGTTTTTGTTCGTAACAGCACAAACTCACAACATTAGCTTGTGAAGCTAGCTGCGCTAACTGATCTGCGAACGAATGTAAGCACAAACTGCTTATTTCTGGATGTAACTGCTCTTCCTAAAGTGTTAATATGTGTTACTGCTGCTTCACCGTGTTAGACCACAACTTAAAGTCATTTTAAGGGTGAAAAGCTGTATATTTCAGTGCGTGCTATGAGCTAACGTTAGCATGTACTGTAAAGCTCCGTTAAAGGAAACATTTATCTGGTCTTTCCTACATGAACAGACTTTTGTCGTTTGTTCATAAGTTTTATTTATATTTATTCATGTGAGAGTCTGCAGTGCTAGAAGAAGAAGCTACACTAAGGTGTTTTTCAGGGCAGTTTAGTGAGGTGGGAGCTAAAGGGTCGTCATGGTGTATGTGGTTAGTTTGCTGCTCACAGAGAAGCGTCTGTCCAGAACTTCATCTTCTGAACGTACTGTTAACATTTCAGCTGCTTACAGAGAGACTGCAGGTGAGAAAGATGGACTCTCAGTAGCTCCAGTTTATATGATGTACAACAGAACCAACGCAGCTTCTTCATACTGGGTCAGAACAGAGCTAATGTGAAGGACTGACACGAGGCTGAAGTTAGATGAATTTTCCGGTCCACCTTAAAACTTTGCAATAGCAGCATTTCGCCGACAGATGGCAACATTTGACCGAGCCGCAAAATCAAGACGTGCAGTAATGAGAGTGATGGCACGTTGATCATGTTGACTGGATCCGGACGAATAGAAATCTGAATATAACCAAAGAACTGAACTCCACACCGGCCTTTATGCACAACCAAAGGGTGAATGTACGTTGTAAGCATGACCTGAAGACCAAACCCCAGATTACTAATTTGTGGGAATCTTATTTACGATATAATTCACAATATAAATATATCATAATTCTGAATTATAACATTTACTACTGTCTTATAAAAAATCCAGTTAAACAGAATTAAATTAAATATACAATATTTACTGCACATTTGGATTGATCTTTTTAAACAAGTAGTACAGTTTGGATGTCACTTGTTATTGGCTATTCAATGGGTTGTATGTGTTGCTCTTTTTATACTCATGGGCCGATTTTAGATAATCCACCAATGCAGTTTGGAGAACTTCATATGAACCTGGCATGGTGGCTTTCTTTGCAGGCATGACTCTTAAAGGACATAAAGGATATGGTCAAGTCCTTGTACATTATTATGTGGTCTACATTTTTAGGCTGTTTTAAAACTTCTTTCTGAATGTGACGGCGCTCAAAGGAGGAGAGGGACCACAGAAGGAGAGTTCAAATGCAAACTTTGTTTATTCAGTTGTCAGAACAAGGAAAAAAACATAAAAAGAAGGACCAAAACACACAAAAAAAAACCAAACGGCAATTAGCCCCAGGCTTCCAGGTGCTCTTCGTGACTCCCAGAGTGACTCCCACGGTAAGAGTGTTGGTCGGGATTTCCAGGCGGCAGGCTCAGAACAGAGCTGCTGCCCGAGAAAGAGGTAATAAAGCCAGCCTGAAGTATAATCAGTTGGTCATTGTGCCCAAAGGAGGTCACTCTCTGAGGTTTGATGTGCTTAAATATGGAGGACAAAAAAATGATGTAAGTATAAATAAATAAATGTAAAAATAAAGAATTAAATACATACATATATAAATGAATAAATAAATGCACAAATAAATAAATAAATACATTTCCATATTTCTACATTTATTTATTTATTCCTACATTTATTCTGTATTTCTGCATCTGTATGTTAATGAGGTGGGCGGTCCTATCCTTACTCTAAAGCAGGATTGGTTAACGAGCTCCAGTCGTTCCGGTTCTGCTACTACTGCCTTGGCCTTCAGCGGCTGTGCTCTGGAGCACTGATAGCTGTACAGCTAGCAAAAAGCTATAAGTTGACGCTCATTCATTTAGATCTACGTTGGAAAAGAAACACGTCTTACAGCCTAATAAACCTCACTGAACGCAGTCTAATACACACACATGTACCAGAAATAAACATATGTTAAAAGCTATATGTGGAGCAGTCCAACACGATGGAAATGAAGACATTCTTCAACAGTCTTTACAGACCACAATTTAAAGTCTCATAAAAAAACAGTGGCGGATCTAGGATTTTTCTGAGTAAGGGGCCACAATATTCATAGGGACCAAGTATTTGTCCAACATCCTTGCACACAATCCCCGATTTTGGTCAGGTGTATACTTTCACCAGTCACACCATGTTCAAACACTTGAATGTAATTAAAAAAGCTCACACAGTAAAATATCCTGACCAATTTTACATGCATTTTACTGGACATAGACAAAATACTCTCAAACACATAAAGCACGTGAGAAAATCCAGTATTCTATTCATTTTTAAAACCAAATAGAGTCCTGTCCCAGTTTGTGGCTAAAACACAAATATATGTCACAAACTCCAAGCATGTATTCGGCTGAAACCACGTTGTCTATAAACCACATTATTATTCATTTAAAACTGAAGGAAAGACTTAAAAGCTTGAAATATAAAAGTGAGTTGTGATAGATGTGGTGATATACGAACCAATAAAAATTAAAGCCATTACATTAAAGTTATGGTAAATCTGATCAACATTACATTAAAGTTATGGTAAATCTGATCAACATTACATTAAAGTTATGGTAAATCTGATCAACATGAGGTGTAGGAATTCAGTGAACTTGTGTGCCACTTCACAAGATAACAACATCAGACATTTCATACATTACAGCATTAACTGTACCTAAATGATTTCTGACCTGATGAGGCACTGGAGGTGCCATGCTCCTGACCAGCATCTGGTCTAGTCAGAACGTCTGTAAGCTTTATTCACGCTGGACATTCCTAGTTCCTCATTAGCGCCACTAGTGTTTGGGAATGGAATTGCATCCACCTATGATCTGATTATCGCTGTCATGCAAAGGACAGATGAGGGACAGGACAGGGGCACCTAGGGTGACCACCTCCAGACAGACAAAATGTGGGACAAGTAGCACGTTTAAGTGGGAAATGTGGGACAGACATAATAATAGTAGGCTTAAAATATAATCTTTATCTAATTTAACAAGAAACATTTATTTTTGCCTTTTAACCCCACTGACCAAAAGATAGCCCAAGGTTGCTACAGTTTAAGGCCTATAGATTAATTTTGAAACTTTTTTTATTGGGATTATCAAATTAGTTAACTGTCCAAAGGACCAACTAAAGGTATGTTCTCAGTTTTGATAAAATTCAACTTTGATCAAAAAATATATACAAAAAATATTGTGATACTGCTGCTCTGTGTGCTGATTTATTTATTATTTTAATTCGCGTTGAAACAGATTTAACAGTTTAAAATAAAGTGCTGTCAAAATTCTCTCTCTCTCTCCGCATGCGCGGCTGTAAGTAGTTGACGTCTCGCCTCGCGCATGCGCAGTGCAGTGGTGGTGTTTTTGAACTCGGCGGAAAAGGAGAAGTTTTATTCAGAAAGAAATCGTTCTAAACGGGCGATTCACATCGCTAATGCCCCTTAGTACCCCGAGCTGTCCACTTTAACTCAGCCTGCTGTGGAGGAACTGGATGGTGGAGAACAGGAGCCTCGTAACTCAGAGAAGCAGGAAAGTGAGGTACGTGGTGGAGTTACTGAGGCGAGTCCAGCAGAAACATCGAGTAAAGTCGAGCTGCAGGCAGGGGCGGTTTCTCTACAAGCGGAAACGCCTCCCAACCAATACGATTTAAACAGTCATACTGACAACAGGTGAGTTTTGTAGCGACGCGAGAGAATATATTAGGTTTAAACAGAAACGGATGTATTTTAGATTAGAGGAGTAACCGTTACTTTAGTGTTTTACAGTCTCACGCGCAAAGGTGTCACAAGTATTCATATTCATTACTCAGATAGAAGTATAGATTCTAGGGTTCTGTAGAAGTTAAAGTATCAACTGAAGCTTTTTACCGCAGTAAAAGTGTAAAAGTACTGCTTTCAAAACGACTTAAAGTATAGAAGTAAAAGTAATGTGAGGAGAAAGTGCCATTAGGGATGAAAGCTTAGGCCGCACCACAGGGGTCTTTAGTGCACTAGCCCACCTCCCCAAAAACCCCATTCCTATAAAAGCCATAATGACTATAATGTTACATTAAAATGTTAGTTTTAATACATTTGGGATGCGCTAGGCTTCCTGTTTCAGGTGCAAAATGAATGTAGTTTAGTACAATGTAAATATATTAAAGAAGCATATCTGTGTACTACTGAGCATTAACATGTGTTTCATGGAGCAGAAGATATGATGACTAGTTGTCTATAAGGATTGTAATGGTGCAGTCAAACTTTAAAGGCAAGTTATCAATAATCTTTACTAGAATGTAAATGTGCATAAATAAAAACAAGCTAAAATGAAATAGGAGTAACGAGGCTAGTTTTAAAATGTAAGGAGTAGAAAGTACAGATAATGGGATGTAAATGTAAGGAGTAGAAAGTACAGATAATGTAGTGTAAATGTAAGGAGTAGAAAGTACAGATAATGGAGTGTAAATGTAAGGAGTAGAAAGTACAGATAATGGGATGTAAATGTAAGGAGTAGAAAGTACAGATAATGGAGTGTAAATGTAAAGAGTAGAAAGTACTGATAATGGAGTGTAAATGTAAGGAGTAGAAAGTACTGATAATGGAGTGTAAATGTAAGGAGTAGAAAGTACTGATAATGGAGTGTAAATGTAAGGAGTAGAAAGTTCAGATAATGGAGTGTAAATGTAAGGAGTAGAAAGTACTGATAATGTAGTGTAAATGTAAGGAGTAGAAAGTTCAGATTATGGAGTGTAAATGTAAGGAGTAGAAAGGACTGATAATGGAGTGTAAATGTAAGGAGTAAAAGTAAAAAGTCAGCAGAAAAATAATTACTGCAGTACAGTATAAATAACTAACATTTCTACTTAAGTAAGGTAACAAAGTATTTGTACTTCGTTACTTGACACCTCTGCACAGTGGCAACACATAGGTACAAACAAACTGCTTTACTGTAGATTACATGTGGGTATGTAGTGCGTTTGTGAGCACTAGTGCTACCTGTTCCAGAAACTATATAACACATACATCAAAGTTACTTTGTTTTATAATTTAGTAAATCTACAATCAAAGGTAACGTGAAATCACCAAATTTAATATTAACCGACTCTAGAAGGACTGGAACATGACAGTCATGCCGCTTCGAACTAACTTTGGAAATAAAATGTAACTAAAACATAAATCAACACTACAGGTTTTTTTGTAAACGGTGATGATCTGTCGAGCGTCTGAAGTGACGTTTAGATATGGCCAAGTGAACATATACGGCACAATACTGTTTCAGTAAGTGCAAACTCGACTGTATAGGGCAAACTTCTACTGTGACGAACGTGTACTTTTAAACAGCAAGAAACTACAGGAAACCAGAACCAGTGAAAACAAGGAAAAGATAGATCATGCTGTAACCAATGAGCAAGAACGTTCTTGGAGACTTGACAGATCAGAGGAACTGGTGCCCCATTTCACTCAATGATTGTGGAAGGTGATGGAGCAGGTGATTCATCTTGACCAGTCTTACTGTGTGCCTGGTAGATCTATGTTTGATAATATAGATCTAATTCAGGATGGTTTGGACGTCTCCAGGCAATTGGGCTTGAAGGCAGTAAAAGGCTTTTGATCCGGTTGAACATGAGTATTTGTAGAAAGTTCTGGAGAACTTTAAGTTCAACCCAGGTTTCATAGCCATGATCAAGGTTCTGTACAGTGACACTGATAGTGTACTTAAAGTTAACAGAGGTTTATGTGCCCCTTTTAAAGTTTACAGGGGTGTCAGACCGGGCTGTGCTCTGAGGGACTAACTAAGGGACAATATCTCTGGTTCACATGTGCCCAACTGTACATCCCCTGTACAGCCTATGCTGATGTGAGCTTTTTAACAGACATTTTAAAAGATTTTGGGTTTTTTATCATCTGCAACACTGTTTGCTCACAGTGATGCTAGTAATGCTGGTTGTGCTGGTGGTGGGGGTTGTTTTGAAGTCTCAGAAAACATCTTTTACTTCACTTCAGCAGTGGTGGGATGTGGCCAAGACACAAATTAAGATATTCTGTCAGATAAAGCTCTGGAGACTGAGATAGTGGACGTCTTCTCAGGAGAATAAGAGGTGGCTCATGATGCAGACTACGAGGTCACTAGGATTTTCTCCAGACTGATAAGATCAAGAGTTTTAATAGATTTTAAATACTACCAGAGTATGAATAACCTGCTGACCTGCAGATCCTGCTGCTCTGTGTGATAATTTATTTATTATTGAAATCGTTTTGCTGATATAATTGTGATTGTTTCGTTTTAACAGATTGAACGCTTTAAAATAAAGTGTTGTCAAAAGTCTAAAAAAACCTTCTCCCTCTGTTTCTCTCTCTGTCTCTCTGTCTCTCTCTCTCTCTCTCTCTGTGTAGGACTGTGTTAGTGAGAGTCTTTAGGAGGAGATAAAGAGATAAAATGGCGACTGCAAGTAACAGTAAGTTCAACTTCCAGAAGCTACAAAAGGTTTTACTGTGAACATCATTAAATAATTTTCTATCAGAGAATTTATTTTTATTGTGGAGATACACGACCTACAGCTATTAATGTGTGTGTTTCTACACAGATCAGTTTAAACTCTCTGGACCGCGTGGTGGAGATGATCAGTCTCTTTCTGTGGTCACTCTCTACTGTCACCTGTCTCCTGAAATCAGTGCTGTTACCATGGAGATCAGGTGGTTTAAGGAGACGGACTGTGTTTGTCTGTATAAGAACAGGCAGGTGACAGAGGGGAGGGGCTACGAGGGCAGAGTGAGTCTGATCACTCAGAAGCTGCGGAGAGGAAACGTCTCCTTACAGATCAAAGACTGCAGACTGTCAGATAGAGGAGATTATCTGTGTCAGGTCACCAACGGATACACAACAGAGGAGTGTTCAGTATTTGTGGGTAAGTATTCAGAAGTTGACTGTGCATAAACTTATCATAATCAGAGTCTGATCTCAGAATGAAAGATGAAGAGACAGAAATGAGAAACACAGATGTTCAGAATGGTGTTGTGTTCAGATAAAGGAGGTAAAACATACAGAGGATGAATGATCTGAAGGTGGATGAAGGACAGATGGAGCGTTTCAGTAGAATAAACAGTAACTCTGTTTCTCACTCGGACACAAAACCCAAACATCATGACTGCAAAGTGTAAAAGTTACAACTGCTGCTTCATTAAAACCTTCTAGAAGAACAAAATTCAGATTTTACAGTAAAAACTTGAACTGGAATAAAAAGTGAGACTCATTAAACATCCAGTGATTCTACAGACTGTAGTCAGATCATTGATTTAACACACACAATATATATTAATCTATAAATATGATATTTAATATGTGACATCACTACATGCTGCTGACTGACTCTCACTAAAAATCATGTTCTTAACTAATTAAAGCTGCAGATCCACAAACTACACACACAGAAAGGAGCTGTTCAGAGTTGAGCTGTGCGGAGTGAAGAGATAAAACTGAAACTGAGCTTCTTTATTCACACTTCAGTCATATCTTTGACTCGCGCTTAGACTGGGTGTGCATGCGGGGGGTGGGGTTCACCAATAAAGTGTTGTGTCTCAGTTCTCCACCAATCTGAACTTAAACACAGTTCTCTTGTGTAATGTTCACTCCCGTGAGGAGGTGTGTTAAGCCCAGCGTCTGATCATCTGCTGTAACCACAATATTTCAGCCTGAAATTCACATTTTTAAGACTAAAATACAAATAAATAAAAATCTTTTCTAAATATAGATCATCGTATAAATGATACAAACAGTAAAATAAAACTAACAAGATTAATAATTAATATTATTTTAGATTACATTATTTACACCTTAACTCATAATACAGAAATAACTATATACTAGCGTAGCAATTAAATATAATGATTACATTCATAAATTATTTTTAATTGTTAACTCATTAATCTGGTAGCAATAGTAAAATTTGTCTCTAAAATGTATTTAATAATCTCAAGTTTGCAGAACTAGTGACAATAATGAGTAAAATATTACTTTTATACAAAGCTGTTATTATTACCTGATAATAACTTGCAATATATGCAGAAAAACGAATCCTTCCTCCTCCAAACTTTCTCCTCAATAAGGACAGTTCTGTCTGATGAATAAATAAACAATAAACAATAACAGATGTGCTGTGACTCGTTCACTGCCTAATAATATTTCAACATATACTATTTAACTAAACACCCAATATAAACACAGTGAACAGTAAATAGAGAAACACTAAATGTACAGATTGATCTTTATAAACTCTAGAAGTCTGTGTTTTTTTAAGGGCTGATATATTAGATGTCTTGCTGTTGGGGATCTATTATATTCAGAATGTCTTACTGTGGTATAAACGAGTCTCCAGTGCAGTCAGTGCAGGATGTTAATGATAGAGGAAGGTGACTCGACTCAGACAAACTCATTAAAATCTTACTTTTCTATCTTTTGTGTAAGATATTTAACTTATTCTCTCCATTATTAGGATTTTATTATTTAAATCCAGTTGTAGTTTTAATCTCATGAGATTCTATTATTCCTGAGAGATATTACGAGTTGAAGTGTTGGTTGGGTTTGAGTATTAAGACTCTCTCCTGAAGATCATGACTCCTGACTGTTACACTGATTAATCAGTTTTTATATTCAATTTATTCATTACTTTTCCTTCTGCTCATGTTCTTTATTCATTCAAGAATTATCACAAAACATTCCTCTTAAATTTACTGTTTATTAATAGTTTATTTATGTTTGTTTATGATCTTCTCTCTGTTGCTGCTATATTAGTTAATAATTGTTGTTATATTGATTAACCTGTTAGTTAATATGTCAGTTATTCTGCCTGTTTATTCTGTAAATGTACTTTGTGATGTAACTACTGCAGGAAAAGACAGTTTCTTCTCATGTTCATTCAGTATTAATAAAGTTTAATACATAATTAATTATTCATATTTAATATATTCATTATTCGTAATTACTTATTAGTAACTTTTACTGTAAATGGTTACCAGGGTTTCTGCTGTAGGTTTACACTTTATAGCTAAACATATGGACTGGAGGTATTGAGTGACAGTTCAGTTGTGATGGATGAAAAACAACAGTACAGAAAAGGGGATTTCAGATATAGACAAATTTTCTAATTGTAAATGATTGTGGATGTTTTTATCTAACATTGTCTCTTTCTGTTGTTTAAACAGGTGCTTGGGTAAGTAAATTATATTTACTCATCTTACTGACAGCTGATACATACATCACATTTAAAACAGCAGTTTTATTTAACGTTCATGTGATGAACAAAGTTTTCTCACCTCTATTACTAAAAATAGCCCAGAACACACACACAGCAGCAGCTTTTGACACACACTGTCTGCCTGTTCATATGAGTCTCTATATCAGTGACTCACAACAAGCAGCACATCATGAACAGTTATTACTGTTATTACAGTGATAACTGAGATCCTCTCATCTCCTACACATCCTTTCACTTTATTTAGGAGTAATTAGCTTCTCTTATTCAGGCTGCAGATCTCTCATCATAGACTTATGATGACTAGATGATCAGGAAAGAGTTACACTAATCTGACAGTGTCTGAAGGGAGTTTTGAGAAATGTTGTTCTGTTTTTAATTTTCTATGTAACTTCAGGCTTTAATTATGAAATCTTCGGCAGTCAGATATATTGATGAAAGGAGAAATAGTAAATTATTATGAAATTATATTAATTATTGATAACATCATTAATTTATGACTGTAAAGTACATACATTGTTGAATACATAAACAGACATTCAACTAAAGTCTTCTTTAAACAAACTGCAAATCACACAATTGCAACAGAACTGTTCACTATTGTACAAAGGAAATATAAAGTAAATACTAACAGCTTAAATGTGCACTGACAGTCTGTATTACCCTTAAAAGATTTTTCTAAAGAGACTACAAAAACAAATGAATACATGTAATTATACTATATATATATATATATATATATATATATATATATATATATATATATATATATATTAGTGTGTGTGTGTGTGTGTGTGTGTGTGTGTGTTATGTAAGGGCACATTTCTGATTCATTTTATTGTTTGATTTTAGTGGCAATGCATACCTGGGTTTAGTTTAGTTACTAACTTCATTATATGCAGTTCTAAAACGAGACTAATACTGGGTATAGTTCAGTATTTAACTTCATTATACACAGTTCTAAAACGAGACTAATACTGGGTTTAGAGCAGTATTTAACTTAATCATACCCAGTTCTAAAAAGTATCTAATACTGGGTTTACTACAATATTTAATTTCATTATATCAGTTCTAAAAAGAGACTAATAACGGAATTATCACAGCATTTATCTTCATTATATCCTGTTATGGAAAGAGTCTAATAATGGGTTTAGAGCAGTATTTGACATCATCATACCCAGTTCTAAAAAGTCTAAGAATTGGTTTAGTTGAGTATTTATCTTTGTTATATCCCGTTCTAAAATGAGTCTAATGCTGGATTTAGTTTATTAATATCCCAGTTCTGTCCAGTTCTAAAAAGTTTCTAATACTAACTTCAAGAGACTAATACTGGGTTTAGTACATTATTCAACTTCATTATATCCATTTCTAAAAAGTAAGTAAAACTGGGTTTAGAGCAGTATTTAACTTCTTTATATACTGTTCTAAAAGAGTCTAAAACTGGGTTTAGAGCATTATTTAACTTCATTATATCCAGTTATAAATAGAGTCTAATACTGGGTTTAGATTAGTATTTAAAGGTATTATATCCAGTTATAAAAAGACAGTAATAATGGGTTTAGTATAGTCTTTAACTTCATTTTATCAGTTCTAAAAAGAATCTTATACTGGATTTAGAGCAGTATTTAACTTCATTTTATCCAGTTCTAATAAGAGCCTAATACTGGGTTTAGTTTAGTATTTAACTTCAATATATCCTGTTCTGAAAGAGTCTAATGCTGGGTTTAGAGCACTATTTAACTTCATTATATCCTGTTCTGAAAGAGTCTAATGCTGGGTTTAGAGCACTATTTAACTTCATTATATCCTGTTCTAAAATTTGTCTAATACTGGGTTTAGTTCAGTATTGAACTTCAGTATATCCATTTCTAAAATAAGTCTAACACTGGGTTTAGCACAGTATTTAACTTCTGTATATCCACTTCTAAAAAGTGTCTAATAGCGGGTTTAAAGCCGTGATCAACTTCATTATGTCACACATGCCCTGATTTCTACTTTAACTCAAATTTTTAAAACAATAAAATGATGTTTATTTTACAAAAGTTTATTTATTTATAATATGTGACTCATATATAAGGCAATCTGAGTGAATCTCTTAAGGAAATAACAGAATCCCAGGTGTAATAATGAACAGAAGCTTGTGAGGGAGAAGCTCTGAAAGCTCTGTAGAGAAGCTTGGAGATGAAATATAAAAAAAAGCTGAAACAGTAAATTAATAACTCAAATAAACTCTTTTAATGACCAACAAAGATACATTTATATTCATATACATACACACACATATCATCAATCAATTATAACACAGCCCTGCAGGAAAATACAGACACAGACTAAATTACAGCAGCAAATAATATTAAAATTACTGAAATAAAAATATTAAATATGACGTTCAGTCTGTATCAGATCCTCATAAATAAAAGAAACTCTACAAACAGTGCAGCGTTTTATACATTCTCAGTCTTTTGGTAAATCTCCAGCTTTCCTGATATTTACATCTAATTTACATCTATTTACATCATACATGAACTATTCACTTCATATTATTCTCTTCACAGCGGAGTTTAGGGACAGGAGAACTGACAGGTGCGTATAAAACAGTGTGTAATGTGTGTATTTAGATGAGTGGTGAGTATAAATCAGTGTGTAATGTGTGTATTTAGATGAGATGTGAATATAAATCTGTGTGTAATGTGTGCATTTAGATGAGTGGTGAGTATAAATCAGTGTTTAATGTGTGTGTTTAGATGAGTTGTGAGTATAAATCAGTGTGTAATGTGTGTGTTTAGATGAGTGGTGAGTATAAGTCAGTGTGTAATGCGTGTGTATTTAGATGAGTGGTGAGTATAAATCAGTGTGTAATGTGTGTATTTAGATGAGTGGTGTGTATAAATCAGTGTGTAATGTGTGTTTAGATGAGTGGTGTGTATAAATAAGTGTGTAATGTGTGTTTAGATGAGTGGTGTGTATAAATCAGTGTGTAATGTGTGTTTAGATGAGTTGTGAGTATAAATCAGTGTGTAATGTGTGTATTTAGATGAGTTGTGAATAGAAATCAGTGTGTAATGTGTGTATTTAGAGGAGTGGTGAGTATAAATCAGTGTGTAATGCGTGTGTGTTTAGATGAGTGGTGAGTATAAATCAGTGTGTAATGTGTGTTTAGATGAGTGGTGTGTATAAATCAGTGTGTAATGTGTGTTTAGATGAGTGGTGTGTATAAATCAGTGTGTAATGTGTGTTTAGATGAGTTGTGAGTATAAATCAGTGTGTAATGTGTGTATTTAGATGAGATGTGAGTATAAATCAGTGTGTATTGTGTGTATTTAGTTGTGTTGATTGTTGATGAAGAGTGTTTTGGTGTGAGGACTGAATGTATTTATCTGTACTGAGTGTTCAGAGTGTTCAGCTGAACATCATCAGAAGAGTTACTAACACACACTTCAGCACTGTATGTATCACTATAGTATAGAATTCACAACAGCCTGAGATACTGACACTACACTAATAACACTGTTACCTCATTCACACACACACACATCTGACGTACACACTAATACTGAATCAGCATTAATAACACTGTTACCTTATTCATACATACACACACATCTGACGTACACACTAATACTGAATCAACATTAATAACACTGTTACCTTATTCACACACACACACACATCTGATCTACACACTAATACTGAATCAGCATTAATAACACTGTTACCTTATTCACACACACACACACACACACACACACACACACACACACACACACATCTTATCTACACACTAATACTGAATCAGCATTAATAACACTGTTACCTTATTCACACACACACACATCTGATCTACACACTAACACTGAATCAGCATTAATAACACTGTTACCTTATTCATACATACACACACATCTGATGTACACACTAATACTGAATCAGCATTAATAACACTGTTACCTTATTCACACATACACACACATCTGATCTACACACTAACACTGAATCAACATTAATAACACTGTTACCTTATTCATACATACACACACATCTGATGTACACACTAATACTGAATCAGCATTAATAACACTGTTACCTTATTCACACACACACACACATCTTATCTACACACTAATACTGAATCAGCATTAATAACACTGTTACCTTATTCACACACACACACATCTGATCTACACACTAACACTGAATCAGCATTAATAACACTGTTACCTTATTCATACATACACACACATCTGATGTACACACTAATACTGAATCAGCATTAATAACACTGTTACCTTATTCACACATACACACACATCTGATCTACACACTAATACTGAATCAGCATTAATAACACTGTTACCTTATTCATACATACACACACATCTGATGTACACACTAATACTGAATCAGCATTAATAACACTGTTACCTTATTCACACATACACACACATCTGATCTACACACTAATACTGAATCAGCATTAATAACACTGTTACCTCATTCACACAAACACACACACACACACATCTTATCTACACACTAATACTGAATCAGCATTAATAACACTGTTACCTCATTCACACAAACACACACACACACATCTTATCTACACACTAATACTGAATCAGCATTAATAACACTGTTACCTTATTCACACACACACACACATCTTATCTACACACTAATACTGAATCAGCATTAATAACACTGTTACCTTATTCACACATACACACACATCTGATCTACACACTAACACTGAATCAACATCGATAACACTTACTTCATTCACACCCACACATCTGATCCGCACGCTGATACTGACACCACACTAATAACACTGCTATGTTATTCGCATGCAGATGGATGAAGAAATAACATGTCTAATAATGAAATATTAGTAAATACAGAACAAACAGGTTACCAACAGTTAGAGAAGTTTTGAGGAGATGATCAGGTTCACTTCTCAGAAGATAAAGAACATCTCACACTTTAAACCAGCTTCATTTTTATCTCTTTAACTTGCAGTTTCAGTTTTAGTGTTTATTCATTTTTTCTCTCAAACTCTAGAATATAAACATATAAACATGATCTGAAAGAGGAACTAATGATTATTATAAAGAGTTTAAAACTGTTAATACTGTAGCAGCTAGAGTTCTTTAAAGCTCCATATTCTACATGTTGTCCTCCTGAGCTTTACTTAAGATTTTAGAGCTTTTATGTATAAAAATTATAAATCAGTATAAAGTTTACATTTCCAGCCTCTCATCATAACTTACAGTGTATTGTGTCTCACTAAAAACGCAGTCAGGCTGAACCCTTCCTTATAACTTCAGTGTAAGTGGGTGGAGTTAAACTGCTGTAGGCTGAATAGACAGACATTTGAAACATATTTTAAACACACTGGACTCAAAACAGGCTGTACTTGATGCTTAGTTTTCATATATGGACTTTATGAAATGGAGAATGAACATCACACCTTGAAACCTTAACAATGTTTCCAAACTACATCAAAATTAATTTCATTTCAAAAACAATTTTATATTAACAGCAACTTTCCATTATGCAGTCCCTTTAAAACCTCTAAACATCGTCCTGTATTACTATAGAAAACAGTGATATAATGTTTTAACTTATTATATATTGTCAATATTGTAAAAGTTTGTTTTCTCTCTAATCTGTTGTAGGTGTCAAAGTTCATCAGGTGAGCACATTATTCTAAATAGACCACATTTCCTTAATAATCTGCTTTAATCTGAGTTGATTCTTTATAAAGTTTGCATTAATTGAGCTTCTTTGATGTGGATTTCTCTTTCATGGTGTTGAGTTGATGTTGTTATAGTGTTAATGCTGATCAGTGTTCTGTAAGTGATCATGATCCTCAGACGCTGCAGAGCTGGAACAAGTTTTAATTCCTCTTTTCTGATTTGGGTGTTTCTGTGGATCTGTTACTCTCTTCCCATGAGGTCCTGATTGATGAATGATTTATTCTGAAAACTGAAAGTATAAGATGTAAAATAGCTCTTATTCAGTTCTTAATAAAATACTGTGTGTGATGATCTGTAGTGTATGTGTGAACTCTGTGTCAGTCAGACTGTGTTTAAAGTCCCACAACTGTAAACAAATAATGAACATAATGCTGATTAAACACGACTTTAAAAGATGCTGATTTTCAAACACAATATCAGTTTAAATCAGTTCAACTCATCAGAGTCTCTACTGTTATTAATATCAGCTCTCAGTGATTCATACTGACACACCAACAGTGATTCTAACAGAGAAACACTTACTGATCGTATAACATAAAGAATGACATCGTACATGAAATCTTCACACTGTTTTATTCAGAGTGACAGAAAATGGACAAAAGAGGAGAGAATGAAAATGAAGGAATCTGCTCTGCTGATTGTTGAAGATGAACATTTTGGTAAGTGTGTGTGTTTTAAGACGATGTTGATATGATGTATACTTTAGATTGTTTGTGAGTTCAATATTAAAATATTATCAATGTATAAAAAGAAAGAAAATATACTTAACAGTTGGTGATGTTATTCATTTTTGAGGAGAGATTTTTTTTTATTAAAATAGAAATTAGAATAAGTATTTAGTTTATTCTCTGTACATGTTAACTTATTTTTTTTACCAGGAGTTCTTAAACCGTTATATGCAACTTCAAATTTTGTAGGCAAGGTTATTTTGCACAAACACTATTCAGTGCTCTTTACAAGCTGAAGGAACAATGTGTTTAAAAATGAAAAAAAAAAATTGTGAAAAAAACACAATCATTACATAATATTAATTGTTAGTTAATATGCAAATGGAATCCTGAGATCTAACACCTCAGAAAGACATTTGCAAAAACAGTTATACAAAAAAAAGATAAAGATAGAGACAACAAAATAGAGTATAAATTACTGAATGTAAAAAATGTAACAAACTGAGTTTAATTGATATAAAAGGTTAAGTTTTATGGGGTGAATAAAACATCCATCAAATAAAACAAGAAAAACAATTTATGTATTTTAGCTATGCTTGGTGCAAAAAATGTATATTTAACATTTCTGTCTTGTCATATTAGGTACAAAGACAGCCATGCTCAACGTGGATACAGGTATGACATTTTTACTGGTTTCTCAGCCTATAATTATTTATAAAAACAATTGTTCACTTAAATAAACACATGCTTCTTGGGATATTAGAGGTGCACTAATATTTTTATTAACAATTAATTATTTTAATGCTTTACATTACTGCATATAGATGTTTTTTTCCATTATCATACCTAAATAATGGCACTCACAGACTGTAATATAAATTTTAGAGATATAATTCACTAACTACAGTAACAATGCCCATGATATTAGGCTATTAAAGTTCATTTCAATATCTAGAGCAAGTACAGGAAATGTCTGTACTTTTAACTGGAGTGTTGTAAAAAGGGCTGCATACATGTGTAATGTTACATGTTGTAAATGAGAAAATACAAAAATGAAAACATCTAAAAATACAAACGTTTTCTAGTAGAACTAAGTTACATTACAGTTACATTGCTGGTTGATCGCTGGTACAAGGTAACAGAGTGACCAGCAAAGGCCACTATGGGGTTTATATAACAAGAAGCACATTTTTAGTTCACATAATAAGATATAATGCAAAAACATAAAATGTGTTTAATATTTCAATGTCTTTTTTTGCAGGGGTTGAGTTTGTGGATAAAAACAGGGCAGAACTAATCCAAAGAGTTAAGGAAGTTATGGAAATTGTTGACTGTCTACAAAGCAAAAACATGCTCACTGAGGAAAGGTGCGCAAAAATTCAATCCAAAGAAACACCTCAGGAGCAAATGAGGGAGTTGTTTAAAGCTCTGGACTCAGCAAAACCTGTGAAAGAAGAATTCTATGAAATCCTTAAAATTAAGCTGCCCTTCTTAGTGAATGAGCTTGAAGACTAATTCTGTTCATAGTGTTTTTTGCCTTTTAAAGCACTTCATTACATTTATACATGTACAGTGAGAATAAAAAAAAAAGTTGTTCTTTTTTCATCATAGCATACATTTTTTCCCTCTTCCATACAATTTTGAACATTCCAAATGTGAGCTATGGTTTATTTAAGGTTGAAAACTATATCAACGTTGGTCCACTTTTCAAAATCAACACCAATCCAACGTTGATTCAACCATAACATTAACGTTGATTCAACGTTGAAATGCCAGCTGGGATGGATAGTGCAGATTACCTGATTAGATCACAATGCTATCTAGTAGAGATGGACCTACCAGCGCTGTTGAGGCCGATTCCGATCGCCAATCACCGTTCAGCACGATCGGTCGATAGCCGATCCCATATGAGGGCGGGGCTGTATGCCACGGTAGGGCTACATGTAGTTATTAGTGCAAGCAAGTCATGAAACAGTCTAAACTGGTTTATTACCATTTTTAACGAGCTCATATGAAACAGCATAATATTTTTTACAAAATTATCAGTAAATAAACGAAGAAAATCAAACAAATATCGCCAAATACTACAATCATTAAATTTAGACCCTTAATTTAAAACTAAATAAGCTAATTAAATAAATGCAGTCAAAACTGCATTCCTTTAGACTTTGTGTTATTTTAAACAAAAAACTGCAATCATTAAATGTAGATCTTGAACTGTTGCTGCTGTTCTGTTCGTACCGGTCAGATCTGGTCTGCGCGGTGTTCTGGGTTATTTGTTTTGTGCTAGCTGCGCTGTCTTTGTCTTGGTTCCCCAACGAGACACGGTTAACTTTACAGATTTTAAAAACACTCTGGATGAGTCTGTGTCACATACGGCAACAAGCTGCCAGACGGACGCAACGCAAAGGAAAACTGCTTTAGTCAGTCTGTGGGAAATTAAAGGGTGTGTGTTTCCACCTAGTGGTTCAGATAGGAATTGCAAGGACCTGGCCGGAGGGGGTTTGTTTAACGCCATTGATCGGCTAAATTGGAGAAATATCAACCGATCACCGATCGCATATTTTGATTAAAAATCGGTCGATACCGATACATAGCCTATCGATTTTTTTCATCTCTATTATCTAGATATTAGCCTAACTCATCAGCCCTTTGCAAAAATGCAGAACATATTTCTTAGCAGTGTTTTAGTGTAATCAGTGTTGAGAAGTAACTGATAAATCTAATCAAAATCATATTATGCAGCACCCCCGTGATGGTCATGGAAGGACATCTGGAAGTGCACTTCAGGAGAAAATTTCTTTATCAGAAATGCAGCTATAGGGAGGGCCAAGTTTATTCTATTGTGAAGGCACCACATGACTTTTTTCTTCACCAGATTGACTTCCATTAAGACACCCTTTACAGCACTACAACAGCATCAACATTCTTAGATTACCATAAAACTGTCTGTCAGTGACCCCAGATCTGCACCTTTTATCTAACAGCCAAACTAATAAGTAAAGGCTCGACTAAACAAGTAGGTTTTTAAGTTCTCTTTAAGTTTTTCAACTGCACCCTCTGATGTAACTATCATCTATGTAGACGTGATGGTTCATAATAAGAAGAAAGTTCCTTCAGGTACTGAGTAGCGAGGCTGTACTCTAAAGGACTCTAAAGGCCGGCACAAACTGGAAGCAAAGTGTAGAGTAGGCTAGTGTTGCATCACGTAATGGCGTGGTGCTATAGAATGTATCTACAGAATCCACTGAAGTGCACTTCTTCATTAGGGGAGCACCTCATTGGGCACAGTATCATGTAACATTTTCAATAATAAAGAGTGGGGTAGAGCACTTTTTATTATTGGAAAGGCAATCACAGGACAAGTTTTCTCCACTGTAAGGGCACCACTGTATAAGGCACTGCATCACACGCCCTTCACTGCGCTACAGTTTCTTGCTCTAAAGAAAACATTAGTTTGTTCCAATGTGTGGACCAGACAATATGGCACTTCTTGGTTTTGGCACTCGGGTGTCACTTTAACAACCATTGAGTCACTTTGCACCCTTAAATATTGTACTGTCATACATCACCTACATATATTTTTTGATGAACTACAAATAAATGCACTTTGTTTAGATCATTTTTTGCTTGGAACATTTTGTGGGACTTGGACAAGAGGCTTATTACTCTGTTAAGGCATTCAAGAGCATTGTTCTCATAAAGATGTTTGTTGTTTTTATATTTCAAGCTGAGCAAAACAACAGCATTTAGACTTTGGCCTAGTAATAAAATCTGGCACAGTCGTATCAGATGTTGGCGGCTGTTCTTCTCTTGCAGCAGGGCAGTCTTTGGATTGCTTTTCTTCTGTTTCTTTAACTTATTATTACTTAAAATGTCCGGCGTTATAATCTAAAAACAGAAACACATAATTCTCATCTAATATAGGATTTACGTGTTCTAGTAGGATGTGTAAATGGGGTTGTTTATCCTAGGATTCAATTCTGTGCAATCTAATAACTGGACTTTGTAACCAGGGTGGAGCTTAATTGACCTTCAGAATGTTATACAGTGTGGTAGTGGTCATTACTAAAAACAAGCCTAGCACACTGAAAGAACACTTTTCTTTCATTACATAAACTGGTATACAAAGAAGATGGCAACTGGAGTACACTCATCGTATGGTAAGTTTTAACCTGATGGGGTTACATAATACAAAATGTATGAACTGAAGCTATGATGAAAATCAAAATGTATCGCTCTATTATTATATATTTGCTGGAACTGAGATGGTTTGGCTTATATGTGCTGCATGTTTTAACTTACGGGCTTGGATCTTTATGTAAGTGTGATTGTTCACATGTAAAAAAAAAATTGTAGCCACAAGAAATGCAGAGATATTTTAACGAACCATGTATTAAAATATTGTGTCTTAATCAGAAAAGATCTGTGGTGAAATGGCTACAGTAAAAAAAAATAATAATTAATGAACAAACTGTTCATTTTTCTTTACTGATCTTGATGGTGGTGCTCATGGGTAGTGTAGTTCAGGAGTTGGTGTGATGTGTGCACTAACAGAGGAAGACAAAATGGTGTAAACACCTAACAAGGTACAGTTGCATGCACACATTCGAGCGACCCTGGCGAAATTGTATTCTAAAATGAGCAAAATATATATTTTTAAAAATTATAAGCGTATAAATGTTTATAGAAATATTTATCATTTTTGAAGTAAACATAAGTAAACACTTCTTCTCTAGCAAATCAGCAAACAAATGTAAAGCAGGGTTACTTTATATTTGATAAACTGGACAACTACTTAGTGTATTTAGTAATGTCCCGATAAATTTGAACCTTGCCATCTTGAATATCTCTAGAATTTTTTTATTAATGCTTTCTTGTGCAACATTTCTAGTTCTGTCAGGTTCTTGGGTCATCTTGCATGCACAGCATGATTTACCCAAAGATTGTGTAAGTATAAACAGAATTAACTGCAAGAAGTGGTATTTGAACTATCCTTAAAGATTTACCAACAATACCTTGACATTTATAGAACTTGAATATATATTCAAGCAGGGAACGTTTCCACAACTTTGATTAAAAATTCTAATGACGTTTTAGAAAAATTATTTAATCTAATGTCCAAAGTTTATCATTGCAAATAATTTTTCTAATTAGTTAAAGGTTTAGTAAGACCTTTAGTTTAGACCTTAACTACAACATTCAGAGAATGGATAATTATGTTACATTAGTTATTAGAGAACGTTATCCTGCCTTCTAGTATTCTGGAAATAACTTTCTGATTAAAACATTAATAGAACATGTGAGTAGTTCTCAGAACGTGTTTAAAAGAAAAAAAAATGTAGATTTTAGTTTTTCTACTTTTTTAACTGTCTAAAGAAGAACAGCCCTGTAGATTTTGATGTTTTTAGAATGAATAATAAGTCAACAGCACTTTCTTTTAATGTGACTTCAAACACAGGTTGTTGTAATGAGGTTACAGATAAGATTTTCTTCTGACTTCCATTCAGATTGTGCTGTTCAAATAGTGCTCTTGTACCAGCTAAAACCTTTGCTGTCCTGAGGAAGTTCTGCTGTGCTTTTCTGGTCCGTTTTCTGAGGCTTTCAGATCATGTGTTGATTTCCACAGTTTCCTTTAACATCCTATTCTTAATGATATTTAAAATAGTGGAATTTCAGTCATTCCTTTATCCATCTAAAAAATGGCTCATCCTTCTGGGTGAGTTAGGTGTTGGAGGAGCCTCTTTGATCCCACTACTTTCTATATGGATTTTTTTTCCTTTTCTTTACTTTTTTTTGTTTATTCATTTATTTATTTTTTTTATTGAGCTTCAGTTGAATTTATCTAAAATTCACACCAGTTAGCTATTTTTTGCATGTGTGTTACCTGTCTTTAGTGTTTCTATATGGCGCTATAAAGACCTGAATCAAATATCTGTTTCAGCTGATGACAAGCATGTTACTATTCAAATGTTTTTTGCATTCACTATACATTATACAGTGTTACTAAACTCTGCTAAAGTCTGAGGAGATTAATAAATTAATGTGATCAGTTATTAATCTCAGTGTTGCTGACCTCTGCTAAAGTCTGAGTAGACTGATAAAGCAATGTATTAGTTATTAATCTGTGTTACAGAGCTCAGCTAAAGTCCGAATAGACTAATAAATCCATTTGATGAGTAGTTGTCAGTATATCTCCGCATTAATAAATTCTTTTTCTCCTGGTCATTGGACTGTGGACATGCTAATGAACAGTTAGTGGGAGAGAAGGAAAAATGTAATCAAATTATATGTGATTTTTGTAATGACATTAACACACATTAAAAGAATACTTGCAGGAAAAATTGCAGGACAATTACTACCAACCAGTAAAAAAATTACTTTTATGTATTGCACTTCAATATATTACTGAATATATTTTGGACCATTTTATTTTGCCCAACTCATATTTTTGTCTTGCAGGTGACACATTCTATCTCCCAGAGGTAAGGATTGTGTTGTTAGCATATAGAAATGCTGGGAAGAGGTCAGCAGGCAATACTATCCTGGGCAGAGAGGAGTTTGACTGTGAGAGGACTTTTGAGTGTGTGAAGAGACAAAGAGAAATAGCAGGGAGACACATCACTGTGGTTAGTGAGGGAAATATCTACAGAGGGAAGCACTGAGTTACTGAAACAGGAGATTGTGTTCAGTGTGACTCTGTGTCCTCCAGGACCTCACGCAGTACTGCTCGTCATACCTACCGCCGTGTCGTTCTCACAGAATCACAAGAAGGTATTAGAAGGATATCTAAAACTGATCAGTGGCAGAGTCTGGAGTCACACTATAGTACTGTTCACTGCTGGAGACTTTTTGGAAGACAGGACAATAGAGCATCACATCAAGAGTGAAGGGAAGGACCTCCAGCAGCTGGTGGAGAAATGTGAAAACAGGTATCATGTTTTCAACAATAAAAACAGGGGTGATGAAACTCAGGTCACAGAACTGCTGGAGAAGATAGAGGAGATGGTGGCAGAAAATGGTGGGCATCATTTTGAACTGGACAGTAAGATTCTACAGAAGATTGAAGAGAAGAAGAGAGAACAGAAAGAGAGAGCAAAAGAGAGGATGATGAGGGTGCAGCGACAGAGGGAAGACATCAGATCAAAAATGGGTATGTTCATGTTGTAAATAAACAGTTCCTTTTTTAATCGGCTTAATTTTCAAACAAATTGAGTTTCAGTGAGTCTCAATGAGCATAAATTGTGTCTCTCTAACTTTACTGAAAAGATGGACTCACTCACTCATTAATCTATATCGCTTATGCTCCTCAGTAATATTGAAGGTGGTGCTGGAGCCTATCCCTGTCTATCCCAGCACCTCCTTCAATATTACTATTATTAGGTGGAAACACCCTGGACAGGTCACCATTCCAAAATTCCAAGACACCATTCCTGCAGAAAATATTTCTATCGATAAATTATTTTGTAAAACCCTTCCAACCCACCCTTCCAAAATCTCTATTATTTACAGAATCTGGCAGAATATGCATGAAGGTTTCAGTCTCCGTAGACCAAATTAGAATGGTTGTAAACATGAACATTGGCTATACTTGGTGGATAACATAACTTGTAAAGACAGCTGGTTTTAAGTATCGGTAAACACAAATAGAACAGACTTAGAGTCAAAATATGGTCAATAATCATTACAAATGTTTATGTATGAGGCTGTAATGTCAAATGTTTTGTGGGGATATAAGGTTTATTGGCCTTTAAGAAATGTGAAGGTGCTGCTACCCTGCTACTGCTGATTAACAGTGGAAGATACAGAGTGAGAGGGAATGAAAAAGTCTTTAGGGAAAAAGAGGTGGTGGACAGCGATTGGTCAGAGTAATGATTCAAAAAGCGACATAGCATTGGAGTCTTCCTGGAAGAACTTGCACTAAAGCTTTTCTTTCTGATCTCTCACTTTGCTATACGAATGTAGACCATGCCATTGATTACACCGTAATCAAGCTTGCTGGACATGGTTGTCTCTGGTTTTATTGTCCCTCCTCTCCACCTTGATTTCAGGCATGGGATCTGCTGGAATTGCAAATTCTACTTAGCATCTGTCTCAATTCCTTGCAGAAGCTCTCTATTGGATCTTGTTCAATGTGCAGAAGCTATCATTTATTCTCAACCTTCTTGATGACTTTCTGGTTATCATTCCCCATCTTTACCTCCAGCATGTGGCCTCAATGCTCTATTTAGCACCTTTCGCTACTGGTGGGCTCTTCAACCCTACTCGAGTTCCTTGGTATCATTTTGGAGTCAGTCTTCTTGCAAGCCTCCCTTCTTTGGGTTCTTTGGGAAAAACATTGACCGTATGACGCCTTCTCTGCTTTTATCAATTCTGCCAGCTGTACTAAACAGCAGCTCCTTACTCTTCTAGGCCACCTCAATCACGTTATTTAAATCGACCCTATGGTTGGTCCTTCATTTCACATTTGCTTCCTCTTTGCCTCTTTACTTCAATTATTGCACCATTAGACAAGTCTTGCCTCATGGAGTCCAAGTTCTGGCTCACCCTTCTCTACCACTGGAATGTCATCTCCTTTTTCTATGATTATGTCAACTCCAACTTAGACGCCCAGCTTTTTACTGACACCACTCTTCCATTGGTTCACCTCTCTCTAGCCCATGCCATTTATCCGCCTAGCCACCAGGCCTGATGGCTCTTCTGCCCTCTAGGAAGTTTACTCAATTGTCATTGGTTCTCTCTTTGGAGAGCAAAAGTGAACAGGAAAAGTGATAATAATTTACTCAAACAAGTCTGCTGGCCATCAACCCACACCTGTGCCTCCTAACCCACATCTATAATAACATTTTTTTAAAGCTTAGGGTGCTCTCAGTGCTCTCAGCCATCCTCCCACAAACATTTTTGACCAACTGGTCAGGCTGAAAATTCTTCCAAAATTACCACACCTTGCACAACATTGCCAGCCCTTCAGATGACCTCTCCATAACCGCCACCTTTCTCCTGTCAACCAGCTCTTAACGGCCTACAAATAACCTGCTAATCTGAATTGCAAATCACAATAACAAATAACCCATAAGGTTTGGGCAGATGAGGACCAAATAGATCAGTTTTTATTTAGTGTCATTGATTCAGTCAGTGATTTTATTCAGTCAGTGATTATTTAGTGTAATTAAAAGGAAAAATTATGTTACCCATGATCCATTCCCACTTGTTTTAGAATTAGTTGCAGTTCTTGAGTTGTTCATAAAGTGAAACATAAAATGTTGTGCACATAATGCTGTCTGTTTAATACATGTCACAAAATGTATTGTTTATTTATGGTATAATTTATTTTTTCAATCTTCCAGGAGCCAGCCCACTTTTCTCAGATCTAAGGATTGTGCTGCTGGGGTACAGATATTCTGGGAAGAGTTCAGCAGGAAACACCATCCTGAACAGAGAGGAGTTTGAGTTTAAGAGAACTGCTCAGTGTGTAAAGAGACAGAGAGAAGTAGCAGAGAGACACATCACTGTGGTTGAAGCTCCAGGATGGTGGAAGAATAAACTCGTAGAAAACTGCTGTGTTTTATTTAAACAGGAGATGGTGCTCAGTATGTCACTATGTCCTCCAGGACCTCACATATTTTTGCTAGTGATACGTGTTGACAGCTCATTTAAAGAAACCGAAAGAAAAGCAATTGAAGGATATCTGAAACTTCTAACTGATACAGTCTGGAGTCACACTATAGTGCTGTTCACCTGTGGAGACTGTCTGGGAGACACACCCATAGAGCAGAACATTGAGAGTGAAGGGAAGGACCTCCAGTGGCTGGTGGAGAAATGTGGGAACAGGTATCATGTTCTCAACAACATGAACAGGAGTGATGACTCTCAGGTCACAGAGCTGCTGGAGAAGATAGAGGAGATGGTGGCAGCAAACAGTGGACGCCATTTTGAAATGGACAGTAAGATTCTACAGGAGGTGGAAGAGAAGAGGAGAGCAGAAGGAGAGAGAGGAAAAGAGAGGATGATGAAGGTGCAAAAACAGAGAGAAGAGATAAAATCAAAGGGTAAGTTAATTTCTTTTTATTTTTTGCAATTAAACTAATAATGATGAGTAACAAGGATGCAACGCAACATAGATGTTCTTAGTCTGCTGTTAGATTGCTTCATTGGTTTTGTACTTCATCAGTGCTGACAAACTATGTATACAAATGCTGAGTAACTCAACTGTTCAGTTACATTAAGGTCATTCCTTGCCAGCTCGCTCATTTCATTTACTTTCATGAATGACTTCATCCAAAAATGTATGTAACATATGAAAACATCCTAAATGCTCATTTAACACACAGAGACTGAACTATGCTGAAATGGTTACTAGTAATAGTAAAGAGTAATCTGGTGTCATATTAATAAATCCCCACAACAGGTCAATGTCTGGCAATATTTACCTCTGATTAAACATATTTTCAATTTTTTTATTATTAATTTCTGTATCCAGTATTTAAATATAAATAACTTTAAAATGATTTCACAACCCAAAAATCTATTTTGTAGGCGTGTTTATGTTTTCAAACGGGACTAATCCTATTTCCTTTGATCCTGAGACAATTAGTGCAATAATGACAGCACAATATAAGCAACAAGTAATATGTTCTTATATTTCTCATTTGTTGGGGTATCTGTGATGCATAGAAGCTTTTGTTTTGCTGGCCACATTGAACAATTTTGACGTCCTCCAATAAATTGAACCTGTTATATTTGTATATTTAAATAAGTATTTGACTATATTTGACTATATTTGTACCCAGTTAACAATTCGGCATGGCTCAGTCATTATACGAGCAGTTAAACATTTATGACAATTCAGAACCTAACCTGCCAAGCTTTCTATCTATTTGGAAAATCCATGATGTGACTGGACAGGCCCTGAATGAGCTGGCATGAAGTGGTTCATCAGTAAAAAAAAAATAATAATAATAATTTATTCGCATTTCAAATATGAAACCATAGCAAAAAATCAACAGAACTTAATCAAATCAACATAAACTTAATCTATACATTTTCCTATAAACAGGTGATACACTGACACCAGAACTGAGGATTGTGTTAATGGGGTATAAAGGCTGCGGGAAGAGTACAGTAGGAAACGCCATCTTCAGCAGCAAAGAGTTTGATCTAAACAAAGCTGCTCAGAATGTCAAGAGAGAGGGACTAGCATGTGGGAAGCAGATCACTGTGGTTGAATCTGACTGGCAATGTGCCAGTGTAGAACAGAGTTCCAAATTATACAGAGGGGGCATCATGGAAAGCGTGTGTCTGTGCTCTCCAGGACCCCATGCTTTACTCCTAGTTCTACGTATGGACTCTAACTTTAAAGATATATATAGGAAAGCTGTGGCTGAACACTTGGAGCTTTTCGGTGAGAACATCTGGAGTCACACCGTGGTGGTGTTCACCTTTGTAGACTGGCTAGGAGACATGACTATAGAGCAGCACATAGAGAGTGAAGGGGAGGAACTCCAGTGGCTGGTGGACAAATGTGGGAACAGGTACCACGCTTACACTAGTGTACACAGCAGTGAAGGAAATCAGCTGCTGGAGAAGATAGAGGAGATGGTGGCAGCAAATGGTGGGCGGCATTTTGAAATACCCGCCAAGATTTGTGAGGAAGTCGAAGAGAAGAGGAAGATGGAAGAAAGATCCTAACTCCGGAGGATGGAGGTGCAGAAAAAGAGGGAGTTAATCAAACGTCGTAAGGGTGAGTTTATGCTATCTGCAGGCTAGCAGTATGTACTGATAGATGCCATGACATTGACATAACAGTGACACCCAATCAAATCATAGAAGAAAAGCGGGTTAGTTAGAAATGTCTTTAAAATTCCGTAAGTGATTTTCTGTGCTTGGTATTAACATTAGGATCTAAAATAGCAAATGCTTTTTTTATCATTAAAATTATTATTAGATAACAAGATGCCTCTGAAAATACACCACCATACATACATTCTTGCTTGTTACAAGATTTTAGCTGTAACAGTTTAAGGTCTAATTTGTCATATACTTCCTTTCATGATATGTTCCAAATTGGTTAATTTGTCAGATATTGGCTTTGAGTCTTGTTCTTTGCATACAGAGATTTCTCCAGATTCTCTAAATATGTTGACAGATAAATAAGTTATTTTCAGTTTTATTTTAAGAAACATTATTTTTTGACAAAGGCTTGTCATTAGCTATGGCTAAACCAAAACACACATCTGTAAGCCCATGTGGTCCCTCATAAAAAACCCTAAAAAAACCAATTATCCTAAACAGTTAAGCCCAAACGAGAAAGACTAATAGACATTAGATGCAACAAAAAGTGCAATGGCACTTTTATATTCAGTACTTTATATTAGACACAGCTTTTTGAAGGAATATATGAGAAACTAAGCTGCCAGTATGACGTATTTCTTGATATAGTCAGTTGGTTAATATATGAAGTCAGAATGATCATAAGATCCACTGAAGAACTTCAGAATAGCATTGAGCATCCAGGACTATATTTGGTTTAATTGTTTATACTGTTGTGTTTGGGTTTTTACTATAAGTGTAGAGTGGGTATTGCTAAAAGCAAAAAAACACATTTGTATCTTTTTTTTCTCATTTTTTTTCGTATCTCGCCATCTACAGAACTACAAAAAGGCCAACAAGTGTTTGAGAAGAGTTCAGAAAGTGGCCCAAAGGAATTTGACATCAGGTAAACTTAAGTTAGATGTCAATGGAAGGTAAAATTTCTAAGATTTAGAAACCTGTTGCACGAGCCTGGTTGTTATAACCAGATTCCTTACAGCGAAGGTTCAGTGTGCAGTTCAGCCTCAGGTTCAACACTTCATCTTTCAGGTTCCAGGAAGAAAGACCATCACCAACATCAAGTAGAGTGTCCATGAGAAGTGATGGGTCCTTGGGGATACCGTTGAACTTCAGAGGAAAGATCGTTCCTGAACTTCAGAGGTGCCTTGTAATATTTATTTTATATAAAAAGGGTTATTTTTTTTTCTCATTATCAACTTTCTAAAGCAAAGGTTTCTGGATACAAAAAAACACATAAGACCACATTTATGTGGTTCATACAAGTTATATGAGGATCCCAGTCCACTTTTTATATGTTGGCCAAATGATGGAGACGAAATGTTACTTTTGTTAACAGACTGGGGAACATTAAGACCAAAGTTTTCTGTTTCAGTTTAAGACTTGATGGAAGACCTTCACCTGTCCAAAGTTACCACTCTATGAAGAGTAATCAGACCCCAGCAGCACCTTACGCCGAACGCCTTGGGTACTGATATATTTGTTAAATACTAAGAACTTGCGTAGTAGTTATACAATAGTGATTATTGTCAAAGAAATCATCAGTGCTTTTTATTAATTACCTTTTTATAAAAAAGCATTTTCACATAATTGACATGGTTGGCATTCTGGGTCTCTTTAGATGTTTCGTATGTGAAGGGATGCTGAGAGATGCAGTCACCTTGCCTTGTGGACACACCAGCTGTAGGCAGTGCACCCAGCATGATTATGAAGGAACGTATACCTGCTTACGATGCCAGACAGAATCAAGAATACAACCAGAGTTTCACCGGTATCCCGCGACTGCCGACGTGTTCCATCCAATTATGCCAACTGCTGCTTCTCCTCCCCTAGTAGGCTACGCTGGACCTGATGACATCGCCTGTGATATGTGCTTTGGGAGGAAGCTGAAAGCGATGAAGTCTTGTCTGACTTGTACAGCATCTTTCTGTGAAGAACACGCCAGGCCGCATTACACAGTAGCATTCCTGCAGAGACACGTACTGGTGGAGGCCACTGAAGACCTGCAGCAGAAACTCTGCCAACTGCACCACAGAGCTCTGGAGGTCTTCTGTAAAACAGACCAGACCCACATCTGCACCATGTGTCTGGCATTTGAACACAGAGGACATGATATTGATATAAAATGAGAATCTTTCTTGATTAAGGAAAATTTTTGTAATACTGTATTGTGGACACTGCAGGCAAATTGTTAACATTTTTTTTTTTTTTTATTTTACATATAGTACATCATATTATATTAGAATACATACATAAGAACACAAATTCTATTAAAAGTATAAAGGATTTTTAATGTCGTATGAGCTGGTTAGAGAATAAAGCTTGTAATTTTGCTAACGTCACTTTACAATATAGCAATCGTTGGCGAACATGGCAGTTTGGGGCATATAAGAGTTGTCATATAAGAAAAAATCTTATTATTTGAAAATTATCAGTTAGTTTGAAAGCCTTTTTTTTAAGGTAGTCAGTGCAGTTCTTTTAAAACAGGACTGTGGTAATGTGTTTCGGGTTGTCGTGAAGTACCTTGTTTAAATAGCGGGGAAGCGAGAATAAAACATTCACAAACAACTGCGAGGGCGTTCTCGATTCCCAGCTATTTAAACAAAGTACTTCGCGACCACCTGAAACACATTACCACAAAAGGTGGCAGCCGTAGGATCCAGTGTACCTGGAGAAAAGAATTACATTCATTACGGCATTGTATGAAGTAATTAAAGAACTGTATTTACCTGTAACATCAGAGGACAATAGCATGTTATAAAATATCAAATTATGTATACATGTGGGTGTTTCTGCTGTAAGCTTTAGTGTAAGCTGTACCCTGTGTTGTGTATTTATCCTTTGCGGTTTAGTCCAGACCGGCTAACAGGGTATATAATGGGGGGGAAGAAGAAAGAGAGGGGATGTGAAAACAGTGCAGTGTTGGCCAAGTGATAAGACTCGAGCGACTAAAAAGCAAAATTATGTTGTTTGTGGTGTAAATAGTTTTTGAAGATACTTCATGGCCACCCGACACACATTACCACAAGGACTGAACCTGACTGTTTTGTTTTTGTTAGGATGCAAGCTTCTTTGTTTTGTATTAGGAGCTCCAGTCAGAGCCCATTACAGTGATCAACTCTGCTGTAACAAACACATGAATGGGTTTTTCTGCAACACTCTGGGATAGAAAAGGCTAAATTTTAGCGAATATTTCTCAAATGATAAAAAGCTACTGTAGTGACTGTATTTACATGCTTAATAAATTTGAGCCCACAGTCTAAGATCACAGCCAGGCTTTGTACTTCAGGTTTCATTTTGATCGCTAAATAACCAAGTCTGTCATAAAGCATATTTCTCTGAGTTTTAGTAGCAAGAATCAGTATTTCAGTTTTCTGTGATGTAATTGTAAAAAAAAAAAATGTGACATCCACTGAGAAACATCTGACACACAGTCTGTCTACTGAATGTAACTTATCAGAAAGAATAAAAATGAATAATTGTGTGTCATCAGCATAACTATGAAAGCTTATATCATGCTTCCTAATGTACAATGAGAAATGCAAGAGCCCTAGAATTGAACCTTGTAGTATCCCACAAGAAATATTACATTTTCTCAAAGAATAACTTTTTACTGAAACCACGAACTGTCTATTTGTTAAATATGATGTCACTGTTTTCAATAATGTCAGTGTTTTCTTCAGTGTATTTGCAAATAAATTATAGTGACTGAAGACAGTTTAGATAAAGTCTGTGTGCATCTGTTTATTCTCTAAACTGGGCTTTTCTGAACTAAACAGTGTTGTTGCTGTTAGTAGATGCTCTGATCTGATTGGCCGAGTACTTTAATCGGACTTTATTGTAATTGGTTTATGAGCTTACTTATGTGCAATTACTATGATTATTCAAATTAATGAAGTAAAAATAGAAACCAAGCAGAGGTGTCAAGTAATGGAGTACAAATACTTTGTTACCTTACCTTACAAAGTAGAAATGTTGTTTATTTATACTTTACTGGAGTAATTACTCTTCAGCTGATTTTTTACTTCTACTCCTTACATTTACACTCCATTATCTGTACCTTCTACTCCTTACATTTACACTCCATTACCAGTACTTTCTACTGCTTACATTTACGCTCCATTATCTATACTTTCTACTCCTTACATTTACACTCCATTATCAGTACTTTCTACTACTTACATTTACACTCTATTATCAGTACTTTCTACTCCTTACATTTACACTCCATTATCAGTACTTTCTACTCCTTACATTTACACTCCATTATCAGTACTTTCTACTCCTCACATTTACGCTCCATTATCAGTACTTTCTACTCCTTACATTTACGCTCCATTATCAGTACTTTCTACTCCTTACATTTACACTCCATTATCAGTACTTTCTACTCCTTACATTTACGCTCCATTATCAGTACTTTCTACTCCTTACATTTACACTCCATTATCAGTACTTTCTACTGCTTACATTTACGCTCCATTATCTGTACTTTCTACTCCTTACATTTACGCTCCATTATCAGTACTTTCTACTCCTTACATTTACACTCCATTATCAGTACTTTCTACTCCTTACATATACGCTCCATTATCAGTACTTTCTACTCCTTACATTTACGCTCCATTATCTGTACTTTCTACTCCTTACATTTACGCTCCATTATCAGTACTTTCTACTCCTTACATTTACGCTCCATTATCTGTACTTTCTACTCCTTACATTTACACTACATTATCTGTACTTTCTACTCCTTACATTTATACTCCATTACCTGTACTTTCTACTCCTTCCATTTACACTCCATTATAAGTACTTTCTACTCCTTACATTTACACTACATTATCTGTACTTTCTACTCCTTACATTTATACTCCATTACCTGTACTTTCTACTCCTTCCATTTACACTCCATTATCAGTACTTTCTACTCCTTCCATTTTAAACATAGTCCCGTTACTCCTATTTCATTTACAGCTTGTTTTCATTCATGTACATTTACATTCCAGTAAAGGTTATTGATAACATGTCTTTGAAGTTTGACTTCATTACAATACTTAAAGACAACTAGTCATCATATCTTCTGCTCCATGAAACACATGTTAATGCTCAGTAGTACACAGATGTGCTTCTTTAGTGTATTTACATTGTACTAAACTACATTCATGTTTAATGGGCGTATATGCGGCTGAAACAGGAAGCCTAGCACATCCCAAATTCATCAACATTAACATTTTAATATAACATTATAGTCATTATGACTTTTAGAAGAATGGGGTTTTTGGGTGGTGGGCTAGTGCACTATAGACCCCTGAGGTGCTGTGTAAGCTTTTGTCTTTGATGGCATTTTTTCCCCTTACATTACTTTTACTTTTATACTTTAAGTATTTTATACTTTAAGCAGTACTTTTACATTTATACTGGAGTAAAAAGCTTCAGTTGATACTTCAACTTCTACAGAAGTATCTTTAAACCCTAGTATCTATACTTTTACCTGAGTAATGAATGTAAATATTTATAAACTTTGAAATCAAAATCAACCAAACAGTACCAGTAAAAGTAAAAATACTTAATATAATGCATAACTTTTCACCTCCGCTAATACATGGTTCAGTATCACAAGCATTAGTAACTGTGTGAGCTCCATAAAGTGGGTTTGGCCTTTAACACAATGTGTAATGTGTTACTGGGGTGTGTGTACATTAGAGTTGTTTGATCAAACCAGGAGAAACAGACAGGCGCTCTGCTTTCATTTGATGAAATTTTATTTTTTAGGAAAAAGACAAGTAATCAAGTTGGACCATTTTTCAATTGTAGCTCTGAGCTGACGGGTTAGCCTGTGCTGGCGGCGCAGCTGGTGATTTAGTTGCAGTAGTTCTGCAGGTCGAAGATGCTGCAGGGTTTGTGGCAGCACTGCTCCACAATGCCTCTCTTCACCATCAGCTCGGTGTGCTCTTTGTATGGGTATTCGGCCAACTCGCCCTCCTGACCAGACTTGGGGGGAAGGAACCCTGAAGGAGGGAGTCAGAAATAATAATCCAGTAATGATGTAATGTAGAAGTTTAAAAGGCATGTGTTTATCTGACACTCTTCTCAAGAATTTATAAAACGATACCACTTTTCATTCCCTAAAGAACCTTGTTTGACAAATAGATGTCGAAGTAAGAAGAAGATATTTAAGTTTTGGGGAACATTTTCATAGTATTATAATTTTTATACCCGTTTTTAAGGGTTTACCATAGAACTTTTACATAACATGGAGATTCTTTCTATACTTATACTGCCATTAAAGTGTCTCATTTTGCATACATTTGAAGATATAACTACATTATAAAGTTGACTACAAATATACTTTCAGTTTCCATTGTGTAAAAATTGGGCACATCAAGAAAAAGACTGAAAACTTTAGTTGCCCCTAAATAACAAATACACTTTCTTAGTTTTCCGTCTATAATCATTCTTACTACATGTCTATTTTGAGCACCAACTGCTTAATCCATCCAGTTACACCACGTTTCTTACCGAGCAGTGGGTCCACCTCTCTCTTAGGGTTGTAGAAGAAGCCTGACGGGCCACAGACCAGGTAGAGGGCATCGACCAAATGAGATCCGCACAGGTGTTGAGGAGCGGCAGCATTGGCTCCTGCAGTGGAGAAAGCCAGCAGGAACAACAGAGCACCAGCCTGGAGCCACACTGCCATGGTCTAAGAGGGAGACAGATTAAACTGAATGATTGTGCATACAATGTGAAACTGAGAGCATGGTGCTAAGTTCAGGGAGACCTGGAGGGCTTGGGATTCCCCAGTTAATCTCTTGGACCCCTGGAATGTCTCAAAATCTAAATGATTATGAACTTTTTATGAAATATGAAGACTTGCCCAATTTCTTAGACCCAGACCGAAGAGGAGATGAGTAATGATCTCTGGTAATGTGAAAAAGACCATAGTACCAAACTAGAAAATAACACCTCCAAAAGAAGAACATTTTGGTTCCACTGAAGCATCAGCACCACTATAGCAAGTACGATAGCAATTAGCCACTGCTGGAGTAGGCTTTCAACATAGAACCCTGGGGGGTTTGCCCACTGACTGCCAGTAATTGTGCATTTATTGTAAATAATTTTTATTATTGTTAATATTTTTAACAAGGTTACCTAATAAGTTACAGGAGTCCATTTTCAGACTTATTACTTATTGCACCCTGGGATAAATGCTCATAATATGAAATGTGACACAAGTATCTTTTATCCACAGTTTATAAAAATCTGTACTTTTTTTTAAGAAATGCAAGAAATTTGGAAATTAATCCGTGTTTTTTTGATATAAGCCATTAGATCAAAAGTCCCACTCTAATCTGTGAATTCAGCTACTCTAAGGGGCATCCATTACTGCCATCAGAGTTGTATAATCTCCAAAAAAATAGCTTTAACACCTTCTGTTGCAGCTGCTTATGAGCCTAAAGTCATCATGCCCAAGGTCAAGATTGGCCTAGAGGGATATAAGACCCCGAGCATTGATTTGTGGAGCAGTAGAGTGATTGAGCTCCATCCAATACCTTTGGGATAATACTCCAGTGGAACAGCAATTGTTCAACATCTACTGTAAAGCCTTCCAGAGAAGAGGCTGTTACTAGAAGCAAATAGAAACTAATTCCCTTCTAATATAATTAATTTATGATAAATGACCTGCTGTCTATGAACTCTTGGACAGTGTAGTTTACAACCACAACAAACTATTCAAAGAAAAACAGGTAATGTTACATGAGAGACAAAAATATATTTAATTTTATTATAAGTCAATGGCATCTGAATTTCTGGAGCATTTCTTTTTGTCCATTCATCATAAAATATTAACACAATGTTGTCGGTAGCTGTTGTGTTCAAATGATGTAATCTACCAAAATAGAGACACATGTTTTTCTTTGGACAGTCTCTATAAATGAAAACGTTATAGAAATATAATAAGACCTTTCTCTTACCTGTTCTGGTAGACAGAGGAGGAGTCCCTTGAAGGTGGCGAGGGGCTGAGAGAGGAGAGATCGCTTGGGACGAATGGCAACTCTTCCACACCTTTATACCGCGCAGGACTTGTTGTTGGTCCATGTCAGCGGAAAAAAGCACGATCCCCACGCCACCGTTCTAGTGCCGTTAAGTGGCTGTCCAATCACATACGCCACATTAGCTACGTTTGTCTAGCTAAATTGCTTTTCCGCCTGAACCGACTTGTATGTCCAAAGATGTTCCTGGTTATCCATCATGACGTGAAGACGCTCTTGTTTCGGTGTGTTCTGAGAATCCTTATGGGTTAATCTGAATTCACCTTGAGACAAAACCTTTATAACAGGGTCAGAATGGAACTAATTAATGAGTACGCTGATCTTAGATCAGGCAAGAGCGTCAGATATCAGCCTAAAGAATGCTGAGTTGCACGTTCTGCATTTGCTTACTAAGGACAACAGAAAGCGACAGCTGTTCAGTTTAATTAGTCAATATCCTTCATTGCTAAATACTAGTTGTGGGTAATGTAGCACAAGCTTAGGTGTTCTAGTGTTTCCTGTAAAAGAGAAGTTGCTGACTAAGCGTATGATGTTTTTGAGTTTAGTGGAGCAGCTATTAACTGGAACAAAGGGTTATATACAAAATTCTGTCAAATACTTTAGTTTTTTTGATTTTGTGTTTTATAAACAACACACAATAAAATTATTCTGCAAACGTTTTGTATTTTTCCAAGTCAAATTTTGTTCCGAATGTAATTTAAGTTCATATATATTCCAGGCAGGAAGCTTTTGCTCAATTCTTTTTTTAATATTCTAATATATGTGCATAAGTTTAATTAACCTTTTTTTCCTTGTGGAAACAACCCGGTATTATTAACAGTTCTCATCTAATATCTGCTTTGACTGCCCAGTACTTCATTAAGCTAAATCAAGATTGCTGCTGAAGGAACTGAATACATTCATACAATGTCTGGGGCGTCCAGGAGAAATCTGGAACTGCACTTTGTTCTTCAAACTAGAGTTCAAGATATGATCTACTTCTTTCACAATAAGATATTCATGTTACTTTGTAAATATATATATATATATATATATATATATATATATATATATATATATATATATATATATATATATATATACACACACATACTGTCATCATTGTCCAAAGAAAAAAACATATTTCTCCATTTTTGTAGATGTATGATTTTCTATATTGTTTAAAAATTATAGCTGCTCTTCACATCCAATAGAAATGCTCCAAAATCAATTGGAATAAAACCTATTAACATAAACTTAAACTGAGAGATTAAAGGTTGTTTTTAGGTTTCCAATTTATGTTTTACATATTATTACTTTCTATAATATGAAGGAGATGTTTTATTTAAAGTGACCACAGGTCTCCAATCACCCCCACCGGTACACAACTTGGCAAAGCTGCAGATAACAAGAAGAATAACAGAAAAATAAGAATTGTTCATATATTTTGCATCATCTTTGCACATTATGGCCTTGAAGTTGATTCTTTCAATGCAATGTAAGATTAAATTCTGAGTTTAATAGATAGTAAAACATCTCAAACTGTGAGGCACCCACATCTATAGGATTTGTAAATTTAACAAACATATCAGTAGGTTAAGCATACAATTCAACCCAATACTTTATAAGATCAGTTACTAGTGTAAGTATTGTAACAAAGATTTTAACAGTACTATCTAAGAAGTTAATGATTACCCAAGGTTTTCAGGCCAGGGAGCTGCACTGAGTTTCAAAGGTTGCTTCTTTGACTTTTATTGACAAGTTATTAAAGACAAGTAACCTGCTTTCCTTTTCCTTTCGAATCTGAATGTTCTACTACATCTGTCCATAAACAGTTCTTTTAAAGAAATGTGAACAAAACGTCAACACATGCAAAACACAATTTATACATGAATATATGAATACATCAAAAAACATCATAGATGAAAAATACAATAATATAGATTTGTGCAATTACTGTAAAATAGCATCAGAATATTGTATCTAAAGTTTTGCAGGATGCAGACCAGTCCCAAACTTTTAACTTCACAATTTTCAAGAATGGAATTTGGTATTTCCCAATAATTCTAACAGCTGATGCTCAAATCCGAATGCAAATCTCAGATGTTGTACTATCCCACAATTTTCAGAGAATGCTGATTCCCTTCATTTTAACTTAATTCCCATAATTTACCAACATAGTGGTCACTGATTGTAAGTGTGTGGCCAGAATTTCCAGCCGTGTCTACTGACGTCTTTCCTATAGAGCCAGTTCTTATTGACAGGTCCACAGTGATGCCCCTCTCCAAAGCCATTCAGATCTTTTCTACCTCTATCAGCCCAAAATCCAGGTCCAGCATGTCTTCATGTCACAGATTGTGGTCGGATGTTAACTGATTATTTGCATCATGTTTTATATACAAAATGTTCCCCTAAGCCTGGCTGGGTTTAGACTCCAGTTCTTCAACTAAGCAATGCTGTTTAAGTTTTAGAATTTCATACAATTCTGCTTTCACCGCTGTTCCTCCTGACTGAAGAACTTCGTACACAATCCTCATTTTTTCTTGAGATGTTTTTGCAGCTTGGATGTTATTGTACATCTCGTCCCCAACCATTTTCTTGCTTTGCAGACAGTCTACTAGCTCCATTACAGAAGAAACCCTCTGAATCAACGTTCCCCTGTGTTGGTCCACAAATTCAGCAGCTACAATGCAAAAAGTAAAACAAAAAAACCCACTTTTACACAGACACACAGACACACACACACACACACACACACACACACACACACATATATATATATATATATATATATATATATATATATATATATATATATATATATATATATATATATATTATTGTTTGAGGCTTTACATGCTTTACAAGGATTGCAAAAAGGTCATGCCGTACCATACTTTCTTTTGGTTAGGGCTGTATCTGTATTCTGGCCTGTGTTGGCGAGAAAGATTAGTGCACATCAGACAAAAAATATTAAGACAACCACACACAATTAAATTAGTGAAGGTTCTCAACATCATTCGGCATACAATTCATATTTAGACATTTTCAACAAGCAAATACACACATAATGTCTTAAGAATAAACGCAACCGTGTGCAATGAAAGACAACTCAAATATAAACTAGCTGAACCAACTAGAACAGTTATTTCAGATAGGTCAGACATGCAGGTTACATCCTGTCCCACTAGTGTAGGTGCACCTATAACCTCATTACCTCATCAAGCACAACCATATCGACGCTGTCAAAAGAAAATCTCCATTTTTGTTAATTTTTATTTCTCTATGTCATATGAACACGACTGTTCTTTATATTCTGTGACAATTTCATGATGAATGGACCAATAAAAATGCCCTGAAATCACTTGGAATTAAACCTCTTTACATTAACTTACAGTAAAATTATTGAACGTTTTGTGCCTCTCTTTCTTTAGACAGGGATGATATATATAAAGTATACATACATATACATACATGTACACAAAGCACAAAACTGCTGGTACTAGGTTCAAGGTTACCTGCAAAAATAACAGAGCCTATGGCAAATATAGGTGCTACAGTGACACAGCATTTATATTTCTACAGTTACAGACTGTAGTGGGGCTGTTTTTTGGCTACTCTGATCTTTGGTGCTCAGGACCCACACAGAGCAGGTATTATTTGGGTGATGGGTCATATATCTTGATATCATTTATAAAACCACATCTTGACTATGAAAAAATATGTGAAATATTAGCGCAAAGCTGTATGTGAATAAGGTTATGCTTGAGCCTGCATTATATTCCATATATATATATATATATATATATATATATATATATATATATATATATATATATATATATATATATATATATAAACCAATTGTGAACTACTTTAAGCCTCTAAGATGTTGTAAAAAATTTTTGTCATGTAACATCATGGTTGTTCCTAACTACATTTATTGCTTCATGAACATCCCCCAGGTCTCCTTAATGTCCTTAACTGGTATTTAGCTTAAATGTAATCAAGAAGAATTTGAAGAAGACTTTACTGTATTACTGCTGTGTTTTGCCATCACAAGAAAAGTGCTATTAAATTGTAATTTTTACCTGAAAGAAAAATCTGATGTGGCTCCCACACCTCCGTGCCATCTTCATCCACAAGACTTACTGTAACATCGTCAGCCTCAAAGAACACCACAAATGTGGGGTGATAGTTTGGGCCATAGTCACACTCGAATTGGGCACTCTGGGGGACAAAATGGTAGCTAAACTTAAGGATACAAGATGTCTTACCAAAACTAAGCAATTTTCTCCACAACTGGGCGGTGAGTTACCTTCGGCTGGGGCTCATAAGTGTCACAGGATGGTTTGTATTTCCTACCAGGGATAAGCTGGCATGTGGAGCTTGTCTCAAAATATTTACTGCCCCTATGCCTTTTCTGTACCTTGAATTGCAAAATGTACATATTTACATTTTTTGTGAGCCAAATTAATACCAAGAAGTTGACCAATTTTTATTAGCAATACATGATACAACAATAACTCAGTTATTATAAAATTACCTCTTCAACTGGCACATTCCTTGGCAATAAGTGGATGTGTAGTTTTTTCTTGCTTTGCTTGCCACTGATTTCTTTATGGAACAGCAGGACCTGGGCACTAATTGGACTGGGATAGAATATCATGTTTTTTAGTAGGCCAAAGAGGGAAAGGTCTTGGATGCTGGTTACCACATACGTGTTTGTCACTTTCTGTGGTGATATGACTTCTATATTATCACCAGTAAAATGTGCCACCACCAACTCCGCCTGGCATTCTCCTGCAATATATATATATATATATATATATATAAACAGTAAGAGTAGTTGTTACAACCTTTTTATACACAAATTACAACCCCAAGACCAAAAAAGTTGGGACGCAGTGAATAATGTAAATAAATGTAAATAAAAACTGAATGCATTCACTTGCAAATCCTGTAAACTCATATATTCACAATAGAACATAGAACACATATTAGATGTTGAAAGTATTAACTAAGGCAGAGTCTTTCAGAAGCAAAAATGGTTCACCAGTCTGCTCCTGTTCCTCAACGTAAAATTGTGAAGACTTTGGATATCCCACCATCTGCAGTACATGATATCATCAAAAGATTCAGAGAATCTGGAGAAATCTCCGTGCACAAGGGACAAGGCTAGCGGTCAATGTTGAATGCTCATGATCGTTGGGCCCCTCAGGCGGTAATGCATTACCGCCGTTGCATCTGGCATTGCATTAGTGTCTATGGCGTGAGCAGCTTGCACATCTGGAAAGGCTCTATCAATGCTAAACAATATGTAGAGGTTTTAGAACAAAATAAGCTGCCATCTAGTCAACATCTTTTTCTGGGAAGACCTTGTATATTTCACAAAGACAATGAACCACATCCATCAAAACAAGCATGACTTCACAGAAGAAGAGTCCAGGTGCTGAACTGACCTGCCTGCAGTCCAGATCTTTACCAATAAAACTTTTGGAACATCATGAAATGAAAAATGTGGTAAAGAAGACTCAAAGAAGACTGTTGAGCAGCTAAAGTCAGACAAGAATAGGACAATAGGACTTCTATGTTCTATTGTAAATAAAATATGGGTCTATGAAATCATTGCATTCTGTTTTTATATACATTTATTTACATTTCACAGAACTTTTTTAGAATTGGGGTTGGCTACTAGTAGACATTATCACATTATCGGAAACACAACTTACCAGAAAATATCTCACAGTGTGGGAAGTGCAGATGCCTGACGGAACCTTCAAAACACTTAATGTTGTACAGAGGACCTGCAGGCTGCTTCTGACCTAAACCATCCAACAGTCGGGTATCCCAGGAGTCTATGCGGTACAGCACCTCCCCTTTACCTTCCATTTCAAACACAAGACCAGTCACTCTGCACTGGAACTGACCAGCATGTGGGCACAGAAACCTGCTCAGCAGAAGATTTATTGGGGTATGTACATCAAAGATGTAAAATACAGAAGCCAGGTAGTTTATATGGGTTAGATGAAAAAATAGTACCTGAATGTATAATGATTTTCAATCTCCAAAGCTTTTTCAATAATTTCAGGAATAAACACATCCGGGATTCCAGCCTATTAAAGTAGAGAGCAGAAGATGAGAGCTGCACTTTAAACACTATATTAAAATCTTTATAACAAAATCAAAACTCACATATACACTTTCAAAACTTCTGGATTCTGAAAAAGAACATAAAAAGCCATATTATCCACATCACCAGTCTATGAGACACGGCAGATATGACACCATGAGTCATTTTCTCTCATTTAAGAAGGTTAGCTACCTAAGACCTGCCATCATTTTATTTTAAATAATCTGATTTGAACCAGCAATGTTTAGGCAGGTAACTCATCAAACTGTGCAAGAATCCAGACTTTGAGTTAACAGCTCCACAGTTTTGCATAGGGGAGATTTTAGAGCTGTGCACAAGTTACTTTTACCCATGTACCCCTTCCCTGTGTCTTTACAGAGATATGTTTACATGCAGAGATACAAATCAGTGTTACTTAGGAGGCATTATATGGCATCTGGTGGTAACTCACCCAAGCAGGTACTGGTTCCATGGGTGGCCAACGCTGAATTCGTAAATCTAGAATGAAAATATTTGTTGAGCAATTCTGCAAAAAGAGAATCTTACTTCTCATATTTTAATATTATTTAGCATCCAAACTATTAGCTCTGTTAGTGTTTCTCTATTTCTCTTAAGATAATTCTTACGATAAAAAAAACTTTACACCAACAGTTTGGATACAAGTCAGGACAACTACACACAGTCGCAGAAACTTTCTATAAACCCACGAAGAACCTTGTGTCTTCAGTCCTCATCTTGCTTGACCTAGTAACTGCGAACCACCACATGCTCATTTTAACCCTCGGATGGAATTGCTCTTTCTCAGCCCTACACAGCCTCACTCCAGGAGTTCCCTAGGGTTCAGTTCTTGGTCCACATGTGGATAACTAGGATCAACTACCTCAAAAGATATTCACGTGTCTTTCTGAAATCTCTTCAACGCCTGAAAACTAACTCTGGACAAGACCAAAGTCATCTACCTACACTTACTCAGGGCACTACTTCACAATGGAGCTATCCATCACTACAGATTTCTTCATCAACCCTCAGATGCTGCACATTTCCTACTTTACTATATTCAGGGGAATATCTTTCCTGGCTGCAGATGCCATCGATCTTCTTGTTCAAGCTCAATTCCTTATTTGCAGGCCTTGTACCACATGCCAATGTTCCTCTACAGAGAATTCGGGATGCTGTGGCTCATATACTGAATTTATCCCATGTAACTCGTTGTACTAAGATAATTCCACTGACTTCTAGCAGAAGCAAGAAACCTCTGGTTTGCCCAGCCCAGGCTGTTAGCACGTTTTGTAAGTCGTTTTTTTAACACAGCATCGTGTGCAAATTTAATGATGAATGGACCAATAGAAATGTTCCAAAATCACTTGGAAAAAAACCTGGTTCCATGAATTTACATTAAAAGTGAAGCATGTTTCTGGCCTCTCCTGTAAAGTTGCCATTTTGGACATACTTGTGTTTCTTTGGACAGCAATGAAATATAGAAGCTTGTTATGGCCAATAACACCCAATGGAGAGGTGACTGTGCCCTTTTATTTTTGTTTTGATCTGTGTAAGCTTTGGGCTTCCAGAACATACAGGTTTGGATGATTATGCCAATCGTTTTCAGCTTCTTTAAATAATCTGCAGACAAATAACTATTAAAAAGCTCACTTTTGAACTTCTTGCTTCTCTGGAACCTTCAGATAATTGTTGTCAGATCTGAGGGACGAGTCTGTTGAATTTGATTCTCCATAATCGGTACCGTCGGGGTGTATAGATGAGTAAGCAGAATCTCCATCATCAGGTATAGTTAATTTGTCCTTTTCTTTCACTGTGAACATTTAGAAATGAAAATAAATAGAATTGAAATGTTGAAATAAAGGTGCGGATATGATAATAGTTTGACTAATTTATTGTATTGTATTTATTTAAATAAAAATGTTTCAATTGTTTCAAATAGCTAAAACCCTAAAAACACTTTACATTATATGTTGTTTGTTTCTTAACACATAAAAGTCGTACTGTAATGTAGTGTTTCGCTTTAATCTCAAAGCATGATTAGTAATTCTTACCAATGCTTGCTGTGATGTTCTTGCTCTGTTTTTCTGCCATTATCATCTTCTCTTTTGTTCTTTCCTCCTCTGCTCTTTGCATTTCTTCCAACTTTCTAAGAAGAATCTTTCTACCTATTTTAAAATGGCGCCCCCTATTTGCTGCCACCATCTCCTCTATCTTCTCCAGCAGCTCTGTGACCTGAGCGTTATCACTCCTGTTCGTATTGTTGAGAACATGATACCTGTTCCTACATTTCTCCACCAGCCACTGGAGAGTCTTCCCTTCACTTTCAATGTACTGCTCTATGGTTCTGTCTCCCAGATAGTCCCCAAAGGTGAACAGCACTATAGTGTGATTCCAAACCCTCTGCCTAAACAGCTGCATGTATCCATTTAATATGTGCCCCTCATTTTCTTTAAAAACACTGCCGGCACGAATGACCAACAGCAGACAGTGAGGACCTGGAGGACACAGAGACACACTAAGCACAATCTCCTGTTCCAGTAACTCAGTGTTCTTCTCTATATCCACATGACTCCATCCTGGAGCTTCAACCACAGTGATGTGTCTCTCTGCTACTTCTGCCTGTCTCTGAGCAGTTCTCTTTAACTCAAACTCCTCTCTGTTCAGGATGGTGTTTCCTGCTGAACTCTTCCCAGCACTTCTGCTCCCCAGGAGCACAATTCTCAGCTCTGACAGGTATGGAGCTTTACCTACAACATAAGAAGAACAGATTCACAAAGCTCCTCAGCAAATCTTTGTAACTTCTGAAATTGAGTGATAGGCAATTATGATAACTGTCTATTAAAATAATTTATGTATCCTGCCTATGAAACAACATATTGCAGGCTGTTTAGCTCCAGTCCACACGGCAAGGATAATTTCACAACCATGATCAGCTTACACAGACTGCTTCTTGTAAAGGCTTGGACAAGTAGCCTCCTGGGCTTGGATATTATTGAACCATCCAAAGTCTTTATTCTTGTTGTCATGGCACATATACTGTGGCCTTCCATTTTTCCACTATACGCCACCTTGTGGTGATTTGTTGTAAAATAATTGAACTGCAACTGCATGCTTATTGATTGATTCGGACCATGTGACTCTAAGGGTAAAGGCTGAGCAGGAAGCCTGCAGTAGCCAGTAATCTCTCCATGCGGTTAGACAGAGAGCATATCTTCCTCTTTCCTTCTTGTTGTGCCTAATTGTTATTTTATAGTGTGTGTAATAAAAAGTAGATAAATATGTTGTAGATATTATGTTGGACCAAATTAACAAATGTTTATGTGGTAAAATGCTTTCTGTAAACATTGAGTGACCATGTGTACTGTATTTCCAGAGTAGTTTGTAAACAAGCATTGTATCTTTGTGTCCCTTTCAGTTTACACGCAAGAAAGAACGAATTAATCAATCAAAGAAAGAAGAGAAAGAACTCAGTAAAGCACTTCAATTACATCCTGTGTTTGACTTTCTCTGGAGTTCGTGTGTTAACTATCTTTCATTGGTGCGTAGAGGGAATGCGCATTAGGGACAGAATACTTGTAAAAGAAGTAAAAGAAGTAAAAGGCCGTATTTTTGTTTTTGTGAAAGGAGAAAGGACCCTACTTCTGCTGCAACAATCTATCGAAGCTTGAGGAGCAACAATATACTAAAGTGTTCAAGCAATACAAGCATCTCCTAATTCCATTTAAAATCTGGTACTCCTAGACACCTTATATATGCCTGTGTCAGATCACTGTCACCGAGGGCAACAACTTCATCAATCAATCAATCAACATTTATTTATATAGCTTTTTTTTTTCAACTCTGAGGAAAACTTCATGGATGCCCTGTGCCTTCCTGATTGTGTGCAGGCGCATGATTGACCACTTAGGGGCGCTTCCCTGGATAAAAGGTTATCAGGCAGCCATCTTGAAGAGATGTTTAGGGTTCTCTTCTTCGGCCTGACCTGGAAGAACTCCTGCCAAGACCGGCATGGGATTCTTCAAGACTATTTGCTTTACTGTGGTTACAGTAAAAAGCAGTTTATGAAAAAGAGGAAACAAAGAGAAGGATGATAAAGAAAGAGTCCATGCATAACACAAACATGAGAAAGAGTATTGAGGTTCAAGTCCCACCTAGAGCGAGGAAAAACTCCCTTGATAAAAGGAGGAAACCTTGAGAGGAACCCAGGATCAAGGGAGGAACCTATAGAGAGAGACGCCTGGGCCTACCATGATACGTCTCAAATATTGGTATGTCTGGATGCAACACCGCTTTATTGCCACTGAAGTCAATGAGTCTGTGCTTTAGAGCTTTGAGAGTATATATATATATATATATATATATATATATATATATATATATATATATATATATATATATATATATATATAAAATAGTTCAGATGAAAAAGGAGCATCTGAAAGAGAGGTGAAAAACATGGGAAGGCTCCCCTACGGCCTCCCTGCCAACCCCTCAGCAAATGCTTCTGGCTAAACTCTGAGGACAACTCCAAAACTCTGGGATGCTCTGTGCCTTCCTATCTTGTGTGCAGGCACATGATTGACCACTTGGGGGTGCTTCCCTAAATAAAAGGTTATCAGGCAGCCATCTTGGAGAGATGTTCAGGGTTCTCTTCTTTGAGACTGGGACTCTTCAAAGCTATTTGCTTCACTTTGTTTGTAAATGTGGTGGAATCCTTGTTAGTCTTTGTAAAAATCCTATGGGACGTAGGGGACACGTGCCTTTTGTTTGTTGTTTGTTTGTTTTGTCCCCTGTTTTTATTGTAGGAAGTTTAAGTAGCTTCTTTTGTTTTCAAGTTGTTTAGTCTGCTAATTTGGCATCTGCTCATCCCTGAAGCCATTGCTCCAGCTTGATGTTAAACCATATACCTGCCGTTTACTTGGTTTAACCAGTTTCTGTTGTTTTTTCTGGCAGAGGTCTGGGAAGAGAACCAACTCTCACTTTCTGTCACAACCTGACTCTAGACCAGGTCGTAAGAGCCCCAAATTCAAACTTCCAAACCATTTTCTTTAGCTGTGAGACTGCATTGACACCAGGTCAGTATAGATGGTGACATCCTACAGATACTGACAGAGATTCTGGAGGTCAGTAAACAGGTGACAAATTGAGGTCATCACCCCAGTGATGAAAAGTTAATTCACTTTGAAGGAAAACAATCCCTGAAAATAGCTGAAACCTGATAAAGGATGGCGACTGTAACCTATACCATAGAAATGGTATGTATAGCTTTTGTAAGAACATCCACCCAAAGCCATGAGAATCAAACCTGTGGAAAATGTTGAATAGGGCATAGGGAAAGAGAGGGTCAGGCACACGGATGTCTACACCACCACTTATATGTGGAGGGTGGCCCCATTGGAGATGAGACATGAAGCAATGCCTGGCTGGTGGAGTCTCGCCACATCTCTATCACCAAATATAAGTAAAACCTCACTGAGGGATGGCCCCATTGAAGATGAGACTATCTGGTTGATATCTCACCTACCTGTGAATATGTCTGACAAGTGAATGTCATAAAAATCTATTGAAATCTTGGCTTAAACAAAGAATGCAACTAAAATGTATGTTTATTATGAACTATTATCACTATCTCTTTAGATAAAGGAGTACAAAAAGCCCACTAATAATATAAAATATATTCCAAACATATTGTCAATATTTGTCAGCATTGTGCACGGTTATGTACTTGAATGGCTTTGATTAATTTGTGGCAACAACAATTCATTGCTATATTGAAAGTAAAGTTATCATAACCTTACGAAGTTTCTATTCTGTTTAAACAACAACAATTCTTAAAGATCAGTATCCAGTCCCAACACACTACTGACCACGCTTAACCAAGGCTCATGATGAGGCAACCCCTTCATACCTCCATTTGCAAATAAATACAAATTATTATCTCTCAAATGAAACGACAGCATGTGTATTATTGGACATCATGAAAAAACAGAATTCGAATTTGCATGGGGGAGTAAGTGAAGGTGCATCAACAGTCAGAAACGACAGGAAATCCAAATGAATGTCATGGCGGGAGTTTGGCCTATTTACTGCTAATGCTTTTCAGCACCCTACATACAGATTTAGTAATTGGGACATTATCTGCTATAGCATGCCTGATGTTATAGCACACACACACACACACACACACACACACATATATATATATATATATATATATATATATAAACACTACCGCTCAAAAGTTTGGGATCACAGTGAAATGTTTTTGTTTTCAATGGAGTATCTTCTTCCTTAACACAACAATGGACTGACGGGTCTGTAAAGAAAGTTGTTTCTTTCTGGTCATTGTGAGTCGGTCAGCAAGCCATCAACTGCTGATGCTTCAGATACTAAACTAACCTAGAATGTTGTTCTCCCTTTTATACCCACTTATTAGTAGAATGTTTTTCAGCTGTGATCACAATTGAGCAAGAGTGTCCAACCAATTAGCCCAATAACATCCTTAACTTGGGTTGGCGGCCGTACCAAGAGATTTAGACAGAGGATATATATATATATACATTTTCTCCAATAATCTCCATTTTTGTCCATTTTTATTTTTCTACATCATTTTTCTACACATGAACTATACTTTACATTGTTTCTTGGTAAATGACCAATGCTCCAAAATCATTCGGGAAAACTTCTGGTTCCATTGACTTACTTGAAAAGTAAAATCAGTTTTTGGCTTCTCCTGTAAAGTTGCAGTTTTGGAGGTACTTGTTTTGTTTTGTGATTTTTTTTTTTCATTTTGAAATGATGAAAAGAAAAGACAATTCCACCTCCTACTTTTTTTACCTGCTTAATGGTAAGTTGGCCGCTTAATACACAAAAAGAGCACAAAAGCCTAAACTCAGCAATTTAACAAGGAAAAGAAGGTATGACCTCTCAGAATGAATTCATCCAAAAAGTTCAAGCTTGTTGAACATTCTGAAACGTTCCCAAATGTAAAATAAAACTACTGCAAATCATAATAAAAGCATTTAAAAGTTCAAGTAAAGTGGAAATAAAAATTCTAAGTTTCTCACCCATTATGTGTCATTAATGTGATGGTGGGTTTTCAGTCATCTAACGATCCAGAAGCTGAAGATATGATTTTCAGAGAAAATAAACGTTTTAAGGCATCCTACATGAGCATGTGAACTGATGGGTTACTGGAAATGAATGTAGTCAAACTTGCAAAAGAAGCAGCTGAGTTCTCGTATTGCTGCTACAGCGGAAGACACGCTGGTACTTTGTTGGGTTTTGTGGTATGGTATATCATCTTTGAATGCCTGATTAAAGTAGGATACAGCACCCTCTATTTTCAGGACTGGTCAACTGCAACTGAAATTGCTTTACAAGGACACAATGAAATCATAATAAACTTTAACATACATTCTATTGTGCATGGAGTTGTTGTAGAGTTTGTATTTGTTGTGTATGTTTTATTCATATACTTCCATAAACAGGTCCTTCACTTTACATACATGTTTTGCTTCATAACACACTACAATGTGCTTCAGTGTTTAAGTTTGGATGCATTTCACATAGTAATTTAAGTATTTTCTTTTAGTTAATTAGTTATTTTACTCTGTCTGGTTGTAGCTAACAATAATCATCACTACAGTGAGGTTTGCAACCTTTACAGGGACTAAAATAAATGTTAAAATAATAAATGTTACATAGTATCTAGAAACACGTTGCAAAAATTGTCCACCAAGCAACACATATTTACATTACTGTATGTATATGCACATTGTCACGCTTTCAAACTCATTCTCCAACTCCGGTGACTCTCTGGACTCCCAAGATGCTCCTCACTGGAGTTCTAACCACACACACCTGAAGTTCATTTAGCCTCTTTGTATATATACCTGTCTGTTTGTTTCACTCATTGTGAAGTATTGCTGTGGACCTGTCATTGCATTCCCATCAGTCTGTGTTTTTCACCTTCTCTTTCATGACTTGTTTTTCTGTCCTTTGATTTATTCTCTTTTTGCTTTTTTTGGGTGCCTGATAACATCTTTGCCTCACCCATCCAAATAATTGAATTCAGGTGTTCCAATCACTTCCATGGCTACAGGTGTATAAAGCCAAACAGCTAGACATGCAGACTGCTTCTACACACATTAGTAAAGAGTGGGTCGCTCTCAGGAGCTCAGTGAACTCCAGTGTGGTACCGTGATAGGACGCCACTTGTGCAGCAAGTCCAGTGGTGAAATTTCCTCACTACTAAATATTCCACAGTGGACTGTCAGTGGTGTTCTAACAAAGTGGAAGTGATTGGGAACGACAGCAACTCAGACACCAAGTGGTAGAACACGTTCAATGACAGAGCGTTCAGTATATTTACTGTTTACATGCTGAACTGAATGAATTATTTTTAAACTAATAAATGTTTTTTACTTCAATAAAAGCAAGAGCTACATTAAAAAACAGAATACATTTGGAAAAAAAGCACCATAAAGTTTATTTATAGAGAAAGTACAAAAAGCGTGCATATTCTTCTTAACTCAATTTCACATCTTGATATTGGTTTGGAGCTGCCTGTGAAGAATAAACATAGAAGTCTCTCCAGTCCTGGTTGAAAAGTTGGTTTTCACCGTTGACTCTTCTTTTCTTAGAGAATGTTATTCTTTCTCCGACTCGCTTTATTCTCTAACTCGCTTTAATCTCTGACTCTTTTTAATCTCCAACTTGTTTTATTCTCCGACTGGGCTTCTCGCTTCGTACTTTTCTTGTGTTTGCGCTGCACTCCTGAATCTGCACAGATCTGATTGGCTGAGGAGCCTTCGGTGATTTTACAGCGCACATGATTGGTCTGTGAGTTTACGGCGTCACAAAGCCCGTATAGACAAGTTCAGCAGTTTAAAATAAACAATGTCAAAATTTGGGTCCGCATTGGACAACGTCTGGGTCCTGACGGTCTGCCTATTAGTGACCTCTGTTGTAGGAGATACAGAATCTGTAAAACACTGTAGTATATGGGAAAATGTTCTTTTCTAAGCTATAAATGAGGGGTTACCAACTTTCTACAGAGTCAATCACTACAGACTTCCAAACTTCATGTGGCCTTCAGATCAGCTCAAGAACAGAGCGTATAGAGCTTAATGGAATGGGTTTCCATGACCGAGCAGCTGCATCCAAGCTTTACATCACCAAGCACAATGCAACTGCTTAAAAATGAACACATTTCCCCATATATACATGCTTTTGTTTAGTCAGCGAATTATCTTAATGACTGTTTCAATGGTAAAGGATTTTTTTGTCAAGACACACGCCAATGTTTTTATATCAGTGTAACAAATACTGTGATACCTGAACCACCGACCGTAAAGAGAAAATAATCACTGACCCATCACACCCGGCTCAGCATTCCTTCCAGGGTCTTCCCTCAGATTTGGAACCAAGACAAACAAGATATAGAGAAGCTTCTTCTCACATTTAGAGAAGCTACGTCCACATAAACACACACTAGTGAATACACACTAGGGGGCAGTGAGTACACTTGCGCAGACAGGTGGGCAGTCATATTTTTATATTATATTAAGCTAATCTACGTAATATTTTGGAATCGATTACGTCAACGTGTTGCCCCAGCCCTAACCAGGATCAATCGCTAGTACATAATGGAAAAGAAGCAGAAAATAAAGAGGATGTTTCTCTTTCGCTTGTTTAATTTAGTCAAGTTTCATTATTTTAATAATTTACAAGAGCTGTGTAAAAAGAATTATTTACATTTCTGCCCGTAACAATGTCCATCTATTCATTCTCGTGCCATTTCTTGAAACAGTTACGCTTTGGCACAAAGCACAAAGCCACATTGCACTTTGTGCAGTATACAGGAGTCTTCACCTGCTGACCTTCCTTCCTACATTGCTCACATTTCCTCCTTCCAGCCGTAGCATCGGTGGAAAAGAATGCAGGCATGCACTCCTCACCCTGGCGCGGCTGTTTTTGCGCTGACTCCCCGGCAGCATCCGATACATCCGACCGTATCTGCCAAATGTTTGCAAGTTCAACCAACAGTGTTTCCCTGAAGACTTTATGAGTGATCGAGGCTTGTCCATGCGTTTTGCCCTTTTCCTGGTACAGGATGAAGCTGTTGACAATGGCAATATCAATGAAATGGAAAAAGAATGTCTTGTACCATTTTTTGGACTTGTGAAGCACACTGTAATACCCTATCAGAGCGTCTGACAGGTCAACGCCGCCCATGTGCTTGTTGTAGTCTTTGACTGCTGTGGGAACTGGAACAGCGGCGGTGGTCCACACGCCTTGTTTGTTCTTTACCCGCCTGTTTACTGTGTCGCCTGTGTAGGCCTTGTGGATGGTGGAGCACATGTTCACCTCCCTGGTGTCCATCCACTTGACAAACAGCAGCTTCCCGTGTCTGTACCAGCGGATGGTCCCCCTGGTGGCTTTCTTTGGCATATCGTTTCTTGCCGTTCGCGGATTGGTGCGGATGGTGCCACATGCGACGGTTTTTTCCTGGAGCAGGTCGGAGAAGAGGGCCGGGCTGGTGTAGAAATTGTCCATGTACACTTTGTATCCAGTGCCTAGCAGAGAATAATCGAGCAGGGTTTTGACGGTGTCATAGCTAAATCCATTCCCTGAAGCCATGGAGCTCTTTCCCTCATACACGAAGAAATTCCAAGTGTATCCAGTTGCCGAGTCAGCGAGAATGAACAACTTGTAGCCCCATTTGGTGGGCTTGGCTTTCATGTACTGCTTGAGCCCACTTCTTGCTTTAGAAGCCACCATACGTTCGTCTATCGACAATTCTCTCTTGGGGTGGAAAAACGTGCGGCATGCCAAAAGTATGTCCGTGTAGAGGGGTTTGATTTTGAAGAGCTTGTCGTATCCTGAGGTTCCCTTTTTCGTCATGTTTTCTGCATCTTCCTCAGGATCACACAGATGCAGGTTGCTCGAAATAGCAAAAAATCTCTTGCTGGACATCACCGAGCAGGGGTACGGAAGCCTGTAGGTCTGTTTGTGGGACCAGTAATCTACTAAAGTCTTTGCTTTGACTAAGCCCATGTAGATGACAAGTGAAATGTAGGCGTAAAACTCGTTGATAGACACAGGTGTCCATTTGAATTTCCTTCCAGCCGCAGCTGACCTCTTTGCAAACTTGTTCGTGTTATCCACAATAGTTTGGACAATGGAAGTGCTGAAGAACAACTGGAACAACTGCAGCGGGGAGTATGTCATGGTTGATTCGAGTTGTGGTCCTGGAGGGCGCTTTGGCAGAAATCTGGGAAGACTGGGTTCTTCATCATCGTCCGTGATGTTATGCCACATGTCCTCTTGCTTTATGGGTGTCGTCTTTGAGGTGGAGCTTAAGGACCTTCTCTTCACTTTCCTCTTTGCCACTGCAGTTTGTTTCCGTGTAGCTGCTGTTAGGCTGGGGGTGGAGGGAACAGGTTGCTGGATATCAGGTGAGGAAGTTGATAGCGTGGAGCTTGACCTCTGGGGTGATGGGTCTGGGGTGATGGGCATGGACACAGTGGGCGCTGGGGATTCAGAAAGGGAAGTGATGCAATGCTTTTGTTTCTTTGTTTGAACTCCAGGCTCCCACTCTTCATCTGATCCAGAATACCACCTGTAAGAACATAAACACAAAGAGATATTACATAAACGAAAATAATAAAAGCAAAGCTTTCATGAAGAATGTTTTCAGCCAAAGCCGTATCTACGCCGATCAGCCATAACATTAAAACCACCTCCTTGTATCTACACATACTGTCCACTGTATCTGCTCCACTGACCATACAGGAGCTACACTTACAGACTGTAGTTCATCTGAATCTCTGTATACTTTATTACTCTGTACTTTAATGATCAGGACCCCCACAGGACCACCACAGAGCAGGTGCTATTAGGGAGGTGGGTCATTCTCAGCAGTGCAGTGACAATGATGTGGTTGTGGTGTGTTAGTGTTCTCTAGTCCTTCTCTAGATGACTCTTACAAAACTACGTAAGATCATTTCTCAGGTGAACTCCTCAACCTGTATCTTAGATCCAATGCCGACCTAATTTTTTAAACTAGATCCATCAGTTAAAAAAAATTTTAGGCTGATCTCAGACCTACCTTTTCTAAGTAAAATTCCACTCAGCTAACTGAATTCCTAAAAAACAACAATATCTTTGAAATATTCCAGTCAGGCCTCCGATCAGGTCATACTACTGACACAGCATTGGTAAAAATATTAAACGGCCTCAGAGTTAATGCTGACGGAAGTCTGATTTCTGTTCTTTTGGATTGAAGTGCAGCATTTGATACAGTAGATCTTGACCTTCTTATAGATTGCCTCGATAATTGGGTAGGCCTCTCTGCAACGGTTTTACAGTGGTTTCAAACATATCTTCAAGGTAGAAAGTATTTTAATAGTCTAGCTGAGTATCGATCTAATGATCATGACATACACTATAATGTTCCACAGGGCTCTAGATTAGGACCACCATACTAACAACTATACCACCGTACTAACCACTACACCATTGTACTAACCACTACACCACCGTACTAACCACTACACCACCGTACTAACCACTACACCACCGTACTAACCACTACACCACCGTACTAACCACTACACCATCGTGCTGACCACTACACCCCCATACTAACAACTACACCACAGTGCTGACCACTACACTACCGGGCCGCCTAAATCTGAAACACACTACCAATTGATATCCGTCAGGCATCGTCTGTCACTACTTCTAATAACAACTGAAAATATATTTATTTACCTCAGAGTTCTCTTAGGTTTGTTCATCTTTATTGTATATCATTTATTAGTTTTACTATTTTTTTCATTATTTTATTTACTTTTATCTACGTTCATCATTATTTTTATACCTCTAATTTTTGGTTGATATCTATTGTTATTAAATCATCATTTATTTTTCTTCTCTTATTTAGAAATTGTACTGTCAATACCATTTCTATTTTCTATTACTTCATTTTCTTTTATTATTTGTATTTTATATTTATTAAAGCACGTTGAGCTGCATTCTGTGAACTAAACGTGCTATATTATTATTATTATTATTATTATTATTATTATTATTATTATTATTATTATTATTATTATTATTATTATAGCACCTGCTCTGTGGTGGTCCTGTGAGGGCCCTGGCTATTGAAGAATAGGGTAAAGATAAAAAAAATATATTAGGGAAAAAATCTAGGGAAACAGATGGACAGTCTGAATACAGTCTGTATTCAGTCTGCGCTCCTGTATGGTGGGTGGAGGTGATGAGATGTCTTACCTGTCCAGTACGAGGTCCTCTCCATGGAGAAACGCATCCTCCTCCGCTGAATCGAAGCTCGCGCTGCTGTCCGAGTCCAGCAAATCGTCACCTTCGCTCTCCCGTCCTGAGGAAACATCTCCAACACCATAGAATATCTTCTTCTTTTGTTCGGTGGGCATTTTTTTATTGTTGTCTCGCGCTCTCGCTGCGGCAACGTTCATGCTTAAGTCCCGCCTCCCCGGGCACGCGTCATCACAACTTGGGCACCTGATTGGGCCACAGACTTGAGTGACATGTCGCAGCGGCTGATCATATTATTCTTATTGTTGTTGTTGTTCTTCTTCTTCTTCTTCTTCTTCTTCTTATTATTATTATTATTATTCGAAAAGCGTGGGGGGGGGGGCACATTTGCTAATATAAATTAAATAAATTAAAGCCCCCTAAATATTACCTATAAGCTGATTCCACTGTAGGTAAGGTAGTAAATCACTGTATGTATAGCGACGTAGAACAACATTTGTGGAATTACAGTAAATTATAAATAAATAAATAAACAAAATATAACATTATCTGTACTTCTGATTATTATTAGATAAATCCAATTAAAGATCACTTAACTAACTAAACAAGATACTCCACATTACATGGTCAGAAAACCTTTATATTATACACGAAAAATCTGGATTACATACATATAACTAAAAAATATATTATTGCCGTTGGCGGCATGATGCTGAAACGAAATGACAAAACAACGTATATTAATGTTTCCTGACTAGACAAGACTAACATTAATGTTAGACAGTAAGGCTGTGTCCCAAACAGCACCCTCTGGAACATTACATACTGCACTACTGAAAGCACTTCTAACGCTGGTGTCTTTTTATTGATTCATTCATTTATTTATTTTATTTATTATATTTTATTTTTTGTATTTAGTGTTGTAGCAGTCTGCAGTTTGGGGCGTGGTCAGAGAGTAATGTAACTTTACATTTCAGATTGCTTTCTGACTAAAGTTAATACAAACGTTAGCTAACCCAAACCCTCCTAGTCTGTTACCATAGCAACACATTACGCTAAAGCTGTTCTATTGCAGTATATTTGGTCATCGTTGTTGTTCACTGCTCTCATCACTGACCTTGCATTTAAAGCTGGTGTGAGCTTCCTCAGTAAGACATCTAACTCCTATTAGAGACACTTGTGTACACTGTTAAAGGGACGGATGTTGAACTGCTGTGAGGTGTGGACGCTGGACTGCAGTACCCCACATTCTATACCATAATAGGTGTGGACGCTGGCCTGCAGTGCCCTTCATTCTATACTGTATGAGGGGTGGACACTGGAATGCAGTGCCGGCCTTTTTTTGGATGTAAGAGGTGTGGACGCTGGACTGCAGTGTCCCTCTTACTATACAGTAGAATGTGTGCATGCTGGACTGCAGTGCCCTTCGTTTTGTAGTGTAAGAGTCGTAGGCACTAGGCTCACTAACTGCAGTGCCAGACAGTAGACTGCACTGCTGCTCATTCTGCACTGTAAGAGTTGTGGACACTGGATTGTAGTGCCCGTTATTTTACACTTTAAGACGTCTTGGACACTCGAATGCAGTGTATTTGTGTACTTACTCTGAAAAAACAGAGGAGATTCTGACATTGTTAGTATTTTATATACTATATATATATATATATATATATATATATATATATATATATATATATATATATATATATATATATATACTTAAATTAATTTCACAATTAAAGTAAGTGTATAAGATGATTTTCAAAGAATACAAATGTTTGTATTAAAGTCTATTTTTGTATAGAGGCTTATTTTACATATAGTCCTATTATCAGTAATTCTCAGTCCTCTGTCTAAATCTCCTGGAACAACATTCTAGGTTAGTTTAGTATCTGAAGCATCAGCAAACTTATGAGCGGTAGTATATATATATATATATATATATATATATATATATATATATATATATATATATTATTGCAAAACAAAATACTTTACTTACTTTTATATTATAATAATAACTTTAATCCACAAAATCAATTTATAAAAGTGATACTGTGTTAGCCTTAGTAATTGTGGTATAAAACTCTTTAATGATAGATTATTCATTGTATTGTATTGTTATTATGAAAAACATGAAATACATGTATGTTTAATACATCCCTCAAATGTGCAAGAAAATGTGGCAAGAAAGCACAGCAGTCGCTAAAAGGTCTGAGTGCCAAGTGTTCCTTGTGCTGCTACATGAATAGACAGCTGTCCACTCTGGCAATGTGAGTAGATGGTGCTGATACTGATTTACTTTGTTGTGCTAGTGTCAGAATCAAAAAGTTATACAGAGTCAAAGAGTTTAAATTCAAGATTGTATTTAACCCATCCATGCAGTGAAACACTCACATATACACACACACTACTCAACAGACACACTAGGGGGCAGTGAGCACACTTGGCCGGAGCGGTGGGCAGCTCTACCACAGCGCCCGGTGAGCAGTCAGGGGTTAGGTGCCGTGCTCAAGAGCACTCAAGTCGTGGCCTGACGATCAAACCGGCGGCCTACCGGTCCCAAGGCTGGTTCCCTATCCTCCAGCCCCTGACTGAGCTTTTACCTGAACAGGGCGAAATCTGATTTGCTGTTTCATCTTCCAGCCAACATGTCAATGTGGGCACTATACAGGTTTTGGCTGTGTTTATTTAACATGGGCTTGTAGTGGCTTTTTGATTAGTGATCCATGGACCCCAGTTGGGTTACAAATTTGGGCCCCAGTTGGGATACAGTTGTGGGCCCCATTTGAGTTACAATTGTGGATGCCAGTTAGGGCCCAGCTGGATTACAGTTATGGGACCCACTTATGCTACATTTGTGGTCCCAGCAGAGTTATGGTTATTTTGGATTTGACATTGGTCACATGGGCTCCCATTTGTGGCCCACATAGGCGAACACTCATATGGAGCCAATGGACAAATCCTTGTGGGCCTCAACTGGCTTGCCTAAAGAGGATTTAATTGACAGCCCATCTTTAATCTATGTGGGGCCCACATGCAAATGTTGGCGGGGCTGTTGTGGCTTAATCTAAAAACCCATGCCTGGTTCATCAGAGTGAAGTACTTCCTCAGTTTTGAAGGCTGCTTTGTCCTCTGTGGTACACATGTGCCTCCAGTGCTTGAACTTGAATTTGCTGCCGTTCAAGTCATTTTCTAATTTGTGATGATACATAATAATATGTAAAGATAATGTAATATAATAATGCACAGTTGAAGGACATTTCTTCGCTTATAACTTACACAGCAGCAGTATTTATCTGAGCTGAGGGGAGCCAGCAATGCAGCTGCTCCCAGAGCTCTGTTTGTAGTCCCGTGTACCAAAAACTACATCTCAGGTGGGTCACAAGATACAGTTTTGTTGGGTTCATTCAAGGAACTGCTTCTCTTTAAGGATTTCATAGAATTCTGCTTTCACATTTGTTCCTCCAGAGTCTAGAGCATCGTACAAGATCCTCATTTGCCCCTGTGGTGTTCTTGCCTTCCTGATCTCATTGTACATTTCCTTGCTCATCATTTTCTTGCTTAGTAAACGGTCCACTATCTCCATGACAGAGCAGATTCTTTGGATGAGCTCTTCCCTGTGTTCATCCACAAATTCAGCAGCTGAAAACACAGAGAAGCCTCAAAATAAGACTTTCACAGGATTTATGTCATTACTTCACCTTGAGAGGAAGAACCATTTCCAGGCACATGCCAGGAATTACTTTTAATCATCTGCAAGATTCAGAAAGTCTTACCTTCTGCGTTCGTTTTGAGTGAGACTGCCTCCTTCTTATCATCTGATGTGGGAAGATGGAAACGTTATATCTTAAATGTTTTCCAGGTACATACATCTCAGTTTAAGAAAAGTTGATTCATACAAAACGTATTAACACTTGTCTACCTGTCAGAAAGACACGCCGGGGCTCCCACACCTTCTGACCATCTTCATCCAAAAGACCTATTCTGACATTCTCAGTGTTACAGTCAAGGAACACCTCAAAAGTGGGGTGAAAGTTGAGGTCAAAGTCACACTCAAATGTCTCAACCTAGTGGAAAGGCAAGCACCAGATCTGATTAGAACAGATGTAGATAATCATACATACAATGCAAAGTAACATGAATATCTTATTGTGAGAGAAGTAGATCATTTCTTGAGCTCCAGTTTGAAGAACAAAGTGTAGTTCCAGATTTCTCCTGGACGCCCCAGACATTGTATAAACGTATTCAGTTCCTTCAGCAGCAATCTTGATTTAGCTTAATGAAGTACTGAGCAGTCAAAGCAGGTATTAGATGAGAACTGATAATAATACTGGGTTGTTTTCACAAGGAGAAGGTTGGAAAGGGTTAAATAAACACACTGACAAATGTAAAAGCACTACTTACTGTATTCATACTGTTTGAATGTTTAAAAAAATAAAGTCTTTACTGAGCAAATTAAAGCTTCCTGTCTGTAAAATATGCTTTTTAAATACTGCAAGATCCCCAGGTGCCAAAACATTTGCACAGAACTGTATATGTCAAAATATATAGATAGTATACATTAGGGTTTACCATTGGTTGGTACTCAAAAGGTTCACAGGATGGTCTGTATTTTCTTCCAGGGGTTAACTTGCATTTGGAAGTGGTCCGAATGTATTTGTCGCACTGATTTCTTTTTACCTTAGAAGGAAGAAGAAAATGTTATTGAAGTGGTAAACACCTTGTTTAACACTATCGCGCCCAACATTGTTTGTTTGTGACCCATTTCAAGTCTTTGTCCATTTGGATGTGTGTAAGCATGTGGAATTGGAGCTTTCTGTGTACCACCCGTGCCCTGTGCTGCTTTTACAGTTGGTTTGCATCTCGACAAATGAACTCAGCATTTGATGAAAAGATGTGGTTTCCCAAATGTCCCTTTACCACCAAAGTAAGAAATGTGTTGAAAAAATATACAACAGAAAAATTATAATGACTGAATAAAATCGGCTCAAAAGTTTGCATCCCCCTTCTACGCGGTACTGATACCACCCTTTGGCTTTAAAGCCACCTCCAGCCTCTTTGGTTATCAACTCTATCTTCTCAGGTTTCATGTAAGTCCATAGATCTGGTTTCGGAAATAAAAAGCATGAAGCACAGCAGCAGTCTTACTGTTAGATATTAACAACGTTTTATTTAGAGACATAGAGGAGAAGGACTGAAAATAAGAGTCTGGCCGTGTAGTGGACTGAGGTAGGTTTAGGGATAAACAGCAATTCATTCCAGTGTACACTTGAATGTTTTCCTTATCGAATCTTCGTTGCTCTCAGCATTCTACTCGAAACTGCCCCTGAACTTGGCACACCTGATGCCTTACATCAGGCACTAAGCGCTGGCTTGATTTTTAAAGCTCAGATGCCTGAATTTCACATCTCCATTTTTGTCGATTTTCATACTTGCTTTCTCTGGACAGCAACAGTATTCAAGTTAAATATTTTGAATGTTCATCAGTAGGTAGAAGGTACCTTTAAGCTTGCTTTTGAATGTAAAACAAGTAGTTATTTACAGATTATCTAAGTGGGGCGCAAACTTTTGCACTCAACTGTAGGAGGCGCTGAAGGTACTGTCTAATTAAGTGTGCACACACATTCAGAAGGTAATTCACATTGCCAAGATAAATACTGTTTTTTTTTCATCAGAGTAACAATTAAAAGATACTTGGTTAATGTAAAGTATATTACAATTCCAGTGCTTGATTGCTCGAAGTGGTAGTTTTTCAAGAATAAAAAAAATTGCAATGATTGTGTCACACCTTGCTTGCAGTTGAGGGTAGATATGCTCCCAAGAAGGTTGTGAGTCATAATAAAAAGCGATGGCAAACCACAATAGCACATTCAGTGCAAGGGTGTTTAGAAAAATCCAAAACACTTGAAAAAAGGGGAAAATAGAAGAAAACAAAACAATGTTTACACAGTATTATGAAATTGTGGAACGTAACGTTTTTCCTCAAAACACTTTAGCTCAACTATCAACCAACCATCCCCTCATCTTCAAATGGAATGAGCTCTTGAATACCCCTCCATTGGTCTACCTAAACCAGGACATACCACTCCCTATCCTATGCAGGGGGAGACTATATTAACCAGACAATAACTGATCAATTAAATACAGAGTCCAGGAGATGCTGGTTCTAAATGGACACTTGGATCACAAGCTAAAACATACAGGAAGAACAAAATCACAATACATGGAAAAACCATTTCAGCCTATATGAACCCACCCCTCCAAATGGAATACTCCAAAAGGGTTCTACTGGGTCTGAACCTGCCCAGGCATTATTTAAAGGCTAAGCACCACATAATATGAAAATGTCAAACACATAAATATTGCAGCGTTTGAGTTCCTAACTTGTGATTATTAAAAGTCTGAAAACATTTTTTATGTCGTTGAGAAATACAGATGTTGGTACTTCACCTGCTTCACTTGCTTTGTTCGGTGGCTCAAGTTATGCTAAGCTAACGTAGTTGAATTATGAAGATTTATAGAGTCGTATGAGTTCGACTTTGATCATATTTTACAACAATAACTGTACTTTAGCTGGTTGCTAGGCTATTGTCATGAGCAATGTAGGTTATTTAGCTAGATACTGTTTACACTCAGGATGAGCTGCTTTTGTGCCTGTGGTTTAAAAAAGAACCAGCACTGGAACATTCCCAGTCCCAGTCAGTCCTAATGCTGTTGTACCGTGGCGCTGTGCACTGTATTCCACCAGTGACGTCACACGAATTCAGAAATTTCCGTAGCAAGCTCGTGTTTTTCCCATCAATATAATTAAAATCTTCTATTTTAAAACAAATTAAGCAGCGAATTTAACTTTAAGTTATGTTTATATATTTTCAGTAAAACAATATGAAATCACCAGGGGTAGACACTTGGTGCTTAGCCTTTACTGCTCATACTACCCGCTAGTCAGTAAAAGCTCCATTCAGACATATTTTTTTTAAATACTGTTTGGGAGTATGTTCTCAGACAGTGTCGAGCTGTAACTGACGAATCAGGTGGAATTTAATCATTTGTTACTGATTTGTTACCTTAGAAGTAGTGACTCATGAGATACCTCTGAGACATAAGATAATAAAATTGTGTCCCGATACAGGAGGTCAACCAGGTACCAGCTCGCATACTGCACGATGACTACGGAGTATTTGGACATACTAGACATGCTCACCTACTGAGTAGTAGGCATGTAGTTGATTTTGAACGCACCCTAAGCTTGGGTGATATGATGTAGCACATGTAAGTATGTAAATAAGTATAATGATGTAAAGTTTCTACTTAAACTGTAAAAGTTGAGACTATGTACTAAGCAAGTAAATGTTAATATTGCTATTAACTAGAACAAGAAGTTCAGTAGATTGGCGCATACTTTTCCATCCTATTCGTTCTCTATGGAAAAAAAAAACTGTAAAAATCTGTAGTTTTACGGAATCCGCACATCCAAACAAAAAGCTGCATACAAGCCCCAATCACACAATCAGACCAGACAATCTGGAGTTGGAACAGTTGAGTTACGTGGCAAAAATCTGTCAGAAAGCGAAAAACGAATAACAATATAGTTGCACATTGCAAAACAACCATAATAACTTGGGAAACTAGCTTGTTCATTCTGTCACAGATTGATTCAAGCAGATTACCTCTTCAACTGGTACGGTCCTTGGTAGCAGGTGGATGTATAGTATATTGTGTCTTTGCGTGACGGGCACAGTTTTGTAGAAGAGTAAGACTTGGGCACTGATGGGATAAGCCTTGAATAGTAGATTTCTTATGATTCCAATTGGAGAGAGGCCTTGGATGCGTATAATCACATGTGTGGATGTCACTTGCAGGGGTGTAATGATGTCTACATTATCGTCAGTAAAATGTGCCACAGCCTGCTGGACCTTGTTCTCTTCTGAGAAAGGAAACAAAGAAATAAATATTAGAGACTTTGATTTGAGCTGATCTGAAGACCACATGAAGTTTGGAGGTCTGTAGTGATTGACTCTGTAGAAAGTTGGTGACCTCTGTGCTCTATGCTCCTCAGCATCCGCTGACCTGCTCTGTCATTGTACGTGTTCTACCACTTGGTGTCTGAGTTGCTGTCATTCTCAATCACTTCCACTTTGTTTTAACACCACTGACAGTCCACTGTGGAACATTTAGAGGAAACTTCACCACTGGACTTGTTGAACAGGTGGCGTCCTATCACGGTACCACGCTGGAGTTCACTGAGCTCCTGAGAGAGACCCATTCTTTACTAATGTGTGTAGAAGCAGTCTGTATGACTAGGTGCTGGTTTTATACACCTGTTGCCATTAAGTGATTGGAACACCTGAATTCCATGATTTAGATGGGTGAGTGAATACTTTTGGCAATAAAGTGTACCTGTCTATTTCAGACTAGCCTTTTTCCATCTGTGTATCTTAAATTATTCCACATTAACACACCTGCCTGAAGACGCTTTAAGGGATGTCTTGAATTAGACAAACAGATTCAGGCTTTTTCATTGTATTAGATTTCTGTTTTATTGGTTTACTGATAACTGCATAAAATTAATAAAATGTTATGATAGTCAAAACAAACTTACCAGAAAGAATCTCACAGTGTGGGAGGTGCAGATGACTGATTGAACCTTCAAAGCACTCAATATTATATAGAGGACCTGCTGGCTGCATCTGAGCTAAACCGTCTAACTGTCGGATGTTCCATGAGTCTATTCTGTACAGCACCTTGCCTTTACCCTCCATCTTGAACACAAGATTAGTCACTTTGCACTGGAAGTGACCTGCATGAGGGCAAAGAAACCTCAACAGCAAGAGAAAAACAAATGTCAGATGTGATCTTTATCAATTGCATGTCTTTAGAACAGATATTCTTATTCTACACCTGGTTGCTTAAGCCAGATCAGGTTTTTGCCAGTTCCACCAAGAGTCTTAACTAATATTGTGTTAACCAGTTGGTAATAAGACCAGTTTTCAGAGTGAACTTTGTGCCCACCAACCAAAATTACACATAGCTACAAGCTTAACTGACTACGGCTGGCTTTATTTGGTGCAACTTTTAGTTGTTTAAAATCTACATAAAACCAAGTTTCATAAAACACGCCCACAAACGTGCTCATATATGTACTACAGTGACAAAGGCATTAGGACACCTACACATTATGCCTACAGGAGCTTTTATGACATCATATTCTCAATTTGCAGCTATAACAGCTTCCACTTTTCTTGGAGTGTCTGTGGGAATTTCCATCTGTTCATCTAGAAGAGAATTTTTTAGGTCAGAAACTGATGTTAGACGAGAGTTCCTGGCGTGCAATCTCTATTCTAATACGCCAAATGTGTTGAATGGGGTTGATGTCAGGACTCTGTGTGACGCAGGCAAGTTCTTCCACACCAAAACTCATCCAACCAGTTTGTATGGAGCTGCTTTGTGCACTGATACACAATCACAATTTGTCATCAGACAAAACTGACAAAATGTTTTTGTGTGCTGAACTATTAAGATTTACCTTAATGGGTTAAGGGGTCTCGGCCCACCCCTGAAAAACAACCCCATAGCATTATTCCTCCTCCACCAAACTTTACCTTTACGGTCGCAGTGAAGTCAGGCAGGTAACGTTCTCCTGGCATTCACGAGTGCTCCTCAGAGCGCAGTTGCTGAGTACTGTAACTTTAAGTGCCACTCTGTGACTGAGCTGCTCTGGTTCCTAAACACTTTTCCCTAATGCCACTCAAAGTTGGTTGTGGAATATCTAGGAGGGGGGACATTTTATGAACTGACTTGTTGCAATGATGGCATTGTATTACATTACCATGCTCGAATGCAGTGAGCTCTTTAGAATGACCCATATCAGGTATTAATCTCAGATTTACTAATAAGTCAATGTGATCAGTTAATAATATCAGTGTTATAGATAAATCAATGTGATCAGTTATTAATCGCAGTGTTACTGACAAATCAGTGTGATCAGTTATTAATCTCAGTGTTACTGATAAATCAATGTGATCAGTTATTAATCTCAGTGTTACTGATAAATCAATATAATGGTCAGTTATTAATCTCAGTGTTACTGAGCTCTGTTAAAGCCTGAGTAGACTGATAAATCAATGTATCAGTTATTAATCTCAATGTTACTGATAAATCAATATAATGGTCAGTTATTAATCTCAGTGTTACTGAGCTCTGCTAAAGCCTGAGTAGACTGATAAATCAATGTATCAGTTATTAATCTCAGTGTTACTGATAAATCAATATAATGGTCAGTTATTAATCTCAGTGTTACTGAGCTCTGCTAAAGCCTGAGTAGACTGATAAATCAATGTATCAGTTATTAATCTCAGTGTTACTGAGCTCTATTAAAGTCTGAGTAGACTGATAAATCAATGTGATCAGTTATTAATCTCAGTGTTATTGAACTCTGCTAAAGTCTGAGTAGACTGATAAATCAATGTGATCAGTTATTAATCTCAGTGTTACTGAGCTCTGTTAAAGTCTGAGTTGACAAATAAATCAATGTGATCAGTTATTAATCTCAGTGTTACTGAAAAATTAATGTGATCAGTTATTAATCTCAGTGTTACTGAGCTCTGTTAAAATCTGAGTTGACAGATAAATCAATGTGATCAGTTATTAATTTCAGTGTTATTGAACACTGCTAAAGTCTGAGTTGACAGATAAATCAATGTGATCAGTTATTAATCTCAGTGTTACTGAGCTCTGTTAAAGTCTGAGTTGACAGATAAATCAATGTGATCAGTTATTAATCTCAGTGTTACTGATAAATCAATGTGATCAGTTATTAATCTCAGTGTTACTGATAAATTTATGTGATCAGTTATTAATCTCAGTGTTACGGAGCTCTGTTAAAATCTGAGTTGACAGATAAATCAATGTGATCAGTTATTAATTTCAGTGTTAATGAGCTCTACTAAAGCCTGAGTAGACTGATAAATCAATGTGATCAGTTATTAATCTCAGTGTTACTGAGCTCTGTTAAAATCTGAGTTGACAGATAAATCAATGTGATCAGTTATTAATCTCAGTGTTCATGAGCTCTGTTAAAGTCTGAGTATACTGATAAATCAGTGTGATCGGTTATTAATCTCAGTGTTACTGAGCTCTACTAAAGTCTGAGTATACTGATAAATCAATGTGATAAACAGTTATTAATCTCAGTGTTACTGAGCTCTGCTAAAGTCTGAGTACAATGATAAATCAATGTATCAGTTATTAATCTCAGTGTTACTGACCTCTGCTAAAGTCTGAGTAGACTGATAAATCAATGTGATCAGTTATTAATCTCAGTGTTATTGAACTTTGCTAAAGTCTGAGTAGACTGATAAATCAATGTGATCAGTTATTAATCTCAGTGTTACTGAGCTCTGTTAAAGTCTGAGTAGACTGATAAATCAATGTGATCAGTTATTAATCTCAGTGTTACTGAACTATGCTAAAGTCTGAGTAGACTGATAAATCAATGTGATCAGTTATTAATCTCAGTGTTACTGATAAATCAATGTGATCAGTTATTAATCTCAGTGTTATTGAGCTCTGCTAAAGTCTGAGTTGACTGATAAATCAATGTGATCAGTTATTAATCTCAGTGTTCATGAGCTCTACTAAAGTCTGGGTAGACTGATAAATCAATGTGATAAACAGTTATTAATCTTAGCATTTTTGAGGGATGACTGAACTAAACATTTTTGCCAGTGGTGGTCGTATTTATGAGTATTATATTGCACTTTTGCATGCATTTCATGGCAATCTACATTATTAACTGCAAATCAACGCTCTTCATGCCGTTGATACACAATGTACTGCTGGCACAAGGGCTTTTAATTACACTGCGAAATTTATGACCAACTTATCTTATGACCAATTGCCCCATTAGGAATGAAAGTAATCAGTTTTTGATTTCTTAGATAGGGAGCTGAAATATGTAGGCTGCTTTGAGGGTCTAGATTGAAAACATACTGAACATGATTGGAAACATACTAAAATAATTACCTGTACAAGATTGTGATCTTGTCTCCTTGACTGTTTTCAATCATTTCAGGAGTAAATAGTTCCGCGTCTACTGAGGAAAGCTAAAGTGAAACACAAAAGTATGTAGAATATGTCAATTAAGTAAAAAATGTCTGGCCTAAAGAGTTTTGATGAACAGTAAAGTAGCAAAGTTGGAAGTTATTTTATTGCCTTTATGGCCAATTTTACTACCAGTTTACACAAACATTTTTCACAACCCTAATTGCCAACAGTGCACTCACATCTGTAGTGTCCATTTGCACTGAAGTTAAGTTAGAATCATTGGAATCACCGTTTCCAGAAAGCTTCTCCACTGTTAAGAGAAAAAATGTAAATATACAACCATTTATTCTTTTAAAACACCTGCCAATAGCTGTGATGCATTGTTATTGATTCTTTTAATGTAATGTAATGTAATTTTAATGTAAGTCAATGAAACCAGACATATTTTCAAGTTATAACTGGGTCAATTGGTGGTGGACCACTCTCGGCACTGCGGTGACACTGATGTGGTGGTGGTGTCAAACACAGCAGTGCTACTAGAGTGTTAAAACAGCTCAGTGTCACTGCTGGACTAAGAATAGTCCACCAACCAAAACTATTCAGACAACAGTGTCCACTGATGAAGAACTAGAGGGGTCCAGCACAGTTTAGTAGTTCTTCTGCTCAAAACACACTGATGAAGCAATTGACATCACATCACTGCATTGCTCTGTGGGAACTCCAGATGGAGGGCAGGAAGTGATTTACCACATAGGAAGTGCTACACCACAAGCTCTAAAAAAATGCACCGTTTTGCACTGTTTAAGGTTGTTCAGAATCAGTTTTCTGTTCCACCTTAAATGATGCAGAATGTAACTTTTGTACCATTTAAGTTTTTGAGCCAGACGCTGACTTGAGCTTTGTCTGTAGCTGGGAGAAGCGGAATATTATGCCTTATTATATAGCTAATATTATATCTGATGCTGAGCACTGGTGATGTTAAGTAAACAGCCATAACAGCTGTTAATGACAAGAGGCGTCACGGGGCTGAATGTATGCTGTTGGTTAAACTACAGAACAATAACAGAGAACCAAACAACGATCATATTTTGGGGTACTTTTGTACCAAGGCTCATCCAACCAGCAAAGTTTTATGTCTCAATACTTTAGTATGTGTTAATTAGTTTTCTTGAGTAGAAGGACATCTGGAGGAAAAGATGGTTCTCATATCTGCTATTCAGATGGTTATTATAGCAGCTGATATTTCAGTTCAATTACAAATCACTTTTCATCACATCCAACATATGTTGTCATTTCTTGTACACGTCTTTCTCTTGTGAAACAGTATAGGCTCCTCACCTCCATCTCATTCATTCTGCTTTTTACATCCTGCCCTCTGCCTGTATTTTGTGTATCATGTGACTACAAACTACCTTTTAAGAAATTCGTAGATATAAGGTGTGTTTGAGCAGGTAAGAAACTGTGTTGGACATCGGCTCTCCAAGACAGGAGTTGTGTTACCCTGGACTAGAGCATGACCAACACAAATAAATACTTATTTATTTATATATCTTTAATTCCTTAACCATTTTTCTCCATTTTTGTCAATTTCCATGTTTTTACATCAATTAAAAGCAGCAGCTGCTGTTTACATTGTGGGACCAATAGAAATGCATCAACATAGCTTGGAAAACAATCTGGTTCCATAGACTTCCATTGAAAGTAAAGACAGTTTTTGTTCTCTCCTGTAAAGTTGCCATTTTGGAGATTCTTATTTTTCATTGGACATCACCGATATGTGTCACACTGAATTGTTTCAGATAAGCAAGCAACATTTAATATAGAAAAAAGACAACCTAAGCAAACACAAAATACCGTTTTAGATTATTTCATTAAGCAGGTTTATTCGATAATAAACTGGACACACTCAGACTTTGTTCCTGCCAGCCCTGTTAAATCTAAACATCACAACTTCTCGAGCAAAGTGAAGTAGGCTTAAAGATATCTATAAACAGAGTACTAAGGAGCCCCTGAGAGGAAAAACTAAAAATTAGTTTAAACGTTCTTTTCGGTTGTGCATAACTTATTTCCATTAAAATAAATGTAGTTAATACATACTAAATTTATTTGTACTGTGCACAAGTAGGTGCTCGTTGGGATTTATTTTGATTTGGCAAACTACTAACTATAGAGTACTCTGTAACTATATATAATAAAATCCTTAAATAAAATAATCAAGATGGCATAAATTAATAATGCATGATGATCATGAGTGTTTTTGTGTGTATTTATTTCGACACTGGCACTTAACATTTTATCCAAGAACTGTGCGACAACCCCCAACACTGCAACTGGACACAAGTGCAAAAACAGGGGTTGTTGTGTGGCTTCATCTTTGTTCAGAATAATAATATGTGCAATTTAGTAGAGGTTTTGGTTGTAGGTTGTCATCTTCTTTCATTTCACTATGAATTTGCAACCGCATTGAACTGCTGTTTGCTGATTGTGAAATCTTGTTGTGCATGGGAAGCAACAATATCCTCATAATGCTTACAACACAAACCCAAGTCTAAATAAACCCCTAATAAGCACACCTCTAACAATCATGGCTTAAATCTAAGCACATTCAAATTCATGTACATGATTAAACAAAAAAAAACGAGAGAACAAAGTCTTAGCCCTGGGAATGAATTTGAAAAAAAACATAAATAAAATAAAACATGCTCTAACTGCCAAAAAAAAACATTCCCCCAGAGCTCCACAAAATACTATACTGTAAGTTACTGAAATACATCAATTGGAAAGGAAATGCAAAACCAAAACTACCAAAACCTCCAAAAGTGCAGTGACAACACATCAATCAAGTCATAGAGAAACCAAGTAACTCAAGGCCTCACTTACCCCAAGTAAGGTCAGCATAATGTCAGACAGGTGTCTATGAAAGAGTTACAAAGCGAAAAACCACAGCTAACCAAGACAAATATAAAGACTTATCTTACATTGGCCATAAAACACATTGACCCCCAAGCTATTTGGAATAATGTTGTGGAAGTGGAAAGTGGAATACTATAGAATACTATATATGAAATAAATGGTGGTGATGGTGTGATGATGTAGCTTTGCAGCTTTAGGGCCTTGACAACTTGCTATAATTGATGACATAAGTTGTATGTCGTATCAGACAATACTGCAGTCCTGTCTAGAGTCTGTGATCTGAAGCTTAAGTACAGCTGGGTTACGAAACAGGACAACCAGACCAAATCCACTTCTGAATGGCTCAATAAAAACAAAACTGAGTGGCCTAGTCCTGACCTGAACCTCATTGAGATGCTGTGGCGGGACCTAAAATGGGAAGATCATACCCGCAAGTCCTCCAGTGTAGATGATTTAAAGCAATTCTGCAAAGAACAGTGGGCCAAACTCCGGATCTACAGTCATATTCTACTTGATTTGTATTACATTCTGTATGAGGATCTTAGACCATTTAGTGTGACAAATATGCAGAGGAGAAACCAAGGAGATAAATATTTTTTCATGGTAATACATAGTAAATTACATTGTGGTTTCACATACAGTGAGGGAATTTCAACATTTATACTGATTAACCTACATAAAGTAAAATAGATCAATAGATTAGGTTGGTACTCACGATCTATTGACTCTGTTTTACTGTAAGAACTTTGTTGTGGCAAGGACTGAAAAGAGCCATATTTAGAGATGTGGGATGAACTCAGGTTTGTTCTGTGCAACCCATGAACAGCAGGTACCAGGACTACTATTTGCAACAGGTTCTCGTCACTGTCTAGGAAAGACAAGAAAAATAAAAATTGGTTACACAGTTACATTGCAACAAAGTAAAATGTTTTTACATAAGACCAATCATAGTCTAGTATCACTTTCTATAGACCAATGTAGAATCTGACATTAAACATGCAAAAGCGGGCATGGTAAATCTATGTTTCCTGAATTAAAATATCATTCATTGTTTGAAAACTGAGTCCATGGCTAGGCATTTATACATATTCACAGATACAGACATCACAATGGCGTCAAGACTTCCTCTTCCTGGGATGAACAGAGGGGGTTGCTGCCTCAATACATTATTGTAAACATAAACTTTTATTTAATTAATATAATAACATTCTTTGAAACAATTTGTGGCAATTACAGATGCAACACAATTCGTTTTTAAATTCAGAAAGATTGTATGCCCCCTTCATATGCCTCACAGTGGTTTGGTCCACTGTCACATTGAGTTGGTCAACATGGCTGCAGTTACTATCATCGAGTGAATGAAGTTAATGGTAATGAAGTTCTTAAGTATATTCTACACAGCTCTATTAGAGAACAGAGAGAATGCAGTGATCAACACTAATGTTTGTGCAGTGTTTATTAGCACATTTGTGGTGTATTTTCTATGGTTTTATATTAACCATATGTCATTGAATAGCTTTTGCATTCCACTTTCTCCCACCATAAGCAACCTTTCCTCTCTACCAACTCCAAAACATCTGCAAACCTTCATCCTCATTTCTACAACAGTGGCTAAAAAATCATACTTAACTGGGAGGACAAAACACATTTATCAATAAAACACTGCTACAATCTGTCAACTGAATATTCAATTTTGGAAAAACTTACATTTACCATAAAAGATAACATTAATTATTACAACAATATCTGGTCTCCATTTCTGCAATTCATGCAGAGCTGAACCCTTCTTTCGTTACTTGTTTGTCCATCTATTTATTTATTTAATTTCTTTTTTGCTCAATACCAACTATTAATATGACACCCCCTGTTCGTTGTTCTGTTTTGTCATACGTGTGTTTATTTGTCTATTCTGCAACAGCCCTGTTTCCCTACACTGTTCTGTATTTGTGAACCAGTTTTTGTGCAAATAAAAAACAATAGCTTTTGCAGGGAGTCTCAACTTGGTAATTGTTTTATTTCATTTGTTTACACTGATTGTTAGTGCTGACCAAGTAAGCACTCTAAGCCTTAACACCTGGATGGGCATTAGCTTCAAACTGCTACTGTGTTTAAGGTGGAACGTTAATTTTAGCCTCAAGAGATTTGCGAATCAAATTGCACCCACCCAGTTTGGTCCTGACTGTCACAACAGGCAGCTCCACAAAGTTGTGCCAAAATTTGAATTACTTCTCCTTAAGTCTCTGGGAAGAAGTTCAAAATCTTAAACATGGTGAATGGCATGTGTTTGATCTGCTGTTCCTCACTGCCTGTATGCATTAGTTAAATCTAATTGTTGATTCACTTGGCCACTTTTAATGGCTTGCCCTGCGATGGATAGGCTCCAGTACCCCCCATGACCAAATAGGATAAGTGGCTTGGAAAATAAATGAATGCATGAACAAATTTATTTAAAGGAAGCTTTACAAACGCAGTGCCATATGAATCGTAAGTTTAAATGTCAGCAATGTGCTTACATGTCTGAAGATTACAATAAAACAAATTTGATGAAAATGGAATAGGTCATAAGGAATTTATGGTTGATTTAATCATGATGGCTTACATATATATTTGTTTACAACCAGATCTTGACTGCTCCAACACATCAGATAAAGGGCAACAGACAAAAGACCCCATCGGTAGTTGCTCTTAAGAATTATTTTTGTTTATTTTTCCCCCAACAGATAAATTAAATATGTGTCTATGTATTTATACCCATGAGCTTGTGCAGTCTTTTTGTCTTGCATTGTCCATATTGTTCTGTTTTGGTACCATGGTATCAGCTACTCAGTACTCTGAAATCTGATTTAAATTAAAGCTTGAACATGAATCCAGTATCTACTTCAGTCTTCCTTCTGTGCTTTTTCTTCATGTGCTTAAGAGTTTTTTCTATTCAGTCTGGTTTCTTCTCAGTATTTCTTCCTAAGTTTTCATTCTTCTTCATTCTCTCAAGGCCTCATATTTGTTGCGGAGACGAAGTTCGCCTGGCTTTGGCAAACAATAGTAGGTAATTGCGAAGAAAACCGCTTTACTCGCAGCTGACCCAACATCACAAACAAAACAATACATGACAATGCCTGTGATAGGATCATCTCCACTGATCATATAGGAGCTCCACTTACAGACTGTAGTTCATCTGATTCTCTGTATACTTTATTACTCTGTTCTTTAATGATCAGGACCCCCACCGGACCACCACAGAGCAGGTACTATTTGGAGGTGTAACATGCAATTACTAGCACTAACTAGTAAGAAGCTCTAAAATATTAAGGTCTTGGTTCCTTTCTATAGCTCTTCTTCATGCTTGCCTACTTCATCCTAGAACATCAGGACCACCACACTGGACTGTTTTGGTTGGTGGACGATTCTCAGTCCAGCAGTGACACTGAGGTGATTAACCACTCCAGCAGCACTGCTGTGTCTGATCCACTTGCATCAGTACAACAAACATCACCACACCACCACCAGTCATTGTCACTGCAGTGCTGAGAATGATCCATCCTCCAAATAGTATCTGCTCTGTGGTGGCCCTGTGGGGGTCCTAAACATTGAAAAACAGAGTAATAAAGTATACAGAGAATCAGATGAACTACAGTCTGTAAGTGGAGCTCCTGTATGATCAGTGGAGCTGATACAATGATTTTAAATACAAGGTTTAATGTTATGGCTGATCTGCGTTATAATGTATAAATGATCTTAATAGCGTATGTTAATGCTTCTTACCGTCTGGGGACATTTTCCCTCCGTCTGAACATTTTAGTTGGACAGGCTGAATAATGTATGGTGCAGTGCCATATCCAAACATTCCAAATGAGCCTTCTCTTCCCATAAGTACAACCTGAAAAAAAGAATTTGTAGGTGCCGTTTTTCTCCCTGGGAACGAGAGTAAATGGAAATGTTAACAGTTCAGCCAAAAGTTAAAATTATTATTTATTCGGTCCTCCATTTATTGGAGAATATAGTTTAATACGACGTATCTGTGTGGCAAAAGTATATGAACCTCCAAGATTGGCAGGTAAGTTGAAGGTGAAATTCAATTTAGGTGTTTTCAATCAAGTGGATGACAGTCAGGTGTGAGTGGTCACCTTGTTGTAGAACTGTGTATTGAAGTGTATCATGACATGGACAAAGGAAATTTCTGGGGACCACCTCCGAGAGCTCCGAGAGCAATGCACGCAATTTTCTGCGATATCACAAAGCTTTAAAATTACCAAAGGTCCCTCTCACAGTGGCTAATGCTAATTTTCATGAGTCTAGCATCAGCAGAACACTGAACAACAATGAAGTGCATTGCAGGGTTGCAGGTGAAAGCCAGTGCTCTCCAAAAAGAATGTTGCTGCCTGCATGCAGTTTGCTAAAGATCACATGGACAAGCGAGAAGGCTGTTGGAAAAATGGTTTGTGGACAGATAAAAAAGGTTTAAATTAAAAGTATTATGCCTGAAGAAAGGAAAACACTGCACTCCAGCATAAAAGCCTTATCCTATCTGTGAAACATGGTGGTGGTAATGATTGTAGTATCATGGTTTGGGCTTGTTTTGCTGCAGCTGGGCCAGGATGGCTTGTCATCACTGAGATATACTAGCAAACTCTCAAGGAAAATATTAGGGCGTGTGTCCGAGAACTGAATCTCAAGAGAACGTGGGTCTTGCAGCAAGGCAATGACCCTCAGCCCTCAACCTTCTACCAAAGATGGTTCAAGTAGACTAAATGTAATGTTTTGAAATGGTCAAGTTAAAGTCCTGAAGTTGAAGCTGTTCTGTATGGAGGAACAGGCTTAGGTTCCTCTTGGCTGATATGCAGCACTAGTCAACAGTTACTGGAAATGCTTAGTTGCAATTATTGTTCTACAAGGGTGTCACACCAGATACTGATAGCAAAGGATGACATACTTTTGCCCTATATATATATATATATATATATATATATATATATATATATATATATATATATATATATATATATATATATATATATATATATACCAATTAGTCATTATATTAATATCACCTTCTTGGATCTACACACATTGTCCATTTATCAGCTTCACTGATCATATAGGAACACCTTGTAGTTCTACACTTACAGACGACACTACACGTACACTACACTTAGTCCACCTGTTTCTTGGTATGCATTATTTACACCCCTTTTATCCAGTTCTTTAATGATCAGGACCCCCACAGGGCAGGTTTTATTTGTGTGGTGGATCATTCTTAGCACTGCAGTGATATGTTGGTGTGCTAATGTGTGTTGTGCTGGTGTGAGTGGATCAGACACTGCAATGCTGCTAGAGTTTTATAAACACCTAAGTGTCACTGCTGGACTGAGAATCGTCCACCAACCAGCAACATTCAGCCAACAGTGTTCTGCAAGGTGGACCAGCAAGAGTGGACAGTGAGTGTTTAAAAAACTAGCAACACACCACCACCATATCAGTGTCACTGCAGCGCTGAGAATTACCCAACACCTCAATAGTACCTGATCTGTGGTGGTCCTGTGGGGGGTCCTGATCACTGAAGAACAGGGTAACAAAGAATACAGAGAAACAGATGAACTACAGGAGTTTAAGAACTACCGTGATTCATTCAGGTTTAAACCTTCATTAATCTCTAAACTAAGCCAAGCTAATGACACCAAAGAAGTACAGGGGTATGTGAATGAGTCACAGGTGTATGTAGTATTAAGAGGGTGGAGCCAGAAGCAGAGCTGAGGCTGAATAGAGCCAATACCATATAGGAGAGTCCAAGAATTGACTTTCCAGAGGTGAAAGCCAGGGTGGGACTGGAGCCGGAATAAGCCAATGCAGAATGGGGCAGGTACAAATGGAGCCTTGCCTTCTGAAGGAGAGGGTGTCGTGGGCCCCTGGTCTAATTTGTGGAGGGAGAAAAAAAATTTATCCAACCATACATCTGATCATACCCAAAAAGAAAACATTTCTTAGACAATTAATATACAAGCTCTTTCTGGATAAATGATCTGGCAAAACCTTTTTATTATGGTTGTGAATTGCAAAGCAACTGAATTGTCATTCACTTTTTGCTTTCTGTCAGATGTTTGCCTCGCATTGACTCCAGATTGTCCGGATTCTGGAAAACAACAGATTTTTACCAGAATTTCCTCCCATAGAGAATGAATAGGATGGAAAAGTGCACGCCAATCTACTGAACTTCTGCTCGACCGACAGACACCGTTTCACGTACACTGACTCAGGACAGACCCCAGACCATGACTGCAGTGTTAGTTTGACCCGCGTTCGTCACTCTCCCCATAGAGTCCTACTCATTTTCAGACACACCCATTTTCAGACACATTCATTTCCTTTAACCTACAGCCTCCAAACTGCCTGTACTCTTTTAAGCCAGATCCCCAAGCGCTAATCTGCAGACATACTGATACTCATCGCTTGCTCCTCCCATAGGATCCCATTCATTTTCAACCAAACCCAAACAATGCGGTTTTGTTACATCTACAGCCACCAAACTTTAGGAAATTAAAAAATATACATGTATAATATATAATATATTACTGGGAATTTCCAACATGCATTCTGTATTTAACTGTAACATAAATAAGCAGATTGAAGTAATGTGTTGATACAGTAATAAGCTATTGTATAAATAAAGAAAAAAAAATCACACAAGTTTATTGGATTTTTCAACAACAACAACGATTTTCATGCTGCTTTGGATATGACAGAGCATGTTGAAGAAATATAGAACATTCCCTGAACTGAAGCAGAAGGCACATGTTTTTAAATGTATTAATGCTCTTTTAACCAAACGTTTTCAATGATCCACTAATGATTAAAAATGTTTTCAAGCTGATTACACGGCCAAAGTATTCGCTGAGCTCAACTGTCTGCACGTCGCTGTGGCTCTCTTACTACATAAACCAAACCGATTGTTTTCATTTAAAACAGTATGAAAAGACTGTGTTGAGTGTAAACATGCACTAATAAGGGCTTACCCATTATTTAAGGTTAACCTTGTGCCGATATGTTATCACTGAATGAGTCGGTAGTTGGAAGACAGAATTCGTCGGGAATCCAAAGGAAACAAGTCACAAAGTGAAAGTATGTAAATGTATGGGTTGCCAGATTTCACCTCCATCAACGCAAGAACACTGAAATGCACCAGTGGGGGCTGGCTGCAGTTCGAAGCAGAAAATACTGTACATACACAGTGACATGATACAGACTGATTTGAAGTTATTCAAATATAATTAACATCAAACAGAATGGTACTGTGGTAATGGTATGGTAATGCTCCTAGCGCTGAGGTCTTTGTTTCTCTTTCTCGTCCGAGAAAGAGAAGACGTGTTCAAATCGCTGCGCGGAGAGAGCGAGCGAGACAAAACAAAACAGAGCAGAGCAGCGCAGGCGCAGAGCAGGCTTTCCGTGGCGCGTGGCGTCTCGTTCGGCAGTCGCCCGCGAAAGCAGCAGCAGCAGCAGCAGCTGGGTCCCAGTGTTGCCAACTCCTCAGTGAAGAAAGTAGCTATTGGCTGTCCTGAAAGTCGCCAGAAGTCGCTATACGTAATCGCCTACTTTACATAACGTCCATTTGCGTGTATCTAAAGAAATAAAGTTGTGGGAGAAAAAAAGTGAGTAAAAAAAACCCAAATATGTTATAACTACAAATAAACTCTGAATAAATGAACTTTTGCGGTGTATTATTTTTTGTTGCCTTTGAAATCGACCGTGTCACACTGAAGAGTTTCCCTCTGGGATCAATAAAGTATCTAAGACACGTTTATATTTACATCCTGCTCTGTAGATAGGGGGCGCATGCGCAGTGAGTGTAGTGGGTCGTGGAGTGGCTTGGAGTAACTGGATTGGCCCAAAAAAAAAATATATATATACATAAAAGCACACAATTTTTTTTTTCATTTGATCCAAAAATTAAATGTTGCAGGCACAAATAAATCTTAGCATCATTTGAACACATACAGTTTTTTACACAACAAAATGACAGCGATGTACAGAAAAGTCCAATCTGGCAACATTACTCAGTTTACCTGCAGAGAAGAAGCCGGAAGAAAACTATGTGGATTGTGATCTATTTAAACACTGGGCATTCCACAGAGGACTGTCAGTGGTGTTCTAACAAAGTGGAAGTGATTGGGAACGACAGCAACTCCGCCACCAAGTGGTAGAACACGTACAATGACAGAGCGGGTCAGCGGATGCTGAGGAGCATAGTGCACAGAGGTCACCAACTTTCTACAGAGTCAATCACTACAGACCTCCAAACTTCATGTGGTCTTCAGATCAGCTCAAGAACAGAGCGTAGAGAGCTTCATGGAATGGGTCTCCATGGCTGAGCAGCTGCATCCAAGCCTTACATCACCAAGTGCAGTGCAAAGTGTCAGATGCAGTGGAGTAAGGCATGCCGCCACTGGACTCTAGAGCAGTGGAGATGTGTTCTCTGGAGCGACCAATCACACTTCTCCGTCTGGCCACCCGACAGACGAGTCTGGGTTTTGCGTTTGCTAGGAGAACGGTACTTGTCTGACTGCATTGTGCTGAGTGTAAAGTTTGGTGGAGGGGGGATTATGACATGGGGTTGTTTTTCAGGAGTTGGGCTCGGACATTAAGTTCAAGTGAAAGGAACTCTTAATGCTTAAGACCAAGAGATTTTGGACAATTTCATACTTCCAACTCTATGGGGACAGTTTGGGGACGACCCCTTCCTGTTCCAACATGGCTTCCCACCAGTGCATAAAGCAGCTCCATAAAGACATGTTGAAGCGAGTTTGGAGTGGAAGAACTTGATTGGCCTGCACAGAGTCCTGACCTCAACCGGATAGAACACCTTTGGGATGAATTAGAATGAAGACTGAGAGCCAGACCTTCTCGTCCAACATCAGTATCTGACCTTACCAATGTTCTTCTGGAAGAACTGTCAAACATTCCCATAAACACTCTCCTAAACCGTGTGGAGAGTCTTCCCAGAAGAGTTGAAGCTGTTATAGCTGCAAAGGGACGTCATATTACACCTTATGGATTAAGAATGGGACGTCACTCAAGTTCGTATGCGTGTGAGGGTAAACGAGCAAATACTTTTGGCAATATACTGTACAAGTCCAAATGGTAAGCCATTACATCCCATTTTTAAAAAAGTAAATATATATAAGTCTGAAAATCAGTGTAAAACATTAACGTTGCTATTGAACACATTTTCTTTTTTTGTGTTTTAGAGAAAAGCTGTGTGTGCTAGTCTGCCTAGCATTTTTGACCTCTGCTCAAAAAGGGCTAAAAATCGCTGAAAATGAATAATTCCTGAAACATTTGGTAAAGTTTTCCATCATTTGGTTTATTAAAATAATCATATTGAAGGTAAAGGGCCACTTGAAGCTAAAGTACAAATTAGTTATAATCGAAGCCAGCACTGTAGAATAAACCATACATCATGTGACTAGAATGAACCATACATTATGTTGCTAAAATTAAAATGTTGGTGGACGATTCAAATCATTTGATGTTGTGGTCAGTAGTTTTATGATTTACATGTCACAACACCACCTGAACATGTACTAAAATGATACCTAAAAACAAAATACTCTGGTGCTGATATTAATGCGACTCGACTGTGACTTGAGGATTGAAGGAAGTGTGGCAGCCCCAAACCAATGGCCTGGAAGAGAAACCAGTGACGACTTAAAGCAAATTTCGTGTCACGGGCTCTTATTAAATTCCATTTAACATTTCTGAGAAATGGTTCACACAACAACAAAATATTCTCCCTGTTATGTATGGTTTGGTTTCCATAGAAATGCCAGTTTGTTTGTTTCCTTATTGCTTATAAATTTATGTCTGTGAAGGTGATGTTGACATTTTTTACTCTGACCAAAGTCACATGCCTTCCAGGTAGACAACATAGAACAATTTAAAATATTGAATAAACACTTTCTATAGCACTGTTTAATAAGTAAATGTTTTATAACCCAGTAATGTTTCTTAGTGCTTACCTAGTGCATCTTTTACAGTTCAATATTTACATTTTAATAAAACAGTTTGGGGCGGCATGGTGGTGTAGTGTTTAGCACTCTCACTCTAAATTGTGCGTGAGTGTGTGTTGGCCATGTGATGGTATGGGATTGGCTGGGATTGCCCCCCCAGCCATAAAAGAACTAAGAACATCCTTGGTACATTAACATGTTTTAAATGATCTAAAAAAAAAATAGCACAATTATAATGGTCCATTTTTGTAGATTTAGAATATGAAAACATTGAATATAACATACTTTTTATACCAGAATAACATGGGCATTTTAATAATCATCATCATCTTTATCATCATTTTCCACCACAATGATAGCAATGTCACTTTTGTGCTTTGTCTTAACCTTGAGTAACCTCGTTTCTCTCGAGGTGGCTTCCATTTGTTCTTAGGGAGGTTTTTCTTGCCACTGTCACCCCTGGTTTGCTCAATGGGGGCACAGATTTCCTGTAAAGCTGCTTGATGACTGTTGTTAGAAGCTGTATATAAATAAAAGGTGACTGAGGACTAAAGGAATCTTAAAAACATATAATGACAAAAATGTTAGTATTTAAAATGCATTAAAAAATTATTTATTAAGACATAAAACTATTGTCTGAAAAGAAGTTTATTTAAATGACTTTACACCTTACCAATATTTACATCACATTAATGACATCAACATCTTCACAGTCTACCTTGTAAACAACAGTAGATGTTTTTAATGTACACATATAGTAAGAGTGTTTCACTGTAATGTCATGCTATTAGTTATTCCAGACACTTAATTTAATGACCGACAGCATCAGATTGAACACATCTCACAGTAAGAGAGCATACATACATACATATATTCATACATACATACTAAAAAAAAACTAAGAGCTCATTTCTTGTGAGCTTCCAGCAGGTTTACAAGATATTTCAATTAGTATTTGTGTTCCTGAATTATTCACATCCTGGGAGAACATGCATGTATATTGTGACCAGCAGCATAACATTACAGGGAAAGATAGACATTCAGGTCAACAGTACCTGCATTACACTTCTAATGTGATTGCATATCACTGTCACGCAAGAACCTGGTCTCTCAATTTTTATTAATCTTTTAAAAAATCCAGTTGTTCTTTGAATTGTATACAAATTTCATGATGGATGGACCAACAGACATGGCCCCAGATCCTGTTCCATTGACTTCCATTACAAGTTTTATTCCTTCTACTACCAAGTTACCATTTTAGAGGTACAAGGCTTTGTTCTGAGGCATGCTTTTATTGTGGAAGCCCTTAGACAGATTGAATTCACATTTCGTTATGGCTTATGTCCCAATAATTAAGGCTACAATCACATTCCAATATTTATATATTACATGCTATAGTTCCCACTGACGTATTAGCCTGAGCAATCAGGCAGTGCAAACGCTCTCCTTTAATAGGGCAGGGGTTTTAGTGCAGGTGTCAGCTTTGCCTGCCGATTGCTCAGAGGCAGCCCTTTGCCACCTCCTAGTGGCTGGAGGTGGCCTGAGCTGAGACCACAGGGTTATGCCACAGAAATTGTGCAACAAAATTAGGAGAAAATGTTGTATTAAAGCGTGTTCTCTATGTGGATGATGCATTGATTTCTTTCCGAAAATCAAAATTTGCCATTTGTCTTTGGGTTCTCCGACTTTTGCATACCAGTGTATATAGATTAGCGCTTATTAAAAATAAAACTGACTGCATATTTGAATTTAGCATGCAAAAGTATGCATTATCAGTATGTGAATATTGGTATAGTTAGTGTATCGTCACTGTCCAAAGAAAAAAACTTCACAGGAGAGGACAAAAACAGTCATTATTTTAATTATTTTAATTTCCATTGAATTTAAATATTTTTAAAAATAATGTAGAAAAACAAAAATCAACAAAAATGGGGATACATGTTTTTCCTTGGACAATGACGATATGTACATTGGTATAATTAGTATATGTACATTGGTATTATTAGTAGGTGTATAAGCATAATCAGCCTATATATATATATATATATATATATATATATATATATATATATATATATATATATAAAATGTGTGTGTGTGTGTGTTTACTAAAGTGATTCATTTCATTATGTATAAATACACACAATGTTTAACTCTCACCCTACAGCATTGGACTTGTAACAACATGCTGATTGGACATCAAACTCTAACAGTCCTAGTGGGTCAGAATTGTTCACAGTGAAAGAAATCAGACATCAAAGTGACCTCACGTCCATTCGCATTATGTACACTGCCTTAAATGGAGCAGCTGTTACATTATGGCATTCCTGAATGCAACACCACTTAAGGTGGAACGGAAAAAAATAAGCTAATTTCAGCTTCAGCTGAATTTCTCAAGTCATTTGTTTTGTACATGCGTCCCTTATACTTGCTAGAACTGAGAAAACCTTACAGCCATTTTGAATCAGTTCCAGCTTCAGTTACATGGCAAAGACCCTGGGTGCGTCCGAAATCGCCTACTTGCCTACTACTCAGTAGGCGAAATCAGTAGGCGAGGGCGGCTAGTATGTCCAAATACCTAGTAGCCATCGAGTAGTAGGTGAACGGTATCGGAACCGGCAGCCATTTTTATGTAGGCAAATACAGCACATTGCTCTATCCCATGATTCACCTGGAGCCGCGGATGAATTAAAAGTGGAGGAAAAAAAACGTGAAAAGCGAAACGTCGACTGTGTGTACGTAGCTACGGCTAGTGAACTGCCGCTACAGAAGTAAATAATGATTAAATACTTCCTGTTTCGTCTTCTCCGAGCTACAGCTAGAACCTGTGAGGACATGTTCAGACAAAAACGCAGATCAGTGTCACAAAAAGCATCTAAATCTGTCAGTAAACTGAGATTTATATGAATAGCAGGACTTTTACGGTGATGGTCTGACGTCTTGCGCCACAGAACTCTGGCAATATGGTGGACGTAGTTCGTCCAAGCTTGTGTGGCTACTAAAACTCGCCTACTGAAATTGCCTACTCTGCCGCTCGAGCAGTACGTACTAACTCTAATCTAGTACCCACTAACTAGTAGGCAATTTCAGACGCACTCCCTGTTATGGTGGTCATTGTCTGATGCAGCTAGTTAAGGCTAAGTGTAACACAGACTGGCCACTACTTTATGTCCACTGCCTCAAGAACAAAAGTGTTTCAGATGCAACAGACGGGAGGTGATGGAGTGTCGGCTGCGTTTTAATTGTCATTCAAAACATCCCTGACTCAACTGTTAGGCTGGATGGACGAAGTGGTTTTAGAGTGGTTTGTAGTATCTGACGCCAGTGTCAGTATCGGTTCTGACTAAACTAGTACAAATACCTGAGGAAGAATTTCAACTGGTGTACTGGTATATGTGTAAGGACACATATTAAGTTCTTTATCGCTCTCTCCTCAAATATCCCCCCAACGCCAGAAGAACTTTAGACCACTCTCTGTCTCACATCCTTCCCACAGCCACAGCTGGCCTCCTTCTGTTGTCCATCCTGCACCAGCACAGTTGAGACATCTGGAGGACAAAACCACACAAAGCCATACTGAGTACAGTCCACTATGGCGCTGCAGTGGGAACAAAACCTCTGAAACTGATGTTGTACCAACCTTTGAGCTTGAAAGAGTCTATGTCCTCTTTCGCTGGAGCCGACTGTCTGTTGCCATCTATGAAGGGGGTCAGTTTTTTGTCCACCAAATCGGTCCTCACTTGGCCAAGAGTCCTCAGAAGACACATTGTGTCAAAGCTTTCAGTGTCTCCGTCTGCCAGCAACTCTAATACCTGACATGCACATAAAAAACAATTCAATTATAAGCAGATATATATCTCCTGACAACAAATATGAAGCTAAATGAAAGGATACTTTAAAAAGATTGGAAATGGGAATCTCTTCAGGAACCCTCCAAAAACCTTTTTGTAAAGGTGCAGGTCTTTGAAGAACCTATGCTAATTTATACAATTCCTTGAGGAAACATTTTATTTAGCATGGTCTGAAAATACTAGGGGTTTCAAAAAAGGGTTTTTATACTGCTATGTTCCTCAAGGGACGAACGAATTTGAAAGATCTTGAAGATTGAGGCCTACTATTGACCAAACTCAGCAAACCTTTACAAGTGTTAGAAGGATTAACTACAAAAAGCCTAAGGTTCTTAAAATAACTCCTGTTAGATCTGTAGGTTCTTCTAATAACCTCCAAAGGTGCTTAAGGAAGCCAGAGACATTCCTTCAGAAACCCCATTATGGGAAGGTTATTAGAGGAACCTAAAATGTATTTTTCAGTTCTCTGAGTAGCCTATTGGATATTTAAGGGAGCTTTATTAAAACTAGAACTACAATAAGTGTATTGTTACCAGTAAGAACAGCAGATATGATTATAACAGATGTAAATAAACATACATACAGTACAAACTAACATGAATATCTTATTGTGAAGAAGTAGATCATATCTTGAGCTCCAGTTTGAAGAACAAAGTGTAGTTCCAGATTTCTCCTGGATGCCCCAGACATTGTATGAATGTATTCAGTTCCTTCAGCAGCAAATCTTGATTTAGCTTAATGAAGTACTAAGCAGTCAAAGCAGGTATTAGATGAGAACTGATAATAATACTGGGTTGTTTCCACGAAAAGAAGATGTCCCTCAATCAGCCACAAAAACTGTGGCTACTGTGGCTAAAGTAAGAATTTCATTGTACAGTGTAAATGTCTGTTCTGCTGAGCATATGACATTAAAACTCTTGAATCTTGAATCTATTCCTTGATTAACATCATCAGTAATTACACCTTCAAGTTGTATGCTAAGGTTAATTTATTTTTTAGTTCATTTATATTAATTAATACATTAATTAATACATTAATTCCTATATGTTTAAATAAATAATAACCTACACTCTTAAAACAAATGAAACTTCTATTAGTGTATTAACAGAACAGAAATCTTATTACCTCAAGTTCGATGAACATAAAACGCGAAGGGTTTCTGGTTACTAACTCATTTTAAGGACAGCGCAGTTCTAACTTACAACCCCACATACCTGCAGACACTTATAGCTCTTCAGCTCGCTCAAGTTCTCCCTCAGGAAGAGAAGGTAAATGCTCAGGTCGTCATATCGACGGGTGGCCAACTGCAGCCCCTGGGCGTGGCCGAAGGTTGGCAGGAGCCGGTAGGGGCGGAGCAAGTGGCTATGGTGGTGTGGACGGGCGGGTGACAGGGCGGAGTGTATCACAGCAGGTATCAGCAGCAGGTACACGCCTACATTAATACAGCTCAGCAAGCGGAACACGCCCACCGCCACCAGTTTACACTGCACAGCAGGGGGCGCACTCTCGTTCACCAGCACACCGGAGTGCACACCTGAGAACACAATCGCATCCACACAGACGTTATTTCGGTATTCGGTAGAGGAAAGCAGAGCACAACCTAACGCAGATTTTTTTTAAAGCTTGTGTGTTTTATTTATTTATTTTTTACTGGGGTCACTTAATGACTCTTGTGTGGGTTTATGTACCAAAAACAGTCATACTTAATTTTGACAGGCTGTTTCAGTTGTCATGCCTTTGAGACTGGTGTATATGTAAATGAGCTCTGTTCTGATTGGCTGTACTATTTTGAGCATCATTCAGAAAGAAAGAAAGAATTGTGCAAATGCAGATGTATGTCAGATGTATGTCTGTTCCAGTTATTTGGTTTACCCTTTGATGCACAACCTGAGACTTTATTCTTTATATCTTTGCAATAAATTAATTTCATCATTCAAGCTTCCATGGAATCCTCAATTTATTTGTTTCTGACGATCACAAATGCTCATTTCAGTTTTATTTATTTTACTTACTTAATAAAAATGTTATAACACTGACCTTTTAACACACAACACGGGTCAAAATGAACCCTTATGTGTTCACTATGGAATTGGATGGTAACTAATAACATTCGTAAACATTTGCAAACAGAAACATATTTGCAAGGACTGTTTTTGTTTATAAAGTAAATAAATAAGAATTAAAATAAGATTTTTAATGAATACTTGGAACATTAAATAATTAAATAAACTCATTTCAATACATAAACCAAAGAGATACTCAGCAATACATACAATAATATAGGAAATGAACACGGGTCAAGTTTGAGCCATGTTGTGCACTAGAAGGGATTTGCTTAGCTAGGGAATCAAAGGGTTAAATTAGACATGCTATACAAGTTAACTACATTAAATATATGAATCGGCATAAAAAGTGATTAATGCAAAGCAGCCTTAAAATCCTAAAGTGGTCTTAACAGTAAATACATAATGACATTTGTCGCATGTTTTTGATGAAGCATTACTTAAAAAATGAAGTGTTTTGAATTTAGGAGAAAAGATATGGATTGTGTTAAAACAAAACCTGGCCTGTGAAGAACTTTATCCTGGTTAGATCTTACTGTGAGTGGTATATATGGTGTAAAATTGTTGTTATTTTACACATTTGTACAATAATAGTGACTTTCACATAATTTTAATAATCAAAAAACTCTTGACATTTTTAAATACAAAACCTGCAAAAGTAAATTATATTGGTCCGGTTATGGGATTTTTTTTAAATACTACAAAAAATTTCCATCTTACATTTTACCTTACAGGTTGTGTCCCGCTCTCCTCTATACATCAGCACAGGTTAAACCAAATACATTTTAATTTGTTTGTATTTTTGAACACTTTTTTTTTTATTCTTTTTTTTCTGAAGTTCACTTCAATCCTTGATTTCTAATTTCTTTTTTTTGTTTAATTTCAATCTGTTGTATTGGTTCAGCTCATAGATTGCTTTTCCTGTTGCTCACAATTTATGAAGCACGATCTGTTTTAAATTTCAAATATTATATAACGAAGAGTGCTCTAATATACTAAAAATGGATGCAATGTTAATATAAGGCACAGTTTTCAGCAACTGTCAAATATTAAATTAAATATTAAATTGGGAGTTGTTATTATAGTATGCAAAAGTATGACTTTATGCATATAAAGTATGCAAAGATTTGTGAAAGTGAAAAAAAACTAATGTTCATACACTTTTGCACATTTTAATACACTACTACTGCTTATTTACTAAACTGAACATATTGGACGGAATAAATGATGACACATTTTATAATGTACAAGCAATAATGCAGCAAAATTAGGAGAAAATGTTGTATTACAGTAAGTTTTCTGTAGTTAAGGTGTTAACTTATTGTCACTTAGAAAATCAACAAAGTGTGTAATTTGTTTGGGAATGCACAGACCTTTGTATTTGCACTAATTAAAATAATAAATGCCCTTTAGGAACTAAATAACTGATGCTTACTTGATCCTTTAGTATTTGAGGTTTTGGAAGCTCTGGTCAGAGAATTTCTATTTGAATCTGCTTACAGCCTCTTTTATCTGGTAGTAGCTTACAAAACACTGTGTGTGGTGGTCTCACCTGTGTATAAATAGCAGGAGAACTGGTCAGTGGGGGATACCAGGCAGATGTAGTAGGCCAAGTAGATGCAGGCTAACAGCAAGGTGAGCAGAGTGAGAACACGACACACCAGGTACTTCCATGCCAATGCCCACGTACCACGCTTGGTCCTCAGATACTGTTCCACCAGGGGGTACTTGAAACAGCCCTCGGCCACCTCCAGACCACTGCAGCACACATAAATCAAAATATCAGCAGTGTAGAAGTTTTGATCACATAAAGTTCTATTTAGCATATTTCAAGGGTTTCTATAGCCTAAAGCACACAAGGCAGCAAGCAATCTTACACCCCCACCATGTAGACCGTACTTTGTATACGGTCTACATGGTGAACTTAAGTTAAAATGCAAAGGAAGGTACATTATTTGTTATTAATATTGTTATTGACCACATTATTATCCTCAGCCCTTATATTTTATATCTGTACAGCAATTAACAAACTATATGTCTATATAGTCATCATCATTATAAATTATAATAATTATAATTATTATGAGTTATTGTTTAGTGTTCAGGTGACTTTTTGGAAGCCAGCTGTACCTGTGGGGGTCCTCCGAGATGTCCTTGGCACTTGGGCTACTGGCTGCCAAGCTCTTGGCGAGGCGGATGGCACGGTTGTAGCAGCGGTCCAGCTCCTCCATGATAAAGCTGAGGTCTGAGGAGAGCTGAGGAGCAGCCGTGAAACGCCAGAAAAGGGCAGGAACGTACACGAGGACGGCCAGCAGCAGAAGGATGTAGGGAAAGAACTGCAGAGAGAAAATTGGAGAAACAGAAAGAGAGACTTAAGAGTTATGGTAAGCATCGTTTTCTTTGACTGTTTCTTTTTTGTGTATGTGTAGTCACTTGTCCACAAAGCTGCATTACTTTGTGTAGCCAGAGCGGAGAGCCATCCTCTGTAGTTTGGCTCTCTACAGCGACCCAGCAGAAGGAGTCCACGTATACAGCCTGGCGTAAGGTGAAGTTGGATGGCGGGAAACAACTAATCTGGGAACCTTCAAGCAAAAGGGCAAAGATGAACGATAAGAAGGTAACAAAGTGACAACATCATGAGATTATGATCTTGCCAGTCATTTATATGCATTCCAGCTAGAGATGGCTTATCAGTATTGATGGATATCAGACAGACATCAGCGGAAATTGTTGGATTGGATATCAGTGGGATAAAGATTGAATCAGATCCAATCATGTGACAGTATGAGCACCTAGGATCCTAAACTGCAAATGTCCCTGGGATGTGTTGAGGCTGTCGCAATTGCTTTGGCATGTTATTCATCTTGGACGTAAGGTGGGAGAATTCCACCAATATTTTTAAATATTTGAATTATTTAATAATTGATTTACTGGTTTGGTTTACTGTAGATAAACTTACTGATTTCTTTACAGAGGTAGTGATAGAAACCTAGTTATAGGTTTATATTTATATTTATATTTACAAACCAAAAGAACCTAGATATGTCCAGGAGTCTTAATATGTAAAGATAATAACAGTAACGTATTGTTAAATCTCAACAAATTGGGATTAACAAAAAGACCAAAACCATCTTAAAAAAGCGATACAGGCATCAGGCAATAGATTCATGATCATTTCATCATGTGCTAATTTTAGAAGCATTTAATTCTTCAGACGCCTGGTTCCTATCAAAAATACTGCAGTATGGCTAAAATTTGCATCAAACCACTTTGACTTTGAAGCCATTGGAACTTGGGCCAGTACTTTGGATTATACTAAGATTCCCAGGATAGAGATAGTGTTTCAGACCAAAACTAGGCATGTGGATGGAAGTAGAAATTTTCCTTAAGAATAACTAGCAAAGAAAGTGTTTATAAAATATTTTAAGCTCCACAAGTGAGCCACATATACTGATTTGCGCAGTCAAATAGCTTAGATTCATAAGTTATTTTAGCTGCTCTTTGGCTAAAAAAAAAGCAATGTGATCAGAAGCTGAGACGACATGTAAGTTGTAGGTTAGCAGTGATCTTAGCGATTGACAGGAACAGATACATTTTCTAATGATGCACCATGGACAAGTCCAGACACAACATTGAGTCCATTCTAATGTGTTCATGCCTATGCCCTACACCCTACTCCCTATGAAGGTTCTACCCTTCACAGTGGACTTCAACCAAGTTAAGTAGAGTCAAATACCAAATACCAAACACCAAACAACTCTTCTATTCCACCAGAGTAATTGCCACTAGGGGGGCATACAGAAAGGCCAGTAATATTTAACCTAAAACCTGTTACACAATTGGACAAAATTGTTGGTACCCACTGAAATAACTTGAAACTGACAAAAGTACAAATAAATATAAATTTACTGAAAATCAACTAATGAAAATCAGACACTCCTTTTAAACAATCTAATGAAACAGGACTGGACAAAAGTGATATCCTTATTCAGGGGAGGAGACATTATTTCGTTCATTCATCATCTACACTGCTTAACTTCCTGGGGCCTATCCCAGCGTTCACAGGAAGGAATTCTGGAAAGTATAGCATTATACAGCAGTGTAGCTGTGGATTAGACACATAAGGGAGTTTGGGTCAGTATCACTGTGGATTAGACACACAGAAGAGTGAGGGTTAGTATGACTGTGGATTAGACACACAGAAGAGTGAGGGTTAGTATGACTGTGGATTAGACACACAGAAGAGTGAGGGTTAGTATGACTGTGGATTAGACACAGAGGAGTGTGGGTCAGTATGGCTGTGGATCAGACACAGACGAGTGAAGGTCAGTATGGTTGTGGATTAGAAACATACAGGAGTGAGCGTCAGTATGGCTGTGGATTAGAGGACTGTGAATAAGTATGGCTGTGGATTAGACACATAGTGGAGTGAGCATCAGTATGACACTGGATTAGACACATAGAGGAATAAGGGTCAGTATGACTGTGGATAAGATACATAGAGGAGTGAGGGTCAGTTTGACTGTGGATTAGACCCATAGAGGAGTGTGTGTCAGTATGACTGTGGATTAGACACATAGAGGAGTGTTGGTCAGTTTGACTGTGGATTAGACCTATAGAGGAGTGAGGGTCAGTATGACTGTGGATTAGACCCTTACAGGAGTGTAGGTCAGTATGACTGTGGATTAGACACATAGAGGAGTGAGGGTCAGTATGACTGTGGATTAGACCTATAGAGGAGTGAGGGTCAGTTTGACTGTGGATTAGACCTATAGAGGAGTGAGGGTAAATATGGCTGTGGATTAGACACATAAATGAGTGAGGGCCAGTATGACTGTGGATTAGACACATAAATGAGTGAGGGCCAGTATGACTGTGGATTAGACACATAGAGAATGGTTATGCTACTTTTTTAAAACCCATTCTTTCCTCATGTGGGGAAAATGTCATGTAATAAAGATTGGACTAAAACCTCGAATGAAAAATCTGCACACAGGCACACCATTGCTGATCAAAATGAACACTCTGGAATTAAAGCTGTGTTGATGACTGTGAGTAAGCAAACTGAAATTCGGCAGAAAAAATAATAATATGAAGAAGAAAATAAATTAAATAACAGTGCTGAGCATAGCATTCATACATACAAAACAAGTTTTTAATAAATACGGCAGGGGGGGGGGGGGTCGTCCTAACTGAGCATGCGCAGTACGAGTGTCCTCAGCATGTTTCTGATTGGAGGAATGAGTCTTCGCCGGTCTCCTTTATGCGTTTTATCTCGCTGTTCGTGTCTATTGGAGCGCGCTAATTCGATTATCATCATTTATGACGTTAGAACTGTGATTATGCCAGATTTTCCCAAACAAAGAGCCTCTATTGGCCACTAATGCGCTATAGAATATATAACCTGTTTTATGTTCTATACGACGAATATGAATGATTTATTGTACACCCCAGTAATCAAAGAGTAATCCTTTAATAACGTGGTGTAAAATAAATCATGTTTATTTTAATATTACACTTTATTTCAGTGAGACTCCTGCACGCGCCCTGTTGCTGAGCTGCTGAATGCTGAAGAGGCGGCGCGCGCGGCTTTGTTTAACGGATTAGCCGCTTTAGCTTGACGAAACTGGTCAGTCAGATTTCAGCCTGAAACGGCCGAAATATCGAGATGTTACACCTTTAATTTAGCTTCGAGGACTAAAACGAAAAATGGCTGTGTACGAGTCGAGTAGATGTCTGTTTTACAGCTGAACAACGGGGGAAAACAGAGATAATAAAAAACGGAGACTCCGCTTCAAACCCCTCAGCGACTCAGCTCAGCTTTAGCCGAGGAGGAACACAAATAGGTTTCGACGCTGAGGCAAAACAGACAAAATATTGTCTTTTCTGATTTATTGTCTATCGTTTCTTTCTCTCTCATGCCTCCACAAAGTGCCCCGTCATAGTCGGTCCCCAGTAACACAACACCTCAGCACCGCTGGAGCAAAAGCTAATTTTTCTGAGGTAAAACGCTCTTGATTTAAAGGGTTTCGCGTGTAAAAACAACACGAAAGCTCATTTTTACGAGTGTCCTTTCGTGTTAAGCAGCTCCACACTCACCCACAGACACTTCTTGGGCGAAGGCTAGAGAGATGAGGAGCAGAGGGAGTCCCACCGCGATAAAAGCCACCAGTTTGTCCGCCGCCAGTTCCAGACGCACCCCTTTGTATTTGGACTCGCTTGGTTCTTTCAGTAAAAAGTCTGAAAACACATACTCGGTGGCCACGTGCGCTATAGCCATATTTAAAATATATTAGTAATAATTGGTAGTATTGCCAAGTGTATTAATCTGCTTGTTCCGGTGGGTAGGTTCCACTTCATGTCCTGCAGGGGGACCAAACCCAGTGCTGGAAGTCCAGAGCCACAGTTTCACTACTGGTTCCCTATTTAATGTGAAGAGGGTTTTTGCAAAGGCACTGGTAAACAGGGTATGAACTCAGTGAATCGTTGCCAAATAGACATGTCATTATAATTTATAATGATATATATCATTAAATATGCAGATGAGACAATTACTTCAATAAACATTCAATATTGGATGATGTACTGGAGTCAAAAAAACTTTACTTTCTTACTTTCTTTTCTTTGTTTGAAAGTTCTGTACTGTTATAAAAACAAAACAGTTTCAGGTCATTTTAGTACAAGTATGTAACAGACTAATCTGTAAGAACTCTATAATTTTTTTTAGAATATGGTTAGAAATACCACAAGTAAAAATTTGGCAAAGGGCTGTGAGAAAATACACTTGATTATTGCAGTATTAAGTTTTGCAATACTGTGTGGATTCTCTGAAACACAGTATCGATTTTGAATTAATAGTTCACATGCAAATTATTCAGTGCTTCATTTTATGTTGTGTTTAACCTCACCAACCACTAGATAGCAGTGTTGTTCTCTGTCTTAAATTAGACTCTTGCACTCCCAACAGAAACATGCATCATGAGGGTGCAAGGCTAACATTATCATTAAAAGAGCCTAGCTGACTAATTAACATTTTTTATGCTATGACTCTAATTTGTCACAAATATTTCAGATCATCCAACTAATATTAATAATATAATAAAATGTGTCTCACTGTGTTTTATAGATTTGGAACCCTTAGATTTCAGTGACTTTGTTTCACACCTATTTTCAAATCTCTTTGATTTCACATTGCCAGACAGCCTCTATTTAAGGTATGTGTAGATTCAGTGATGATCTGAAACATTGAGCTACTTTTCTTTATGAGGGAAGTGAATCATGTCCTATGGGAAACTGAATTGCTCTAAAGTATTAGGACTTTTGTGCCATACTAAAAAGGTTTATTGTGTTAGTAAACAAAATGTTAAAGCAAGTGACAACTCATTCCAAAATTGTACTTTCCTGTTCTTTCAAAAGATGGAAGCTTTGTTTCAGAAAATTATAGCAGATTCTTAGCAGTGTGCCTAGATTTTGTTAGTACGCTCAAACAAGTTAGTTCATGATCCCATAAATAAACACAAGCTCACTGTCGCTAACTGTTTCGAGCTTTAATACATACCAAAAAAAGTGCTTTACAAAAGTCTTAATGCTGAGTGGTTGGAATTACGTTCCAAATGCATCCCAGACATATCCCCATCATATTTGCTTTTGTTTTTACAGCATCTTGGATTCATTTACATTTGCATTTTTCTGTGGCTTGACCTTATCCAGGTGTAATCCTGATGTTCATGGCACATGACCAGATCTCACATTTAGACGTCGTTATGATTAGTATCTGGATTGTATCCTGATAAGATTTTAGCCACATGGATTCACGGTTGGTAGTCAATTGTGTTCTTCATTTAGTAAGACTGAAGTCCGATTGCTGAGAGGCAGAATATACAAGTCCGCTAATTACATGACAACCATGTGTGACCACATTTGTGATTATCTTCCTTGCAGACACAGATCACATGCACAGTGATGTGTTGCAAAGGGAGGAGTTTCGGTGGTGATATGGGTCTTGAAGAGACAGATGCCTTTACACAACTACAAAATGTGGCTTAAATCATCTCTTAAGGTCACCTTCTGAAGTGACTGAAGTGATTGGGTTTGTATATACTAGTCTTCCATTACCTATTAATCTTAAGAGTTCTTGACTTTTTATTTTTTATATTGTATGTACTGTACTGTTTATTTATCTATTTTTTGTATTGCATTGTTATCTGCCTCGGTCTCATTCAGATATAGCTCTGATACTTTATACTCATTCTCTATTATAAATCCTTTTATTACTCTTTATTTCATACTTATCTTTTTCTCAGCAGGTTCATTCTGGAAATGAACACGTGTTTAATGGGTTTCAGAAATGGATGGCAAGGCTTTCTGTGATTTTTCTTCAGCATTTATTGACTTCATAAGAAAAAAAAAGAAACAAGAGTCACAAAAAGACAAAACAGTACTGTAACTCAAAACAGAGAGGGTGAATGAACTAAAGAATGTCAGATTTGCTCATAGGAAAGAAGAGAAAGTGGATATAGTGAAACTTTGTTTTGGAGAGTTTTTTTGTCACGTGTCGCCATCCTGTGTTTGTTCATTGATGTCTTTAGCCACTTCAGTCATGGAACAGGTCAAAGAAGCTGTGGTCATCAGGTGTCTCCTCTAAAGCCGCTCCATCGCAGTAGGCCGGAGGTACAAAGACTTGTGAGTCATCAACCTCCGTCTCCACATTCATGAAACTGAGAAGTGAAGGCAGGTGGCAGGTTTAAGACCAGTGTAAAACAACTATAAAATGTTCCTTCACATTCTACAGAAACTGTAGATGCAGAGAGGTAATATTTGTTTCAAGATGTTTAAACTGACCTGAAGATGAGGTCAGTCTTCTCACTGTGGTAGCAACAGGTAACAGTGAGACACCCGCAAGATGTAGTCCACATGGTGTAGTTGGCTGCAACCAAATCAGCATCATGAACAAATGAGTTCCTCAGTTGATTAAAACTAGCAGTTTATAAAACGTTACTAGACCCAGATTAATTCTTCCCACAGATACACTTTTGGTTGTGATGTTTTATCCAATACGATTCTGTAAAATAATACATCCTAAAGCGTATTATTCAGTTATTGCATAGAAAACATTGCAACCTAGCTCAATTATTATTAAGTTATGAGGAATGGATGCCTGGATCCAGTGACAGATCCTGGTCAATTAACAGTTTAATATGTGTCCAAAATGTCTGAATATGTTTTGGTAGAAAATTATTAAAAGATCAACAATATGTCATCTCAGCTATAACAGATAGTTATTAATGGGAGTGAGTGAAGGAAAATCTTCACTAACCATGAAGATCGGGTAGCTTTCCATTCCACGAGCGCACTCTCAGACCCTGCTCAGGCTTGGACGGGCTGCCCAGATATGTCTCACTCTCGTGATGGGCGTCGGAAGGCAGCTCCATAGGGTGTCGGCGGTACTTCAGCGTCTGTTTCTTGCAGCTCTCGTTCTTGCTGTCTATCTCATACAGTACACCCTGTAAGAGGGAAACAGGAGTAAAGCAAGAAAAAGATGGTTTACTAAATGTGTAAAGTTATTATTACAGCGTTCACATGCGGTTGTTAAGGTTGACCTGAATTAAGGTTGACTTGATATTAAGTCTCTTGAAAGGCAATCTAGTCTGTCTAGTTTGTCTTTCTCATCTGAAGTGTTTGGAATTTATAAAAATCTATTGTTCAGTTGTTGTTTTTCACTCTTGCTGTTATCATATAAATGACAGAAACAGATGGCCATAAAAATGCCACTTACCTGCCCATAAAACATTTTTTGATTTTTGACTATGTAAATACCTATATATATATTATATCTTACATCTATTATGCTTTTCTGTTTTTTCTCTTGGTTTTAGTACATGTAAATATTCATAAAGCCCAATTTTACAAAATAATAAAGCCCAAAGTACATGCCCCTGTCCCAAAGAAACTACTTTTCTCTGTTACAAGTGACATCTTCTTGTGTCACAATCCTTATTGCCTGTCTAGGAACCAGCATGGCATGCTGTCACAGATGTATAGTATAGAGTGTTTCAGACAAAGGATGAATGCAGATGTACAGTGTGAAAAAAATGTGTAGGCACAGAACACCCACAATGCATAATTGTCATAAGTGGTGGAACTACTTACTACTACAGATACTATACAGATTTGTATACTTGTGTGTGTAATACTGTTCCCTACAAAAAGCCACTTCTGATTCATCAAAGAACCTTTCACTGGGCGATTCTCCAACAAGTCCTTAGGGACATTTAAACATGTAGGTAGTGAGTAAAAATTTGGACTGTCTGGGGGGCCCATGAGGACCATTAAGAAGCACTGTTACACACCATCCTTTTTTCTAAATTAGATGTGTGGTGTAAAGAACCAAGTCAGAAACCTTTAGAAATATTTTTTACGTAATAGAATAGTACTAGTATGTAATGCACTGTCAGAAAACAAAGGGCACTGAATATTGTACAGTTATGTGATCTGAGCCAGCACACATGAGGTCCTGGTACAACATTTTTTTTCTATATATATTTGAAATGTTAACATGATGCTAATTTACCTCCTCAAAATGTATGAGCACATCCATGTGCGAGGTTTTGTTGGAGTGGCTTTCATTCTCCACGAAGCGGAGCTTCTTTGCCGTGGAATCATAGTTAAATTCCCCCTCAGCAATGTCGTGACCGCCGGTGGAAGTCTGTGTATTTGTAAGAGAGACTTGGGTTAAGTTGCGTTCACTCACTTAGCTCGAGATCATACCTAGGTAAATTTTTATTTCCTATATTGAAGGGTGTAGAGTTGTCATTGATCAGTCTACCTACCACACTCAGTGTGCCGCTGGTCATAGATGGTGACTCTGAAAAAGAAATGTGGAAATAAACTCTGTTAGAACCATTACAAGACCTGGCAAAATCACCACCAAGTAATAAAGCCATTCTATCATTACCACCTTGTGCTTATGTCAAACTGTAGAACTGTAGACATAACCCCTTAAACTGCAGACTTTATGTTCAGTTGTTAATCTTGTCTTATAAGACTTATTTTTTAGTAAAGACTATAGAACTATGAATTTAATAAAAGCATGCACTTTAAAACAGACCCACATTTTGACCCTTAGAGTTTATGGAGTGGTTTAAACTCTAGAATCCAGCTGGTGAATGTTGGAATCTACTGAACTTGGGTCAAAATTACATTTTATTAAATTAAATTTAATTAAAGCAAAACATTAAATGAGAGAATGTCATAAAATTGCTTTAAATTGTTTTTCCTAATTTAACAAATACATACACCAAGCTGAGATGTCTACTAAAAAGTGCAATTCAACAGTTAAGCAGCAATAAAACGCAATAAAAAATGTTTGTTAAAGCACATATTTCCAATAGGTCAGTCAACTGACTGAAAGAAAACGGTGGTACTTACGACAAGGCTGACGACTGGTGGAGGCCCAGGCAGCCGCACAAAGGCACCAGAAGACCACGCAGAACAGCTCAATCGTGCGCATCATTGCTCTTCGTCGGATTGCCCCTCAGGTCCAGACACGGCCAACTGCTTTGCAGATAGCCCTTTTTATACAGAAGGTCTATCATCAACCTCCTGCCCCTCCATCCACCCCCTTCAACCCTTCATTCCAGCAAAGGCAATCAAACATCCTCTTATTAAAATAAACATAAGCTCGTGTGGCCTTGCACCACTGCACTAGGGTTTCTGGCGATTGGGAAATTAGCGACGCTGTCCCAGCAGGACGTCAGTTCACGTAAGGCGACATTCGCCGCAGGGCCATGCTGAGCAAAACACTCAATGAACGAAAGAAGCCCTCAATTATCCAGGTGTAAAAACAAAAGTCGGGTTAGTACTGGAGAGAGTTCGCCTTTTTCTAGAAACTTCTTTTTGATAAGCATGCTCAGCAGTCCAGACTTTTACCCTTTCACCACCACCACAAATTACTTGTGCACCGTTCCAGAATTCTCCTTCATTTGTACAGTGTAACTGTTTTTTATTAAAGAACTGTACAATGGTCTTGCCATGTTTGTATATAGTGACTGTTGCAAGACTAGAAGAGCTTTACAGAACATATAAAGCTCATATCAAAACCTGATAATATCTTTAAACACAAATATCAGTATTTGTTCAAATAACTACATTTTATGTGGGTTATAAGATTAACATAGGTAGCTAGCGAAGATAAACCAATCAGACCCAGTGACTGCTTAGCCTATCAATCAGAAGTCTATGAAAACCCTAATTAAACAACAGAAAACCCACACTTAATATATTCTAAGAATATTCCTCATTCCACCACTATCTACATGGGATAAAAAAATAAAAGAATCTGTAAAATATGCTACATTTAGGGTGTTTTATTTCATCCAATTTCACTGGACAAGCATAGACCAGACCATCAACTATTTTGAGGTTCATGGATCTAGGACCATTAGTATTATGCTAGCCCCCACTTCATCGTACCACCACGGAGGATGCTGCTTGACTAGAGCCCCGACCCTCAGGCAACCACACTGCCGGTGCCTGCTTGAAACATCACTGGAGGTACATCGATCCACACCGAAACATTGCTCCAATGAACAGGAACATTCTTTTTTACCACTGTCTGGCAAAGGGTTCTGAGATCTTTTACTCTTGAATCTCAGTGTCAAGATTCCAGCTCTGAACATCTACGTGGCATCTTGGCCAACGAGCTTCTTGCCTTTTTGCCTTGTGTGTTTTTTTATTTTATTAAATAAGTTGAAATGTTTATCACAAGTCTCAAAGGTTTGCATTTATGTTTGTCTGCTTGTCAATAACATGCATTAAGTCCCTCCCGGAAAGAAGGACATCCTGCTTCTTTTTTAAACACAGTTTTAAATGCTACATGTTTTAAGTTTAAATATTCTGAACCTTATACTGTATGTGCCCTGACTGTATTACACAGTGTGGTGTCACAGTCTGTGGTTTTTGCTGTGTCATTTTAGTGGTGTGATTTTGTGTGTGTTGTGTCTTAACAGAACCCATTAAGTCTGGATGCAGGTGATGGAGGAGATTGTTTTGTTACGCCGCTTGGGGTCGGACTTTGTTTTCTCCACCGACAGAGACTTTGGACCAGCTGGGGACAGTGTGAAGAAAGAGCTGACAGCAAATGTGGGATTTAAAAAATATCAAAGAACATTCTAGAACAGGAGGCATGGTGTCTATGCACAGATGGTTTTTGTTAAGCTCTAAGAAAACTGAACCAGTGTCCAGTTTAAGGCTGTGTAGATGTCATATACTGCTGCATGTGAACTCGATGAACTCAGGCTAGTTCACTTCAGTTCAAGTGACCAAAAGTGACCAAATATGTATCATATTAATACTTGTGCATCCATTTTTAGAGTTAACTACTTTATCATCTGAATTAACACACCTGAGTTAACTACTTTGTGTATATCCATTTTATAGTTAACTACTTTAACATGAGGTCTAAGAGGTATTGTAATATTTACCAAATTTACCATTCTGTACTGCTGTACTACAGTACTAATATGCCCTTTGTTCCACTTAATAACCCACTGGAAAATATTAAACTGTATTAAACTGTAAAGAAAATTTAAACTCAGTCTAGTACATTTCTAATGTGGGCTGTTGCATACAAAAATATAGTTATAGGACACTGCTAAATACTTTCCTATTTTTCATAAAGAGGAAAGTCCTACTGTTAGATGTTGAGAGTCATTTCGGTATATTTTAGTTACAAAGTATTTATTAGTTTAACCTAAAGTTAATTAACAAGACTGGATAATGTTTATTATTATGGCTCTTCATTTTTACCAGTTCTCTTGGAAAGATTGTAGCTTGTTAACAATTATCCTCATAAAAGTTAAAAGATTTTTGTCTTTACATACATTGCAAAATGAAAACAAATTACCATCATACCATCATACCATCATTACCATAGCTTCTACCCTAGCTGGAAGTATCAAAGTAATACAATTTCCAGGCATGCTGTATTGTGCTATAGCATCTACTATAGCATACTGTGCTGTTCTTGTGAGACTGTTTAAATTGTTTTCCATCTGTTATGCTGCTACATCAGAACATTAAAATACTTAATAAAACTATACAACAAAGATTTGCTAAATAAAAATTGGTTAATCACTACACACACATCCCAATACAAAACATGTCTGATTCTATCTGTTACTCCAAAACTAGTCTCTTCATGTGCTCTTAGATACTAAATGGATGTGACTGTAAAATCAGTTTCTGAAAATTGGCTGGCTAACCCATGTAACAGATGTTATTTAGTTGATGTTATTTTCACACAAAATCTTCATTTTCTATGTGTGGAATTTTTCTAAGTTGATCTAAAAAGAAAATGTGTTAAATATTTTTTTTTCTATTTTTATAATTTTTATTTTGCTGTATTTTATTCCCCTCCGTTTCCCCTTTGGCTACCGCGTTATCTGTTGCATCAGCTAGTCTCTCCTGATTTTGGAGGAGAGGGTTGGTAAACTTTGGTTTGAGTATTAAAAAACATGTTATATAGCGTTAAAAGTTACAAGTAGTAAAATATGGAGCTAAATGCCTTCTAGTTTTATAATCTGGGTGTTTTAAAGATGGATGCTGTGTATTTTTTGTGGAATTTTCCTGTATAAATGTGAGAATTGTTAGCAAAGCTATAGCTGCCGGTGCTATGTGCAATGCTAATTCCTTCCCCGCCTTTTCTGTGATTTTTGGGTTACACAGTGGCAAATGGAGGCAGACGCGAGGATGGATGCTATTTATCATGGCTTTCTGTTTTATACATCCAAGACAATAAACAAGTTCTGAATTGGTACCAGCATCACGACAGGGTGACGGTGGTATCTTTCTTACAGTTAGCTGTCTTACAATCTTAGCTTTTACAATAAAAGAGTATTGCAAGTACCACCTTCACAGACCACTGACGACAAAGACAAATTAGTTTTGCTTTGGAAATGTGTAGAAAACAACACAATCTATCTATTTGACCTGAGCTTGGTCTTTAAACACTGGCATGCCAATAAGGACCTAGAGAAAGGCACATTATACATTACATTTAATACATTTTGGCTCTGCATGGCCATAATGACACCATGTTCAAAAACAACAGTGCAGATGTGGATTTAGTAGAACCCAAAGCAGTTTAAATTGTATACATAATTGGTGGCACCTAGTGAGGAGAATAAGTACTGTTATAAGTAGACCATGTCTTCTTCTGAGTTATAATTAATGCAAAAAGCATTAACAATTCTTTCAAGTCCATGGACTTTCCAACTGCTTTGTCCACAAATATTGTTGTAAATCTCATTGCAACTTCAAGAACCTGTGGTGGCCAATTCTTGTCAAGATTACAGAACATTTTAGTAGGTGTCCTTTTACCATTCCAATAATAAATTAGTCATGGCTCTTGGATTGTCACCCTGTATTAACTTCCTCATCTGACTTAGGCATTTGCTTCTCCTAGAAGTGCTTTATGGTTTTGCTTAGAAAGCTCAAAGTGGTCACCATTGCAACACAGGCCATGAGGAATCATGTGAAACTGACATCTTGGTTTTAGCAATATTAAGCTCCAGTAATTTTTGTAATATCATTCGAGCCCTTTGGTAAACAAAATGGTGTTGAGACATCATTTGTGCATACTGTTACTGCGTTACCACCTCTATCTACTATTTTGACAGATTATCAACAGGCATCAAGGATCTACAAAGCTGGGTGAACTTATATGGAAGCGGCCTTGTCTGTGGTCACCCCCTACTTCCTTGGTGCCCAGGACTCAACATGGAGGTGCAGTATCAACTCAGCTTAACTGGAAGTGAAAGACACCAAAATCTTTTAAAATAACATGCACGTGATTTTTTTTTTCCATTTTTCCATCGTAGAAAGTAGTTGTTAAGTTATAAAAGGTATTTGTATATTAGTACAAACTGCTGACAAATCTTCATTACAGTTATTTTTATCAGTGACTGGCAATATCAAAGGTCAACCAATATAAAAGTGAATCAAACATAAACAAACCAGCCACTGTATAAATAATTAAAGTTGTTAGGAATACAAGCTTATCAATATCAGCAAGGTTCTTTAAATCAAATCGTGGGGTAATGTACCACTCAAGTTTTCAACTTGCTGAACCCAATTTGACTCCACATTGAAACTGAATAGGGCAAAACACTGCGTCTCCCAAACTGGACTTGAAGAACTCTGACCAGTGTGCCCCCTTGTGGCCATTTTGCTGCACTGTGGTCTTTGGTTTTGGTGACATTGGTGCGTATGCAGTTTATCTGTACAGAGTGTAAACAGAAAACAAATCATGTAAATAAGCAGCCACAAGTTTATTCACATAACCAACATCCAGTACAAGTCCACAGAAAATTACCAGTCAATTGGCTATTAAGTATGTTATTTGTTTTGCAGTATCAGAAAACATATATTTTACAGAAACCTTAATGTATATATATATATATATATATATATATATATATATATATATATATATATATATATATATATATATATATATATATATATATCATATTGTTCAGTGCTTAGTGTGTCTACGCTTTTCCTTTATCACTTACCAGCGGACTAACATTTAATTTCTCAAAGAATTGTTGTTTTCTTTTTCCTCACCTTGGTGCATTGTCTGCATCTTCTAAAAACAAAACAAAGTTGGGATGCAGTGCAACGTGTTAATAAACCAAAATGCAATGATGTGCAAAAAATCTATATTTAATTAACAATAGTACAAAAACTGTTAACTGTACAAAGAATGTTTATTGTTTTCTTTTTAAATATTTGTACATTTTGAGTTTGTGCTATGTTGGAACAGGGGTAATAAAACACTGGTAAAGTTGTGCAATGCTAAAATGTGGAATATCCCATGAATTGAGTTGGTGTAAAAAGGGATTCTCAGAGAAAGTAAAGATGGGGAGGAAGCACAACTCTGCACCAACAAATACTGCAACAATTCAACAGCTTCCATCATCTACAATACATATTACTATTGAAAGATTCAGAGAATCTGGAAAAATCTCTGTACCCGAGGAACAAGACCCAAAATGGACGTCAGGCACAGGAACACTTTCCAACACGGTTGCTGCTCCACAGATGTTAAAACCATGCAAAGAAGAACCACATATACAAACAGGGTCCAGACATGCCATCACATTCTCTGGGCCAAAGCTCATATAAGACAAACTGGGGCAAAGTGGAAAAGTGTCCTGTGGTCCAACAAAGTATATATGTATTTTTAGAAATCCATGACCTCCAGGCTGAAATATTGGGGAAAAAATAGGAATGGGAAATTTTGTCCAAATTATGCAAATTCCTCTGTTTGCAGTTTGGATGGTTTTAATTTATATTTTGCCTAGCATCCCAATATTTTTGTAAATGGTGTTGATGTTGAGGTCTGGACTTTGTAATGGTCATTCAGAAAACACCAGAGGCTTGTTTGTTTAATGTATCTCCTTTTTTTCAGGAAGGAGAGCAGCTTCTTGAACAGCTACCAGAGGTATCAAGTAATAAAGTAAAAATACTTTGTTACCTTACTTAAGTAGAGATTTTGTTCATTTATACTTTACTGGAGTAATTATTTTTCAGCCAACTTTTTACTTCTACTCCTTACATTTTCACACCATTATCTGTACTTTCTACTCCTTACATTTACACTCCATTATCTGTACTTTCTACTCCTTACATTTTAAAAATAGCCTTGTTACTCCTATTTTAGACCCTTCAACCAAACAGATACACATTGAGACATCAAACTACGCTGCTACGATTTGTCACTTCAAAATACGAGAAAAGTCTTTGATGGCTTTGAGTTGTTTTTATTCTTGTACATTTACATTCCAGTAAAGGTTATTGATAACATGCTTTTGAAGTTTGACACCATTACAATACTTATAGGTAACCAGTCATCATATCTTCCACTCCATGAAACACATGTTAATACTCAGTAGTACACAGATATGCTTCTTTAATATATTTGCATTGTACTAAACTACATTCATGTTCAATGGGCGTATATGCGGCCAAAACAGGAATTTATCAACATTAACATTTTAATATAACATTATAGTCATTATGGCTTTTAGAAGAATGGGGTTTTTGGGGAGGTGGACTAGTGCACTATAGACTCCTGTGCTGCGTCCTAAGCTTTTGTCCTTAATGGCATTTTTTCCCTTTACATTACTTTTACTTTTATACTTAAAGTAGTTTTGAAAACAGTACTTTTACACTTTTACTGGAGTAAAAAGCTTGAGTTGATAAATCAACTTTTACATAAGTATTTTTAAACCCTAGTATCGATACTTCTACCTGATTAATAATTGTGAATACTTTCGACACCTTTGACAGCTACACATCCTTTCAGACCCATAGTGTTGAGGTGTCTTCTCACAGTGAAAGGATGGACAGAAAAACCTGTGGATGTTCTGAGATGTGAAGCAGCAGTGAAGCTAGATGTTCACATATGAAGATGAAGCTCTGGTTACTGTTTATGAGATAGGGTTTTTTTGGTGGTTTACCCAGCCTTATATATATATATATATATGTATATGAGAGATGGAAGGATTGTTCGACTATGTATTGTAATGTAATCAAAATATGTGATCAGTAATCCGCCGATATTTTTCCAGTTTAGCCGATCCCGAGAGCCGATCGATGGCCTAATTTCTGTATTTCTAGCTAGCATTTTATTCAGGAAGAGGAGAGCCCCCTCCGGCCAGCTCACTGCAATTCCTATCTGAACCACTAGGTGGAAATACACACCCTTTTGTTTTCGACAGACTGACTAAAGCAGCGGCATAGCGATAAAAGCATGCGCTGATAGAAAGCACTGGCAGTGTTTTACCGTTTGTGACTCATCCAGGGCATTTTTAAAATGTGTAACATCTGCGTGGCCAGAGAGTAATATAGCTTTCTGACAAAAGTTAATATAAACGTTAGCTAACCCAAAACCTCCTAGTCTGTTACCATAACAACACATTATACTAAATATAATTATACGTTGCTATTCATTGCTCTCATCACTGAGCTACCCGACGCACCAGCGAGGCGAGAGCTCGGGTCAGTGAAGCTGCTGACTGCAGGATATTTCTGAACAAAGACACAGACCACCTAACAACCAGAGCCTGTTGCTAACAACAAAAACAGCGGGTGAATTGTGAAGGCCGCACCAACGCCCTTTTAAAATAAAAGTATTTTGAACATTTTCTGCTTTTCCTGTGGTGGGACAAATCTACCTGTTTCTGACATTGGGTGGGACACGTCCCCCACCCCCCCCCCCCCCCAGTACCTTTATATATATATTTGTGCTGTCTACAAGAATAATAGATCTCATATAATTACTTGCTGTGTGCATTTGAAACACATCTTCATATGGAAGAACCTTAAAAGCTACATTGCATTAACAACACCAGGACACCCGGTAATGCTTTACTGTGAGATGATGTTCATAAGGCTAGGTAAGCTTATTGTGACATAACCAGTTATAAATGTTTACAAATGCTTATTTGATTGTATGTCATTCGCAATTAAGGTTCAATTTGATAGTTTTGATAGTTTTAATTGAAGCTTGATTGTGAAAGATGATGTCTATTGCAATTAGCATTTTAACACATTTACGTCAGTTGTCATGACAAGGCTATGTAGGTGTTGTAGCCTCATGAACAGTAAAATGTTATCCAAGTTATTGTAAATGAGTTGGTCTGGGTCTTTTTTTTATGTACGCATGAACAGTAATCTACGGTATTTGATGTTCATGTGACGTGAGCAGGACAGAAGATTTCGGAGATTTGAGTTTCCTCGTATGAAGAGCATTTAAAGGAAAAGCGGAAAAGAAATCGTGAGAAGAGAAGGGGCGTGCCAGGGGACAGCAGCTATACAATGGAAAACTGTTTACTTTGCATACTGTCCATGCTGAGAGAGAGAGAGAGAGAGAGAGAGAGAGAGAGAGAGAGAGAGAGAGAGAGAGAAAGAGAGAAAGAGAGAGAGAGAGAGAGAGAGAGAGAGAGAATTGCATCACTTATGTTTCATGGAACTCGTGGCAAAAGAGGAAGAGAGAATGGACTGAGGGGGACGTTTGTAATCTAGACATGTAAGTATTTACATACAATGGTGCTCATACATTTACATACCCTGGTTCCAATTATTAGGACACTTATTAGGAAATAAAGCTACTCATGCAAAACAACAACAGACTAATAAACAGCAATTTAATTATTATGTAACAGTTTGTTAGTGATCAATAATAGTTGTAACAATTAACAAAATGCTTAATTATGCATTAATACACTTTTTAATGACTGATTATTTTCTGTGTGGCATATGAATAATCAATAACAGCATATGGATAATCAGTTATAATTTTAAAATTTTGTAAATCGAACTGTTTAGTATTGTTAGATAAGGACACATGATACTCTCAACTCTCTACTGTATCATTTTACATTAACAGATTTATTTCAAAATAAGAGTTTTCAAAATGTGTGTTTTTGATTTAAACTTGAACACAATTACTCATAATATAGCATTTATATTTGTGTCTGTTTGTGTCTGTGTGTGTATGTGTGTGTGTAGTTCAAAAACATGAACTGTGTAAAAAAAAAAAAACCTTAGTTGTTGTCTTGCTATTTTATGGTGCACAATTGTTCCCTTAATGCTCACTTAATCACTATTAAGTGGTTAATATGTACGCATTTATCAATAATAATCATTCATGTGACTTTGGAGTTTATTTAAAGATATATTATATTTCTTATTTTAATTAAATATGTATAAATCTTTATTTGAAATTTGTTAATAATTAAATTGGTAGCAGTAATTAATGCACAAGTAACAATCAGATTATTATCAACTATTGTTAACAAACTGTTTGTTGTTTTAAAGTGTTACCTGCAATTTTTTATCCTAATCATCACTGTTTTCCATATTTTTACAAAAATGTACATGTATCATAATAACCAATAAAATGATATAACTTCCTGCCCAAGTAAGCCAATGATTTTGAGGTGGACGATATGTACTTTTTTCAAAAACCTCTTAAAAGTTCAATTTTGGAAGTTGAATTTTGTGCTTTCCATCATCCAAATAACCCAAAACACATCCAGTGATGTTGAGGTTCTAGACGCTAGGCTGGTCAGTCCATTGTTTTGAGAACACCAGCAACTTCTTTGTTTGGTGTGTCTGTATCTCCTTTTCTCAGTGTGGAGCTTCTTAAACAGCTAAACATTCTTTCAGACCCATAGAGTTGAGGTGTCTTCTCATAGTGAAAGAATGGACAGAAACACTTGTGAATGTTCTTATATCTGAAGCAAGAGTGGAGCTTAATTTTTCCTCTCTTGTTAAAGGCTGGTTTTGCTGGTCTACCAGGCCTTACATGTCTTACACAGTTTTAGAAACTCCTGTTTTGTTCACTTTTTTGCCTTTAATTTCCCTCTTTCTTATGCCAATGGATTACCTTACCTTGAATACAAAAAGCTTGTATTTTTGTTATATATTTGCTGTTTCAACTGGAAATTATGTAAATAATGAGTACAATATGACTTTTACACAGTATTGTCTACATAATATACCATTTATCTATTTTTGCTGGACTGTCCCCTCACAAACTTGGAGACTTGTGAAGGAACATTTATATTTAAATAAATACATTTTTAATATAGTACCAAACTGATGACATAAATGTTTTTAACGGCAACACTAAAGGAACAGCCAATAAAAGTAGATGCTAAAGCAAATGCCTTTTATTTTATCCATGTGTGAGATGTTAGTACTCACCAGCACACTAACCTCCCACAAGAATTTTAAAATATGCTTTCAAAAAATAGTTCAGTTAAAAATAAATTAAAAAAAAGCAAAAAAAAAAAAAGAATATATATATATATATATATATATATATATATATATATATATATATATATATATATATATATATATATATATATATATAGTCAAAACCTGCATCATATAAAGAAAAATGAATGGTAACAAATAGTAATAAAACCTTTGTGGGTATTTTTTACTGAACTGAAAGTAAGAGTGAACATCATACATCAAAACTGAACATTTTCAAAGAAGGAAAGATGTTCCCAAATTGACAGTATATGAATCGATGTGTGGGTGTGTGTGGGTGTGTGTGGGTGTGTGTAGTATTCTGGAAATGCCAAGTTTTCTTCAATACTAGCCAGCAGGACAAGCCTACATTGAGCCTGGGGAATACCAGGAAGTAGTAATGTAATGCACAGAAAGGATTCCTCTTCTTACAGCAGGAAAACACCCCCTAACTCACTACATTACAGTAACATACGCATTGCAGACAGCTAATATGATACAAGGAAGCAGTCAATAAAAATGAAGAACAGAGCTGTTGAGGATATTTTTTAAAAAGTCTTTCGAAAAGGAATTAATAAATACTTTTTAGTGAATAGTTTATAATATTGAAACCCATATTGTATAGAGATATACACCAAGTTTTGCTTTTTTCAGATAAATTTATATAATTCACCAGTTCCTACAGAATGTTTCATTAGCCAAATGTGTATGTTCTTTGTTCACTTTACTTCAACAGATGCTGAATTTGAACTTATTCCACATAGAACAAATTAATTATATAAACAGAAGATTTTATTAATTAAGAATATAGTTGGCCCTTTGGAAGCTGTACAAGAAAACTGAATTCTTAGCATTTTCAAGCAATTAACTCCTAAATCAAACCCTAACCCTATCTTCAACACTAAACCCAACACTAACCCTAACCTCAACTTGAGACATGTACTCCTAAGCCTAGCCCTAACCTTAAGTTATATACAAAATGTACACCTACTCTTAAACCTAAACTTAATTTTAACATGAAACCTACACCTACTCCTAGACCTAAACCTGACCTTAACTTCAACATAAAACCTACATTTACTGCTGAACCCAACCCTAACCTTAATGCATCTACAAAATCTACACCTACTCTTAAACCTAATCCTAAACGTAATAACAATTTAAAACCTCCACCTGCTCCTAAACCTAACCTTAACTTATATATAAACGTACATTTACTTTTAAACCTAAACTAAATTTTAACATAAAACCTACAACTACTCCTAAACCTAACCCTGACCTGAACTTCGACTTAAAACCTACACCTACTCCTAACTCTAATCTTAATATACATACAAAACCCACAACTACCTAACCCTAACCTTTACTTAAATACTAAACCTACTCCTACCAATTTATAATATTGAAACCCACATTTTATAGAAATATACAATAAATAGAAATATTAGGATTTTTTTTAGATAATTCACCAGTTCTTACAAAATGCATTGCTTGTCATATGTTTATGTCCTTTATTTACTTTACTTCAACAGATGCTGAATTTGAGCTTGTTCCACATAGAACAAACAAATTAGCTATTTTGTAATTTAAAATTAAACTGTAACCTTATCTTTAACACTAAACCTACACCTACTACTAAACATAACCCTAAACTTAACTTCAAAACTAAGTCTACACTTACTTCTAAATCTAACACTAACCTTAACAACACTAAACCTACATCTACTCCTAAACTTAACCATAACCTTAATTTCTATACAAAACCTACACCAACCCTTAAACCTAAACCTAACCTTAACACTAAACCTACATCGGCTTCTAAACTTAAATCTAACCTTAATTTCAACACTAAATCACCACTTACACATATACCTAAGCCTAATCTTAACTTCAAATTTACGCCTACACCTACTCTTACATAAACCTTTAACCTTAACTTATATATAAAAACTACACCTACTTTTAAATAACACTCTAACCTTAACTTATATACCAACCCTTGACCGACTCCTAATGGTGGTGAAATAACTTGCTAGAGTTTAGGATGGCCTAACCAGTCCTAAGGAGTCAGCTTTAGAAACTGCCAACTGAGAACAATTACGTTATTGATTCTTTGGCTTTTCAAATTCTGAACTGTGCAGCTTGTGGAAGAGCATACACTGCACATACACTGGCCACAAAGGCAACAAAAAACATCCTAAAAGGCAGCTAAGTCTACATCTATAGTATGAAAAACAACAACCAGATATGCAACAGAGGCATCCTGGGAAAATGTTGCTGTGGACTTATGATTTAAAACTTGATAAACATAGTAGACATGGCATGAGTAGGTAGAAGAATGGAGTCCGCTACATCAGCAAATTCTGGACGTAAATGTGACACACTCAAGCAAGAAACTGGAGGCTACCTTCTACAACATTACCATCACGGACTACTTCAAGTACCACAAGTTTTTGAAAAGGCCTACCTTAAACATGCTGAGCATGCAAACCAGCCCAGAATATCGCAGAACTGGAGGCATTCTCTATTGAAAAGTGGGTGAAAATTCCTGGAAATAAGACCATAAAGACTAACTGGCAACAAAAATCATTTGCAAGCTGCAAAAGAGGGTTAAACACTCCTCACATATCCTTCATACCTTACTGCAGATGTTGTGTTCATATCGTAGCAGTTCAAAGCAAGGCATCTCTACATCATTTAAACACAACAACTGCTCTGTACATTGTGTGATAGAAAACTGGAGCAATAGAAATATTCCAAAATAAACGTCTGGTTCCATTGATTCCATTAAAAGTAAAGCCCTTTTTTTTGCCTCTCCTTTAAAGTTTCCATTTTGGAAATCTTTGGACAACAAGGATATCAACAATCACCAAAATACATTTACCAGAATGCATTTGTTTGTTTAAATGAAACTATTTTAATTAAATATTCCATACACTTGTTAAAGTAAAGTAGAAATCTGTATATAATTGAATAGAATTGTATGCTTAGATGCTGAACATTTTTTCATGAGATTCAAATGATGGCTACAAGGAAGAGAATGGTGATGGTGCTGATGATGGTAGAAACAAGGTTAAACACTATGTACCCAATATGTCATAGTTTTGTTTACATAAGAATAAAACTTCTTTTTCATGCTGGTTGAAACAGAGAGTGGAGTCGTGGGTTATGGCATAGTAAGGAAGTGCGTTGCTCAACCCGAAAACTGAAATGGAAAAAAAACAGGAACCTGAAAGTTGCACTAGTAGCAGTGAACATTTTGTTTCTGTTTACAAACATGAGACACTGCATACAGTGAAATGCAGGTCAGCACCAAACTGCATGCATGTCCAAATTCCCAGACGTGCAACATATATTCATAAACCATACAAGCAAGCTCCGATTTGGTCTCGTATGTCATCTGGAACAAGACGATGGACACATAGAAAACAGAACAAGAAGCAAAACAAAGGTTTACTGGGGGAAAGCAATTAGGAAGAGAGCAAGTGAGATTGAAAGAGGTAAAGGGAGGCAGGGCAATTCAGCTGGATCTGACGGGAATCTCCAAGGAGAATTTAGAACGGTGCTTTTCTTTAATTACCCAGCAATCACATCTCAAAACGCATTTGACTTGTTTCATTTGATAATTACCAACATAGATATTTCTCCAGTATCATAAAACCTGCCTTTACATTGTATCCTAATAGTACAATGAACGAAACCAACAGGGATATTTTCCTCACTGTTACTGTTACAACTGCACATGCCAAGAAGAAAGATAGATAGATAGATAGATAGATAGATAGATAGATAGATAGATAGATAGATAGATAGATAGATAGCAGCCAGTAGCAGTTACACAGTACAAAACAAAGTACAAAACACAGTACAAAAAACAATAAGGTATATAACACAGTATAAATAAAGAAGAATACTATACTAAAACTATACAACCTGTATCAGCAGATCAGCAGAAGAAGTGGCATGTTGTGTCAGAAGTTGGGACGCTTTTGAAAAAATGTCACTGCCGTATTGTCTTCTCCAATTTTGACCTGATAGGAAAACAAAGGAAGATGTGACTCATGGCCTTAACATTGCCTAAAATAAATCATTGCACATAAATGTAATCTTAAGGGCCAAGATTGGCGGTTTCGGTTATATTACATCAGGCCTTGTTCACCAAACCCTTTATATGTCTTTTCCTAAATTAGTTCTTGAAAAAGATAAAGTCAACATGAGACTTATGACGTGTTTCAAACCACTGAATTGCTCACGTCTTGAGTGTGTGTAGATTCTGTTCTTACCCAAGAACAAATCCCAATTAAGAAAACCCTGGTGAAAGTCAGTCTTAGATAGATAGATAGATAGATAGATAGATAGATAGATAGATAGATAGATAGATAGATATTAAGTTTATAGATATCCTCACTAGCTAGATGTTCCTAACAGGCTGCATTACTGAGGTGAGGACAGCAGAATACATCATAGGCAGCATCTATCAGTCCCGCTGCCTGAGGAACATCCAGGACATCAGGTTAGACAGTGTTCACCCAGCACACGGTCTGTTCGCCATACAGCCATCAGGCAGGAGAACCCGGCTAATGAACAGTTCCTACCCACAGGCTGTCAGGCTTCTGAACAAGACCCCAATAACGTTTCACTCGGTCACTGCTATATTATTTATTTGTATCTATTTTTTTATATCGCTGCTATGGACAATATAACTAAGTCACTTTAAATATTTATCTTCTTAGATTAACCTGCCTATGTTTTTATTGAGTGTGAACTGATGCATTTGTTTGTTAGCTTAGCTTAATGCTAGTTAGAGAGAACAATAGAGAGAACTTTTCTGTGCGTACACACCAGACATGGGACCAAGTCACTAAGTTGCAAGAAACAAGTAAGTCTCAAATCTTGACAATCAAGTCCTGAGTCAATACAAGGAAGTCTCAAGTCAAGTCCCAAGCCTTAAACTTCAAGTCCAAGGCAAGTCACCAGATGTAACATCATTTCAGTATAACACAGTTGATGCAGTTGATTAGTAGAATATTAAACTAACATTAATATAACCTTAACGTTTTTAAAGTTTGTATTATAACAAAAATAACTTGCATATGAAATGAGATCATTCGAAGCAGTTCTAATCACTAATCACCTCATTACCAGTCCATTACCAGTCCAATCACCTCATTATCAGTCCATTACCAGTTAAAATAGGTGTTGAAGGAGAAAACCACTAAAATGTGAGGCAGTGGGTCTCGAAGGCTGAGGCTGAGGAACACTGCACTGTATGGAAGTATTAGTACTCATTACACCTACAGGAACTTTAATAATCACATTCTAAACCCATAAGCATTAATATCTGGACGGGTCTTTCAGTTCTAACAGCATGTGTGACTCTGCAGTAGCTCTGCATGGACTGATCAGTGTTTGTACTGTTCTGCACTACTTGAACACTTCCTGTCTGAGACGCTGAGCTTCCTAACTGCTTTAATGTTTCAGTAAAGTTCTCAGTGGACGGTGGAAGATCTAGGAGGAGTAAACAGAGGGAGAGAGCTTCCTTCACATTAGCTGTTGTTTATCATTATGTCGCTAAGTTTGCTAGCTTGTTAGCCAGCTAGCTAGCTAACTGCTATGTGTGAAATATACAGAGCAGAGACTTCCTGTTCTTTGTGCCTCAAAAGTGGAACAAAGTTTGAAGTGGTTGTCTTTTCTGCACAAATTAAACACTGTCGCCCTCCCAGCTTCCCGTGATTGGCTGCAGAACTTTACTTGTTACTAGGTTACGGATAAACTGATCTCAGCTTCCTAGCGTTACAGCTCCATCTAATACAAAATGATCTGGTTTTGTGATTCATAATTCATTTATTATGTTAAAATAGGGTGGCGAGTCTTTTCAAGTCTTAAAGCTCAAGTCCGAGTCCAAGTCCAAGTCAGAAAAGGTAAAGTCAAGTCGCAAGTCTTTAGTGATGTTGTCAAGTCAAGTCACAAGCCATCAGTTTAGTGACTCGAGTTGGACTCGAGTCACATGACTTGGATTGGAGTCCAACTCGTCTGGTACACACTCACTTTTTTTTCTAACGAGCAAACAAAAAAGTTAAGTTAATTAACACACAACCAACGAAGCCCCCAACATCATAAGCCCCTCTGTGGATTTTGGATGCCCCAAGTCTAATTAAGTGTTAGTACCAGGCCTGCTAATGTGGCTAACAAGTTGTTAGTGTGGCAACTCATAAATCTTCAGTGCTTTTCTTATTTTAACACTTGCTAACCACTTCACCACTAACGGCATCAGCTTATTCTGCTGTACCTGCTTTATTTTAGCTGTGGGTTTCTCACTTCCCAAGCCAGGTCAACGCAAACCTTCACCTGGACCAGACATCATTCACTTCCTCTTGCACAGATGTCTACAAGAGCGGTTCTCTAATGCAGTGTTTCTCAGTCTTAGCTCTGAAAAGCTATAGGCCCAGCATATTTTTATCCCACACCTGATCAAGCTCATTAAGAACTTCCTTACACACCAGTTAATGAAATGTGCATATCGTCGCAGTCTGAAGAAAAAAGTATCCCAATTTTTGTCAATTTTTATTTGTCTATATTATTTGAACCTGACAGCTCCCCTTTATATGCTGTTAAAGGTTTATGGTATGGACCAACAAAAATGCTCCAAAATAGCTTGGAAAACATTCTGGTTTCATTGACTTACACTGAAAGTAATGACGGTTTTTGTCTTCTCCTGTAAAGTTACTATTCTAGAGATACTTGTTTTTATACGGTCTTTGGAAAAAAATGAATTGCAAGTAAATTACCTTTGTTATGATCAAATGTTATGCAGTAAAGTCTGAATTCTGAAATTCACCCATCATGCCTTTAAATGGCCAGGTCTCTTTCTGTCACTTTCCATCTGTCCCTCAAGGGAAACTTCATCATGCAATAAAGATAATAACCTTTGTTTTGCTTTTCGTTCTGTTTTGCATGAGTGATCCCTCATTTTGTGCTAAATTGAGACCAAAACATGTGTTTACAGATCCATGTCCTGTTATTATGATTAGAAGCAGCATTTCTGGGAAGGGTGGACTTGCACATAGTTAATGGTGACAATTTTTTTTTTCCAGTACTACAGATCTGGGGAACCACTGCTGTGTCACAGAAGAAGAAGAAAACTTTGTTAGGGACCAGACTGTTGTTTACAGCGATCATTAGTTTACATCCCCAGATTTCACTGTGCCCCTTTAGGTCATTGTAAAGTTTTTTATGCAGGGACGGAGGTCATGAGCAACATGAGGCTCCCCGCCAATCAACATATTAACATACGATTTCCAGAGTAGTTTTTTATTTGTTTTGTAGTTGTTTATTTGGTGACTTTATCTTTACATTGGAAGAGTAAAGCATATAAATTGCTGTTGATTGAGTACAACTTAAAGCACAATCTCAAGTACCCTTAGGTTTTGTTGGTAAATGTCTTCAACAGGTATCTAAAACCATCAAACTGGGACTGGACACCAGTACCAGTTAGCTGTTCTTGTATTTTATCTGTGGGTGTTGGCTTTTCTGGACCTTGTTTTCCTATTCAATGCTCTTGGCCGCAGCATTAACAACGTTTTTGACATGTGGTTTTATAAACTACTTTGAGGAATTAGTTTTATAGCAAATTTGAGTTGAAGGCTAATTTGGTAGCCAGGAATTTTGAAACTTACTCAGAGGTTAGGACCTCCTCGGGGGCACAACGTGTTCCCAGAGACTTACGGGTATAGAGCTACAGGACAAGTAACTTATTAAACATGAACCTGAAGCACTTTTTCGGGTTTGTGGAAAGCAGGTAAATAAAAAAATGTAACAATATAAAGAACCCCTGGCATGTTTATAGTAAAGAGCACCTACACCAGTACCAACAAAGTGAGTTTAAAAGACATGTTCATTGGTATGTGTTCTTTGAAATATAATACAAATAATAAGAAACTTAACATCAGTAGAAGATACTATAAGCATTTATTTAAACTTGTGTTTGTCAATTACATAGGTCAAATATAAATGTTAAATAATATTGATAAAGAATTGATATTATATTCTTTTAAAAACAGGACAGAGCTGATCTCTTCTTTTTGTGAGGATCGGTGCTTTGGCATTCTGTACAAGTTGTAGGGCATGAATTATTTTCTTAGGAACCTGAATAAGAAGACCATTACAGTGATCAACTTGTAACAAACACATAAGCAAGTTTCTTTGCATGGCTCTGAGATAGAAAAGGCTGAGCTTTATCTATATTTCTCAAATATAAAGACAGATTAAACAGAGCTCAGTGTCTAAAATCTCACCCAAGTTCACGTTTGGTACACCAAGCTAAAGAATCCACACTGCCATAAAGTTTTAATACCACGTATCAGTAATTTAGAAATAAATATTTCCATTGAAAATTACTGAAACATGCAGCTTGGCTGTCAACAGAAAGAAAGTAGATGTAAAATTGCATGTCACCAGCTTAGGTAAGGAAATTTTCTACCATGTTTCATAACATCACCTAGAGGTAACATATAACTAGAAAAGCTAAAGCTTTAAAACTAAACCTTGTGGGACTCCCCAACAAATGTTACATTTGTTGTGATGAATAGTTTCCCAGTTAAACCACAAACTATTCATTAGTTTCATTTATACGATTTGTTTCATATAAACGATTTTACACCCAACCCAGTATTCAAGACAATCAGTACCTAAAGAAATTAAAAGACTTAATAATAGCCATGTCCATATCATAAATGTTTGAGCTTTTTGTATGAGATTTGTATTTCTTAACAATAATCTGATGCATTCACCATTTCTTGTAGGCCAAACCAAATGCCAAACCAAAAGTAGCCCTTCAACTTGAAGTAAGGACAGTGCCAGAGCACTCACTCCATTTTCTTTCATTTGATTTTCCTTGTATTAGAATAATAACTGCTACACTCACCCAGTGCATACAATGTTAAAACTTATTTAGGGAGTAGGTAGCCAATTACTGACTTTATTGACAATTACTGACTTTATATATAGTAGCTTTACAGGAGATGCAAAAACATTCTTAATTTTTGTATAAAAATTCATGTAAATGGGTTTTATTTCAAGGTTTTTCGTTATTTCTTGCTCCTGTTGGAAAAATAACATACTCTACTTTTAACAAAAGTCAATAGACCCAGATATTTTTACATACAATGCAAAGGGCAACAGAAACTTTTATATTATGTCTAAACTATACCAATGACAAAAAAATGGAGATTTTAATTCTGATAGCAGTAATATATAGCTTGTATGTGAGTGTATGACAATGTATGAGAGATGGCAATTACATTTGAATTTTCTCAGCATCCTGCTATTCATTTCCTAGTCATTCATTTCCTAGTTATTAATTTCCTAGCTTAAAAAAGCTACAACCCAAGTAAACAATGTTAAGAAAAGCACAGAATAATAAAACCAAGAACATTCAGATTCACCTGCTAATTATTGTATTATTAAACAAAAGTGTTTATATAAAGCAGATTAAGTCTCATAAATCAGATGTTTTAAACCAAACATTTTGTGACAGTCTTTAAAATGAACACATACTCCTCTATTTATAGCAATAAATAACATACATACAGTAATTCATATTAAATTGAATACCTATGATATAATAAAGTCTGCCTGGATATTTGATCACCTTATTTATCATCATAGGATGGAGGATACTGAGGAATCATAACAAAAGAGAAATGTATTGGGCATTCATTTAATCATTCATTCATTTATTCATTCATTAATTTACCCACTTCCTCAGTTTTTTCGTGATGTATTTCCCTTAGCAAACTCGAAAATGTGAGTGAGGGAGTTTTCCTTTTAAGGAGTTTCACTGTCACGTAACGGGATCCCCCACATGACGTTAAGAGAGTAGATTCTCCAACGAGCGGTTTTATAGAGACTTACATTTAAACAGAAGCAAAAAAATAAAAAACAAAAAAAAAAAAAACAATAAGGGAAAACGCTTTTATTATTATTATTATTATTATTATTATTATTATTATTATTATTATTATTATTATTAACAACTGATTCATATTTCTAATTGTATTATAACATAGTAATATAGTAATAAAATAATAAACAAATAGACTAATAGACTTAAAAAATAATAAATAATGTGTAGTATGAAAAACAAATATTTAATAACGTGGAGTACAAAAAACAAGTAATATTATGGAGCATGAAAAATAAATATCTAATAACATGGAGTATGAATAATAAATAACTAATAATATGGAGTATGAATAATAAGTATCTAATAATATGGAGTATGAATAATAAATAACTAATAATATGGAGTATGAATAATAAGTATCTAATAATATGGAGTATGAATAATAAATAACTAATAATATGGAGTATGAATAATAAGTATCTAATAATATGGAGTATGAATAATAAGTATCTAATAATATGGAGTATGAATAATAAATAATATAGAGTAGGATAATTCAACCTGTTCAAAATTAAACGACTGTCCAATCATATGGAACCATAGCGCCCTGTGGTGTGCGCGCGCACCTACACTTGCCGGGAAAGATGTGAGTACCATGGGATGCTGGGAAGAGCCGTGGGCACGAAAATGCTTCTAAGAAAGATGATCCATTAATACAGAGAAACACAGAACGCAGAAACACAGAATGCATATTATATATCATGTATTTTACAATAATAATAATAATAATAATAATAATAATAATAATAATAATAATAATAATAATAAATGTTAGACCAATTAAATAAAATTGATGTAGCTGTCTGCCTGGAGATTTGATCACAATATTCAAAATGATATTGTATCATAAATACGATATTAAAATATTTAAAACAGGAGATTATTCTGGATATCTTTGCTGTCCAAAGAAAAACACTCCATATTTATTTCTCTACATGGTGCCATTTACATTGAGTATGAATCTCATGATCAATGGACCAATTCCATTGGTTCCATTGACTTCCATTGAAAGTAAAGATGGTTTATGTATCTATCTTATGTATATGTATATTATTATATATGTGATTAGTCACAATTGATAATGTGTATTTACTGATGCTGAAAGATCAGTCTGGGATTTTCTCGGGGAAACTGAAAGTGAAAAAATTCACAACACAATATAAACGCCCAGTCACTCCAGCTCACTCACTCACACTCAATCACTCACACTCAGACACACACAACGACTGTGACACCGAGATCAGTCTCTGTCCACCCACTTCACACTGACCGAGGTGAGTTGCTGGCCGCTGTGGAGGAGATGAGCAGTAGAGTCAGAGTTGGGACAGTTACAGGGTCTGGATCTGCTCCATCAGGAGTGATCAGAGCTGCTGTTCAGCTGAGATGAGAGACTGGCAGGTTTCAGGTCTTTATGACTGACCGTGCAGGATTAGTATTAACTTTAAGCTCGAGACTGGTGTTGTGTCTGTATGGGTCTCACTCTGAGACCATGTGGGCGTTATAACGTGTTCTAAGAGTTTATATATGGTTATGAGCTCCTGCTGTGCTGCTGTAGTCTGACCGGCCGCTCTGTTCCAGATGAGCTGCTCCAGATGGGTGTGCTGGGTGGTCGCCGCTGCGCTGCTGGGTGAAAGCTGCTCCTGTTCTCCTGTCGGCCAGCAGGGGCCGTTCTCCAACTCCCTCAGACTCACGCGCACCATCCGCGCCCGCGTGCAGCAGCTGCTACAGCAATATGTGAGTAAAGTCTGTTTTCTGTTCTTCTTCATAAACGCAGATTTCTCTCTTATTTACGCTTCCTTCACTCCTGTTTTTCTTAAAGCTTCTCCTCTTATTCCTTCGCTTCTCCGTTTAATTTATTTTCTTATTTCTTTTTTCTCTCTAAATGTTTCCCAGACACTATTTTTTTCTTCATTCTTGGCTGTCTTATAAATGTTATTGTGCTAAGAGCCGTTACCTCAGGAACGAGTTGAGCCTCACTAGCCTCAGTTACCTAGCACACCAACTTTCTTTCCTTCTTTCTGCTACTCAATCTTTCTATCATTTTTTTCCTTCTGAATTCTGTTGTGCTAATTGAATCCTAGCTGTTACCTTTTCTTCTTTCTGCTACCCAATCTTTCTATCATTTCTTTATCATTTCTTTCTTTCTGAATTCTGTTGTGCAAACTGAATCTTAGCCGTTACCTCAGGAACCTGTTGAGCCTCACTAGCTCTGTTTACCATTGCTAGAACACTGACTTCCTTTCTTGCCTTCTTTCCTTCTTTCTGCTACTGTGCTAAAACTAATCTTTCTATCATTTCTTTATCATTTCTTTCTTTCTGAATTCTGTTGTGCAAATTGAATCTTAGCCGTTACCTCAGGAACCTGTTGAGCCTCACTAGCTCCGTTTACTATTGCTAGAACACTGACTTCTTTCCTTCTTTCCTCTGTGCTAAACCCAACCTTTCTTTCTCTCATTGTTCTAATTGTTGTTGTGCTAATTAAACTGAGCTGTTACCTCAAAAAACAACTGATTTGCATTAGCCTTGTTCACTGTTTCTACCATACTGTCATTCTTTCTCTCTTTCTTTCTTTCTTTCTTTCTCCCTTTCCTTCTTTAGTCCTTTATTCCTGTCATTGTTCTAAATGTTATTGTGCTAAGTGAACCTTAGACGTTCCTTCTAGAACACGTTCTTTCTTTTTCTTCTTTCTTTCTTTCTATTTGCTACTGTGTAGAATCTAACCTTTCCTTCTTTCTATCTTCCAGCATTTCTTTCAGTCTTCTAAATTCTATTGTGCTAATTGAATCTTAGCCGTTACCTCAGGAACCTTCTGATTACCATTAGCCTTGTTTATCGTTTCTAGAACACCTTCTTTCTCTTTGGTTGCTACTGTGCAAAACCTCACTTTCCTTCATTCTTCCTTCCTTCATTTCTTTCTTTGCTATAAATGCTGTTGTGTTAAAGAACCTTAGCAGTTACCTCAGAAACCTTCTGATTATCATTAGCCTCGTTTATTGTTTCTGAAACGCTGTCTTTCTTCTTTCTTTCTTTCTGGTTGCTACTGTGCAAAACCTCACATTTCCTTCTTTCTTTCTTCCTTCATTTCTTTATTTGCTATTAATGCTGTTGTGATAAAGAACCTTAGGTGTTACCTCAGGAATCTACTGAATCTGTTCATGTTCATTTGAAGTGTTTTCTTCATGTGGAGCTCAGAACATCTAGACATTCAAATTTTCATCATTATTTGTATCATTTGTTTAACACTTAGCTAGATATATGAATGTACATTCATTAACTCTGTCCTGTGAGACATTCATGTAAACTTAAGGTTTGTGTTTGTGTCTGACAGAAAGAGGAGCAGTTTGGTGACAGTCTGTTTGAAGACCGACGACTTGTTTTGAACTCACTACCGTCAGTCACCATCAAATACCAAACATGGCTACGCATGCAGGTGTGTGTGGTGTGTGTAAGAAGTGTGTTTTAATGCTATTAGCCTTAAAATAGGGCCACAAGCTTAGCAGTAGTGTGTTACAAGGTTTTAATCTTCACTGTGTGTGTAGGACTCTGAGCGTTTGTCCGTTGCTTCTCGTGACCTCTTCACCTTCTGGAATCACCTGGAGAGCCAGCGTCAGAAACTGGAGCAGGACAAAATAGAAGAGAGTGATGGAGAGAGAGTCATGCAGAGGAGGAATAGAAGGGGAAGGCCTCAGCTGTCCTTGACTCAAAGCATGCTGGGAATTCAGCTGGACCTGCGCGACCTCATGAGACAAGTTAACTTTCAGGTACATTTGTTTTAGAAATTTTATACCTTTATATTGTTACCATCTGCTGCCTACATCATTTGAGCCCTGTTGTGTTACCATTTCAGGATGAATGGACCAGTAGAATATCTCTTTACATTGAAGATATGAAAGTAAACACAAGGACAATATATATAAACTACTGTGTAAAAGTCTGAGGCACCAAAGCTGGTTATTTAAAAGTATTTATCTGATCAATAAGTGTATGTACACCAGTAAGAACAGCAGATATCATTAGATAATCATAAATACAATACAAAGTAACATGAATATGTTATTGTGAGAGAAGTAGATCAGATCTTGAGCTCCAGTTTGAAGAACAAAGTGTAGTTCCAGATTTCTCCTGGACGCCCCAGACATTGTATGAATGTGTTCAGTTCCTTCAGCAGCAATCTTGATTTAGCTTAATGAAGTACTGAGCAGTCAAAGCAGGTATTAGATGAGAACTGTAAATAATACTGGGTTGCTTTTACAAGGAGAAGCTTGGAAAGGGTTCAATAAACACACTTAACTACGTAAAAAAGTATTACTTGCCATATAAATACTGTTTGAATGCTGGAAAAATATAGCTGTAAATGTCCTCTAAGTGGCTAAAACTTATATATGAGACTAAATAACTTATTTGCAATTTGTTATATACAGCTATTGAAATTTAAATTGAACTTTTCTATTGGTCAGTTTATTGTGATTATATTATTACGTAGTTATTATCATTACTTTTTAGTGTGTTTTCCTACAAAGTAATTAGCTGAACGCTTAACAATTACTCAGCCGCCTGCTACTTGCAAGCATGTTTCGGCCCGCTGCTTTCTAAATGAATGACTAAGTCTCACGCTGGCGCTCATAGTGCATTGCAAAACAGGGGAGAGCTCAGTACACAGTAGGGTATATACCAAAAGTCCATGGGAAGTTTCGGGGGCTATTCATACCAGGACTTTTTTCCAGATCTATGTACTTAAAAGACTTTCCCGTACTCAGCATGTATGCAAGGAACAAAAGTAGTCAACAAAAGTATTTTGGGCACTCTGGCGTGATTTACACCCCAAGCGTTGTTTCCTAAATTGCTAGTGGTTTATCTTGGTCCAGCATCTGCAATCCAAAAGCCTTGTCACAAATGAAAGTGCTACACAGTTTAGTTCACCCCGTTTGGCTCACCGGCTGATCATTGCATACTTGGATATGACTTGTGTGCCAAAACACTAAACTTTACAGTACAAAGACCCTGTAGGATTAGGAGTCTACCAGATAGTCCACACTTCTTCCAGCTTTCCAACACACTTATATTAAACTGTCAAGAACGTTATGTTAACATTAACCGTTATGGATACTTCAAACCATGAGAGAGGTTACAGCAGAAGAATAAACAGCCAGTTATTTTATGCTATCGGTTGAAAAGACATTGGTGCAAAAGCATGAAATAACGTGCAGGAAGTTGAGAAACTCTCGCCAAGTTTCACACGTGTGGTTTCACCCACCATTCTGTAAAATCCCATGTGCTTTGTGAATGGAAGTGCCCAAATGTGATATCCTAATGTTTTTCTCTGACCTTCCACAGCTGGCAAACATCATAAAGGAGGCCCCCACTACAGACTACACCTCCACTCCATCTCCTACTACCACCTTTTCCAGCCCGACGCAAGCCACCCCAGCACTGGAGCCCCTCCAAAGCTCAGAGGAGCCTCCAAAGCCAGCTGGTACCTCCAGTCCAACCTCCAAACCTACCTCATCAACTCCTACTGCCAGCATGTTCGGGCCTCGCTCCACCCTGGGCCGCATTCTGACCTCAACCCCCTGGGACACGGAAACCGTGGACGGAAGACAGACTGTATCCGTGAGCACAGAAAAATCCTTCAGCACTGAAGGGGTCACCCAGGCCTCTACAGTCCCTGCTGCTTCCACGATGGGGCAGCCCAAGCTGACCACACAGGTTTTAGGGCCTTCAAGGTGGGTATCCCGCCTGGAGGGTTACGTCATTCTCAGGGATCTCGAGCGCTACCTGTGCAAGCTTGCACGGGATTACGCTCTGCTGCGTGCTAAATACTGAGAAGCACTCAAAAACAAAAGAAATTGATCTCTTCCAATGCAACTTTGATTGGTACCTCAAGTATTTATTTATTGTCAATGAATGTTTACAGTGTTATTTATTTTTGAATCACTTAATTTATTTTTGTAGTCCTTTTATGCAGTATCTAGTCTTTGATATGAAAGCGTCGCCCTTAACATTTGAGGACAGTATTACATTACGTTATTGTGTACGACTCCTTACGAGTTAACCAATAATCAAGGAAGTGAGGCAGCTATGGGTTGCGCTCCACAGGGCGAACGAGCAAATCTGAGGGGCTTTCATGTGAACTGAACTGCACTATTTAGCAATTACCAGCACCTGACATTTTCACACTGGACAGGTTGTGGTGTTTAGCAAGCTTGTGAGTTCAGATCGTGTGACCTACACATGATATACACCAAACATTTCTGAGAAATGATGATTTCAATATCGATAAATCGGTCACTTGAGCAGCCCACGTCGACCCAGTCCTGTAGTTCTGGGACACAAACCACAGAGCTCTAGTCCTGTGGTCGACTTTGCTCTAACCTGTGGAGTTGCAGGCCTTGAACCTAAACAGGGATTTCTTCTACTTACTTATTCAATGACGAAGCTCTGTGAAGTGAGAAACTGCACCAAGTATTCGTGCCACTTTCAACGTCTAGTCTGTGATGGTGAATGACCACAAAAAGGAAGAAGGATTGTACACAGTTTGACCACTTTTACCCAACAGGCAGTTTACGAGACACAGCTTTAACGTTTTTTTGAAAATATTGGTGGGAACAAAAAAGCAGCTAACCTCTTGAACCCATGCCTACCTTAAAACTACACTTGAGGCTGGATATATTTCTATATTTGGCCATATATTTCTATATTGGCCAATTTCTATATAATGTAGGCTAAGCTTAATATGGGGTTTGCAAAACATTCAGTTCTAGTCCATTTAAGCCTGACTGCAAAGGGGTTTTATTCTCAGGTTTGCACACTGTGACAACGCGACACCATTGAAACCCAGAATTACAATCGCACCGTAATTTAAAAAAAAAAAGAAAGAGAGCGTAGTGGTTTCATGAGCTATCAGATGAGAGTCTTGTGGGAGTTCCGCCGCGGCGGTATTTCCCAAACAAACCCCCCCACTTCCTCGTGGTGTACAACACAGCCAATCATGGGACGAAACGAGCGGCATTCTACTTCCCCTCCCTCTTTCCTGTACTTTCCACCCCACTGCTTGTATTTATTTTAATATTTATTGATTATTTATTAAGAATGACTAATGTGAAAAACAAATGCTATGATGACTGAATGTGTATTTTGTGACAGTGTGTTTCTTTTTCAAATTAAGACAGTATTTGATTTTTATACGTGATGAACAAGGTTGTATTTTGGTATTATTTTTAACACAAAAAAGCAAATAAAAATACTGAGCATTGAGTACTGAGTTGTGAGTTTGTGTGCAAGACATTTTGCATGAAACAAAGAAAGAAAAGCTGCATTTTAGAAAACCAGAGTCTCAGATCTCAGATCTAGAACCTGAGGGTTCTACCAGGCCTTCAGTAAAGGACTACTGATTTTTATATAAAAATAAATACATGTGTTTAGTTCATTATTAGTTAATATAATTGTCATACTTGTAGTATTAATACTCTTAATTCACTGTTAACTTCTGTTTCTTGAAACACGGTATTTTTTTTCTGCTGTGGTATCTTGGTAGATACAGCCAATCAAGCTCTCCCATTGGTTAGGCCTTTGGGAGCTGAACTGAAGACCCAACACAACAAATAAACAATTACATTATATAGAACAAGTGAGAACAATACTGTGAGAAAAATGTCACTCCAGGAATTCTGGAAGTTCTACCTACGTGAGCTGTAGTCCAACCAGGTCTGGTTAGTTTAGCGACAGCTCTATTCCAGAAGTCAGTGTAAAACTGATTCTAGGTCATAAACATAAACATGGAAGTATTGTACAGGTTTCAGTGTTCATCGCAGCTAGCCTAGTGCTAATATTGACCTTAATATCACAGATGTTGGCCAATTATTGACCAATTATTGATTTATGACTCAAACAGAAGGTCCATCTCAAGTACAGTTACAGTTCACCGATATCTAGCTACACAATGCATTCTTGTGGTTTGTTAGTATTTAGTTAGTATTTAGTATTTACCATATACATCTCACTTTTTCTTTGTGCTGATTCCTTTAGTTTTATTTTGGAATGTGATTCACACTAAACTTCACAGAATTACAACAACCACAAAATTAAGCTCAAAATCAAGTCAGAACAATGATGCAGATATCTCAAATCCAAGATCTACACCAAGTCCAGCATTAACACAAAACAAAAAAAACGAAACACAACTGTCTGCAATGTTGGATCTTACTTGGGGATTTTAGAGTTTCTGGTCTCTACATAGACTCTTTTTGCAGGGGCTTCTTCAAAGCTGCCTTGCTTTGTTTCTGGCTAACAGTTAACTCTGAAAAACCCTGTTCTTTTCAGTTGTTCAGACCTGGAGCTGGAATCTACTCACTTCGGTTTTAGCAATCGCAGTGAGGTCAAGCTTACTGTCATTTCGTTCTAGGTTAGACGCCTAGTCCGAAAATGCCTGGGCAAGCACCCTACACCAGTAGAGATCCTGGGCAAGACTCCTAACATTTCTTTTCCTGCTGATGTACAGTGAACAAACTTTAGGTTCCTCTAAATAAGAACATCTGTCAAGTGTCAATGTACATGTATAATGCAATTAAGAGAAACCAGGCCTGGATGCTGAGAGATATTAAATTATATAAACTGTCTTTGCTGCAAGATCTGCAAATGTCTACTAGAGCACACGCTCTGCACCAACCTCTTCTTCAAGCCTCTTCGTGCCAGCCCCATCTCAAGGTCTTACTGCACTGACACTGGCCTTCAGTCTTGCTGTACCAGCCACACTGTTGACCCTCATAGCACCACCTCGACTGCTGTCCTCATTCCTGTCTCAGGTACAGTTCTCTTCTTTGCCCCACTTCTCACACCATATATATATGACAAAAAAAATAAACCAGTCCAAACTATATGCATGCAACTATGTTTTAAGTGTCTCATTGTGACTCCTGATTTGCAAAAACTTTCTTTCTGGACCTTAAATTGCTTAGAAAATGAACTTTAAATGATACCTTTACAGCAGAGGACAAATACGCTCTCCAATTTCAATGTAAGTTCATGGAAAGGTAGTTGGTTTTAAGCGGTTTTGGAGCAAATTTCTTGCTCCAATCATCAAGAAATTTTGATACGATGGAAAAGAAGAACTGTAGAGTTCAGATTAGATAGAAAACTACAAAGGGACATTTTCTTTGGACAGCAACAATAAGCTCTTCACCAGCAACCACTCCAGTCTAATCGGTATCTGGATGCAGAAGGGCAAGTATAGTCTTGGATAATAATCTGATGGATTTTTAGGTGCAAGCAGGACCTACAATTCTTCAAACCTGCAAACAAATCAAACTATGATAATCCTTGTGATTAAATGCTGATATTTCTGATTAACAGCCAATAATTGAGCAGCTTGTTGTTCAAAGAAAGAAGGAATCTGTAATCTGTAAAAACAAAAGCAGCACTGTCAACACTGTATTTGGCGTACTGAAGTAAAACTTTCTTCATTTTGTAGTATATATATATATATACACGTATGACTGGTTTCCTCTGCCTAGGAACAAGAATTATTAATAAATTCACAAACAAACAAAAAAGTGACCTGAGATTAATGAAAAGCTTCCAAAGTCCAGCATTGTGAGACCCCTGGTATAGTAAAGCAGCTTTGGTTCCATTCCTTGCAATTCAACTGTACTCCTAAAAAAACTGTTGCATCATTTGTTCATTTATCTATCTAAAGGTCTACTACATACAGTATGTCTCCATTTCCTTCCTGTAACGCAACTCAAGGAGTATCTTTCAAAACTGCTGCATGATTCAATCACCGAGATGTGAGCAAAGTCTTTCCGAGAGGTTTGGTGTGAAATTCTCCGTTCTTACAAAGCCAGACCTGTTCACAGTTGTGGTGATGGGAACCAGACGTCTGAAGACTTTCATGCCTCTAAAAGGTCCCTCATAGAAAGTCATTGCATGAAATAGTTGCCATTAGAAATCGTTTTATATGATTCAGTTCTGGCAGAGGGGTTCATGTAGGACGTTGTGAGGAAAAATAGTCCCTAATTGATCAGATCTACTCCTGATCAACATTATATATAGTCCCAAACCTTACAGGAGATGTCAAAATCCAGTGCATGGAACTTTTTTCCAAGCATGGAAAAAAGGAGCATTTCTATTGGTCCATTCGTCATGAAATTTTTTGAAAAAAAAAAAAATTGACAACGATATATTAACTTTAGACACCTGTAGGTTCTGTCGTTCCTTCGACACTTAGTGATAATAATAAAGCTTACTCAACATACTGACTCACTAATAAAACAAACTCAATTAAACACCAATTCAATTAACTGAAGAAAGATTTGATAAGAGCAGCACGGTGGTGTAGTGGTTAGTATGGTGGTGTAGTGGTTAGTACGGTGGTGTAGTGGTTAGTATGGTGGTGTAGTGGTTAGTATGGTGGTGTAGTGGTTAGTACGGTGGTGTAGTGGTTAGTATGGTGGTATAGTGGTCAGTACGGTGGTGTAGTGGTTAGTACGGTGGTGTAGGGGTTAGTACGGTGGTGTAGTGGTTAGTATGGTGGTGTAGTGGTTCGTATGGTGGTGTAGTGGTTAGTACAGTGGTGCAGTCTCCCCGTGACCACGACTAGCGGGATTAAGCAGCATTTAATGGATGGATGGATGGATGGATGGATGGAGGATTCAGAAGACTCAGGTTCTTTATTTTTCATTCATAGTGGAGAAAGTCTCACAAGTTTGTACTCAGAAGCCCTCATACAGATACAGAGATGTTTGCATGTTTAGACACATCTTGTGGGTGAGCAATGTAATACCACCTCTTCTTCTTTGCCTTTCAAGTTCAATACCTCTGTGTGCAAGATTTGGCACCAGTACTTCCCCAACATAGGAATAAAGGCACCATGACCTCTGAATTAACTTTCCCCCTATTTTCTTAGGACACAAATATGTGTCAGTGTTTATCTGTACTAATAATAATAATAATAATAATAATAACAATTATTCTTTCATATTTCATTCCATCAGTTCACTGGTGGTTTTGTACAGTGAATGAAGCTACTGTATTGGTGTCGTAGGCATGCTGACGCCTGATTCCATCTCAAAGCATGAATTCAGAATCGTTCAGGGGTGAAATGACTAATGCAACATTACAAAACTGCCTGAAGGCTAAAACTTGCAAGACAAAGCATTTTAGGTGGAACCGTGCAACTTTTTTTAGCGCTGGTTTGTTAATGACTCATCTGTAAATTAGGGAACTTTGAATCTTACAAAACAACAATAATGTAAAAAAAGGCTATGAGTATATGCCTCCATTTATTGGACAGATTATGGTCCAGCGTCATACTTTCCACTATGTTTTCCCCAGTAATCTTAGACTGGGCAGGACATAATGGTATTAAACAATATATATATATATATATATATATATATATATATATATATATATATATATATATATATATATATATAGTGTGTGTGGCCACCATTGTTTTCCAGCACTGCCTTAACTCTCTTAGGCATGAATTCACTAGAGCTTTACAGGTTGTCACTGGAATCCCCTTCCACTCCTCCATGACAACTTTACAGAGCTGGTGGATGTTAGAGACCTTGCGCTTCTCCACCTTCTGTTTGAGGATGCCCAATAGGGTTTTGGTTGGGAGACACGCTTGACCAGTCCAGCACCTTTACCCCCAGTTTCTTTAGCAAGCAGTGGTTGTCTTGGAGATGTGTTTGGGGTCGTTATCATGCTGGAATACTGCCCTGCATCCCAGTTTCCGAAGGAAGGGGATCTTGCTCTGCATTTATGGTTCCCTCAATGAACTGGAGCTCCCCACAGCCAGCAGCACTCATGCAGCCCCAAACCATGACACTCCCACCACCATGCTTGACTGTAGGCAAGAAACACTTGTCTTTGTACTCCTCACCTGGTTGCCGCCACACACGCTTGACACCTTCTGAACGAAATATGTTTATCTTGGTCTCATCAGACCAAAGGACATGGTTCCAGTAATCCATGTCCTTAGTCTGCTGGTCTTCAGCAAACTGTTTGAGGGCGTATGGTCTGGGCACTGACATCTTTAACCTCTGCCACAATGCTGGCAAAAGCCAACCTCTGGACAAGACTCTGTGCACTCAACTTCTTTGGTGGACCATGGCGAGGTCTGGTCTGAATGGAACCTGTCCTGTTAAACCACTGCATGGTCTTGGCCATCGTGCTGCCTCAGTTCGAGGGTGTTGGCAATCCTCTGGTAGCCTAGGCCATCTTTATGCAGAGAAACAATTCTTTGTTTCAGATCCTCAGAGAGTTCTTCGCCGGTAGGTGCCACGTTGAATCTCCAGTGACCCGTATGAGAGAGTGTGACAGTGATAACACCAAATTTAACACACCTGCTCTCCCTTAACACCTGAGACCTTCAAGTCACATGACACCGGGACGAACAAATGACTTATTGGGGTGTACTCACTTTTGTTTTGTTTTGTTGGCAGTTATTATTTGAGGGCTCAGCAACTTAACACTGTTACAGAAGCTGTACAACTTATATATATATATATATATATATATATATATATAAAATAACCCACAGGCATGACTACTGTTCTAATGACTCAGCAACAGGAAACTTGGGGACATTTAAGTGTGTGTTGAAACTCGTCTTATCTGGGGGGGATTTATGCCCAACTAACACACACATTCTGCAACTGCCTCAAATGGCTGCACAACAATGAACGCTCTCAAACAGGGGGCGGTTCCCAGCATGCTTAGTTAAAAACAAAACACACGGACAGACAGAAGGAAAGAAATGATGTATATTGTGTGTAATAAATACTTCCAGGACAATATGTGACTCAATCTTTCGTCAAGATCCAACCCATGGAACATAAGGGGCATTCTAGAGCTGTGATGAGGAAACATTCCAGCAAAATGTGCTTCTATTTTTTTTTTCTCTCCACCCGTCACACGCTCGTTCCACTCACTAAATGAATGACTAAATGAATTTCAGCTCAGCTGCAAAAGTCCTAGTCCTTCATTTCAGACATCTCCAGTCAATAAGGCCAAGTACAAGATATTGAGGTTCAGGAGAGCAGATAGAACATAACCAACTTAGACAATCAGTCCAACGTCTGGACACACCTACTCAGGTTTTAAAAGTAATGATATTAGTGGATAATTGGGAAGAGATCAAAACTATTAAATAGCGCTTAGGAATTATTCCTGGACATACACTACCGCTCACAAGTTTGGGATCACAGTGAAATGTTCTTGTTTTCAATGGAGTATCTTCTTCATTAACACAACAATGGACTGACGGGTCTCTAAAGAAAGTTGTTTCTTTCTGGTCATTGTGAGTCGGTCAGCAAGTCATCAACTGCTGATCTTCAGATACTAAACTAACCTAGAATGTTGTTCTCCCTTTTATACTCACTTATTAGTAGAATGTTTTTCAGCTGTGCATCACAATTGAGCAAGAGTGTCCTAACAACCAATTAGTCCAATAACATCCTTAACTTGTATTGGTGGTCGTACCAGGAGATTTAGACAGAGGACTGAGAATTGCTGATAATAGGACTATATGTAAAATAAGCCTCTATACAAAAATAGACTTTAATACAAACATTTTTATTCTCTAAAAATCATCTGATACACTTACATTAATTGTGAAATGGACAATATTGTGTGTGAATTGCATGAAATGAAATTATAAAGTGATCCTAAACTTTTGAGCGGTAGTGTATATACTAAGGTCTCGTTTGGTTGCTTGGTGTTATAGGAGTTAAAAAAATATATACTTTTTCAACTGTTTTAGAAATATTTTTGTACATGGGCACCAACTTCACCATTTAAACTCGTCTTTATTTTAGAATTATGAAATATGTATTTGGTTAGATGGTTAGAAGAATGAACGTTAGAGGTTGTGTCTCTTTGAGGAACTGAAAGTTAGTCTCCTCAAAAGATTGGAAGCTGTGGTAAAGGATACAATTGGTCACGCCAAACACTGAAACTTCTAATACTGTATTTTACTGTTGACACGTTGATGTAGTTTTCAGTGAACTGCACTGATGGTACTGTTTGAAACTGACTATGTTGAGTGTTATAATTAAAGACACTTAATTTAGATAATAATGTTAGTAAACAGAACAAATGGGCCTGTGATTCGAGTTTGCACCAACTGTAGTGCAAAATTATTAGAAGGTATTCTGCTAAGCTGGTAAAGTGGGACATAGGAGCCGACTGGGACCTAAACAAAGACAAATGGGTTTTACTGATAGTCCTTCAGATGCCATCCCCGCCATGTAGCCTTGTCATTTGCAGGTTAAACCAACAACCCCCACATTTTTGGGCTTTTAACAATTCAAAGTAATAGTAATAATAATAATAATAATAAGAAACACTAATAACTGCTTTCGTTTCATTAGTTTAGCTAAATGTTTTGCATGTGCATTGTGCTGGTGAATCAAACCAAAACTAAAGTGTTAATGACAGATTTGAAATTGACTGTCAAAACAAAACAAAGCAAAACACATAACACAAGACGTAATCATCACTTCGGTAAAACAGTAGTCCATAAAAAGTGGTTTTGGTTTATATGTGTGAGCTGCAACAAAAAAAAAAAAGAAAATAAAAAAAGAGGTGTGGCGTTTGTGTGAAGTTTGGCTTAAGCAGATTATTCTTCAGCGAATGATTGGTCCACAGCAAAAACAAATAAAAAATACACTCTTCTTGGTGAGCTGTGATTGGTCAACACACGATCATACACTGCTGAAGCTTTGTGGGGCAGTCTGGGAAGGAAAGCACAGAGTAGTTTATCATTCACAAACATCAAGGGCTCACAATTATTGTAACCATGCAAGCTTATACTTGAACGGACATGAGGGGACTGGCAACCCCCCTAAAATACCACACGCAAACCAGCACAGGTGGTCAAACATAGTAGCTAAGTTGCTTTGGCAGCAGTGGAGTAGCTGGTGTTGGTATATAAGGATACAGTATTTAAGGATAACAGTAGACTAATAGAAGACTAATAGTAGACTTTGGGCGCGTCCAAAATCGCCTACTTATCTTCTACTCCGTAGTCATCTAGTAGTATGCGGACGTTGTCGGATGTCGGATATAGTCTCGGAAAGCTATATGTCGACTGTGTGTATGTAGATGCTGCTGGTGAACTGCTGCTACAGAGGTCAGAGCTACTTCTGAGGTACAAACCCAATACGTTTCTCCTGGTTCGTCTTCTCTGAGCTACAGATCGACACCGTCTGAGTACATATTCAGACAAAAACGCAGGTCAGCGTCACAAAAACTCTCTAAAATATTGTCTGTTCGGAGTTTTTAATGAATACCGTGACGTTTACAGTGGTGGTCTGACCTCTTGTGGTAAAGGAAGTTGGTCAGATGGTGGACGTAGTGTGTTCGAGGCTCAGTCCAATCTAGTACCTACTGACTAGATCCATAATCCTCCAAATCTGTGCTTTAACAGTATGAATGAAAGTGGGCTCACTGCTATTCTAACTACACCTGCAACATTGTCCTTTTTATTGATTTATTAATGACTATTAATGATTTCTTTATTATGTTATTAATAATCATTAGTAAACTCATCTGAATCCATTTAAATCCCTTCATTAGGGTAGTCTTATTCTAAAGTGGTGCTAAAACTGGTTGGCCCATGTAGCAATACAATCACAGCGCTACAGTTTTCTATATTATGCAACCGTAGTTTAACCCCAGGCTCTGTATTCGACTGTGTATGAACATGTGGATGTTTCTTACCACAGCCAAGTGTCCATTTTTGGTCTTGACAGCTCTCAGCTCCGCCCCATATGTGAAGTCAATAAGCCCCTCTTTGCCTCTTGCTATTGCAAACCTAATACTGAGAGAGAGAGAGAGAGAGAGAGAGAGAGACAGATTTCCCCTCTATGTTCTTCAATTAGGGATGTTACAATACAGTATATTGTATGTATGCAATATTGTATCATATTGCATACATCTATCTATCTATCTATCTATCTATATCTAATCCACCTATCTATCTATCTATCTATCTATCTATCTATCTATCTATCTATCAATCTACCTATCTATATCTATCTATATCTATCTATATCTATCTAATCCACCCATCTATCTATCTATCTATCTATCTATCTATCTATCTATCTATCTATCTATATCTAATCCACCTATCTATCTATCTATCTATCTATCTATCTATCTATATCTATCTATATCTATCTAATCCACCCATCTATCTATCTATCTATCTATCTATCTATCTATCTATCTATCTATCTATCTATCTATCTATCTATCTATCTATCTAATCCACCCATATATCTCTCACTATCCAATCCACCTAGCTATCTATCTATCTACCTATCTATATCTATCTATATCTATCTAATCCACCCATCTATCTATCTATCTATCTATCTATCTATCTAATCCACCTATCTATCTATCTATCTATCTATCTATCTATCTATCTATCTATCTATCTATCTATCTATCTATCTATCTATCTATCTAATCCACCCATATATCTCTCACTATCCAATCCACCTAGCTATCTATCTATCTACCTATCTATATCTATCTATATCTATCTAATCCACCTATCTATCTATCTATCTATCTATCTATCTATCTATCTATCTATCTATCTATCTATCTATCTATCTATCTATCTATCTAAACCACCCATATATCTCTCACTATCCAATCCACCTATCTATCTATCTATCTATCTATCTATCTATCTATCTATCTATCTATCTATCTATCTATCTATCCATCCATCCATCTATCTATCTATCTAAACCACCCATATATCTCTCACTATCCAATCCACCTATCTATCTATCTATCTATCTATCTATCTATCTATCTATCACACTGAATTAAGTAATAAATGGGGTGAATTATTGTTTACTTTCACTTTCTGTTTGAACCCAAACCCACACACACACACACACACACACACCTGTCCTGGCTGATGTTGACGTTGTGTATCTTGTCTGCCATGATGGCGAGTTTAGTGACGGCCTCGATCACATGATCACACTGCAGCACCAGGTCGCCCTACACGCAAACGAGGTCAAAAGGTCACAAACTGCCAACAACATTACAGTAAGATAAAGATCTACTTTCCTCACCTTCTGCTTACTGTCAGCTGTGGGCACGTGCAGAACGAAGAAACCATCACTGAGAGAGC